>JAKGUB010000822.1:5297500-5780000 GCA_026261675.1 Hippocampus mohnikei | reverse complement strand
ATCTTTGTTTTATACACGTATATAAAAACAAAGATTGTAGATATCTGCTGTCACGTCAACCAGTGAAAAGTAATACGAGCACCAGCGCATCTGCAAAATTGTGAAGCACAACAGTGTTCATGTTTGACTTAAATCATTAGCAGAAATTGGATATTTGGGGTGAGAGTAATAATTCTGCCATGCATGCGGTGCATTTGTGACATGTGTCAATGACATGCCATCATCTTTAGCAGACATCTCCATTAAACAACGACATTGTGGAGCCACCGTCTCATTAACCAAAACCATTTCCACTTCCTCCCTCTTTGTTGAAATTTCTAGTGGAAAGTGCGAGCATGTAAAAAGAGGAGCAAGGACATAGTAAATTGCAAGAAAAGGAATGAGATGAATCCATAGTCAATGCAGTCCACTCAAAGCAAGCCTGGTGTATAAACACCCACCCACCCCGCCCCACAACAAACAAAAGGTCTGTCTCTACTGACAGGGTAGTGACCACCCACTTCTGTTGATGCTTACTATCTCAGTTCTCAGTGAATGAGGATGTGTCAGTTGTTATTCTAGTTGGTTTTATAATTACTGGGAAAGACATTTAAAATACATTGAACCAATCAAATTTGTTGTGTTTTCACCTGAACTTTATTTCGACATGTCTGCTAAACTCCTCACAAATGATTATTATGATCATCTTGAAAGCGTTATCTAAATTTAAAAAAATATATTTTCAGTAAATCACCATATTCATTTTTTATTTTTATAATGCTTTCACAACACCCGCAGTTGTAACAAAGCACTACCGAGCATTTAACATAAATTAAAATTCATACAACCAAAAGCATGTCGTAACAACTATTCCTTCAAAGGTATGCCTAATTGTTTGAAGTAGTTAAAGATGAAAGAGGAGAAAATCATAGTCTCCTCTCACCAGTGGTTCAAGTGCGTCATGATTAGAGCAGAGCGTGCATCAACGTCACACGTCTGCTTCAAGCCAATTCTGAAAGTAAACAGGAAGCTGGACCGTCCATTGACGAACACAGCGATTGGCTCAATTCTCATGTCCCGTTTAGAGCCGCTTCAATTCCGCACGGCGAGCCCCAGTTCCAAATACACATCTGAGCTCCACGCTGATGCTCCTCTCTCCTCATCCTCAGCTCCCAAACAGCCAGACCAAGGCAGACTGGCCAACAGCGCTGCTGCCCATTACAGGCGTAGAAAAACTCAAGCGCCCCGTGGCTATCAAGCGGCGACAGTTACATAGCGCCAACATTCCCCACCTCAAAATCAGTGCTAAAACACACACGCGAAAGCCCTATAAAATGTTCAGGCAGGGAACATGTACTGGTCAATCAAAATTGGTCAGAAGGGTTAACTGTATTTTACTACTTTCCACAATGTGGGCGGAAGAAGGTTATGGCATAAAACAGTGAACAAAAACAAACAAAATTTCAGAAACTCCATCCATCCATCCATTTTCAACACCGCTTATCGTGAACAGGGTCACGGGGAGTTGCTGGAGGCTATCTCAGCTTACTTTGGGCGGAAGGCAGACTACACCCTGAACTGGCTGACAGACATTGACACCCACATGCACCCATCCCTGAGTGGGAACCAATCCCACGCTGCCTGCACACAAATCAGGCGAGTGGACCACTACACAATCATCGACCCCCAAAACAAACTGATATTGAAAAAACTATTTATGTACACAAAATAATGAGTTTGAAAGAAAAATCAGCATTTCGTGTTCACACGACAGAAAGTAATTATAGTTGATGCAAAAATATATCTCGCGAAAATAATTAAGAATGTATTTATTTTGGCTTGGCTGATTTCATTAAAGCTGTATGGCCGCATTGAGCAAGTCAGGTGGATATCTCATATGGGCAAAATTAAAGCTACAGTGTGAACATAGTGTAGTCGATGGGAAATATTTTCTCTAAAGTTTGATCAGTTGTGAATGTGACATCTTTTTTTATTTTTGAAATGACAATTGTTTTTTTATTTTTTTTTTTTTTTATTTATTTTTTTTTGTAACCACACGATGAGGAAGGAGGTATGTGCATGCCCGAAACTTTATATCCATCGATTTTCTGAACCGTTTGATCCTGTCATGTTTCGGTTTGTGACCAACAGGTGGCACTGTAGGGCTCTCCCTGCAGCTGCACACCTGTTGGTCGTTAGGTAATTAGTTCTATAAAAGGACTCCCACCCGAACACTCATTTTCGGGTCATTGTTGCTGTTGCCTACTGTCATGTTTGTTTGTTGCTGTTGCCTACTGCCATGTTTCGGTTACTGTTATGTTTTAGCTTCAGTCATGTTTTTCTTTTTTTTTTTTGGGATACTTTGGACTTTGTGTGTCGTTGGGACTTTTTTTGTTTTGGATTTAGTTTTCTGTGTTTTATCAATACAATCTTTCAAGTACACCCTGCTCCTCCCTCTTGCCTGCTTTTTGGGGTCCACCACCCCCTCGCATCGTGCCAGATCCTTTTTTTTGAAGATAGAAAATAAGTCTTTTCTCATCCGAGATATTTCTTCATTCATCAAATCCCAAACAAATTCTTTAATATGTTTTTCTCCCTCAACTGCTAACTGTCAGGCACCAAAGTTATTGGCGTTTCGAACACCTGAGGCACTGCAGTTATTGGATACCTTGAAAGGGATGGCCTTTCCACGCCAACTCTCAATCTCCACCACTAACATGCATGGAGCCAAAACAAAGGCTGCCACGCAAAGAAAGGCTCACTCACACAAACACCGCCCTACCCACACCCCAAAAACAATGGAACAAACAACAAAACAACTCCCCCCGCCCAAAAAAAAAACAAAAAAAAAAACAATAGGTCACCTAAAAAGCCGAATCACAATTAGATTCACTATCAGCTCACCCATCATCCCAATATGAGAGAGCAAGAAAGAGTGAGAGAGAACTAGAGTTTGCTGATTTGTAGAGTTCAGTGTCTTTAAAAGAATTATAATAATAATAATAATAATACATTTTATTTATAAGCGCCTTTCAAGACACCCAAGGACACTTTACAATAACAAAAAACACAAAACAATACAATTAATCATTTCTTTTGTGGCAAAAAGCATAATGTGGACTGTACAGCTAATAAACAGGATGACAAAGTTTTCTTTTTTCTTTTTTATGCCCTAGCATACAGTAACAGCTGCAGCTTGTGATGTGCACAGATGGGGTCGAATCATCATCTCCTTTTACTGGCCACATGCATCCCATGTTTCAGAGCATCTGGGCCACATCAAACATGCCACAGTTGTGTCCTTTTTGGATGCAAGCCCGCAGATAACGATGCAAAGCGCTCTAGTTGCTACACCGCCTTACTTTTCAGGGTGGATATCGGCTTCTCAATTCTCGCAGCTCATTATGACGCCATTTTTCAGACCAGTGATGATACTATAATTGCCCGCCCTGAATAAAATACTTTAAATTACAATGAGCAAAATGATGCGGTTTGGCAAAATAATATGTGTTAACAACAGCAGTAATTATTTTAGGATCGGAAGAAATAAGTGTAACCGGGTGAAGTATTAAATATTCAATTCGGTTTGATTGGATGCAGTCAGGTTTTGAATCAATCATTTTCTGACTCAAATAGGTTTTGCTCAACCCATTATTATAAATAGAGTGGTAGCAATTTTATCAAAACGTGGATGTATCCGTCTGCTGCTAAGCAACACCACTTGCTTTGGCGCAAAGTTCACAAAGTGAATTATGAAAAAAATCTTTATATTATTTTGCATAATTGTTGTGTGGGAATACATCTGAAAAAGGTAAAAACCACCGAACCCTACAGGTTATGCAGTTGACGCAATGGTTATCGTGTGCTCCTTTGTCTGACTGTGAGTTATTTAATCATCGTTTTGTTCAGCTGAGACGGACAATTTTGTGCCGCCTCAGAATCATGTCTGTCCAAATTCATGAAAGGGTGCAGAACTCACTTGGGGTCCTTCGTTTGTTCAAGCTTCAGACAAAATATATGGAGATGTGACCGTTTGCTTCTTTCCTCTACCAGTCATAATTTTTAATGCATCTTCAGCAGATATTTAAGGATCATTCCTCTTTTTCAAAATAATTTTGCTTTGACCATTTTGAAGTTGTCAAACCCAAAATGGTTGACACATTAAAAGGTGAAAGTGATAACTTGATCCATTGATTGAACTTGTGAAATGAATAATTTACAGAATCCACCGACGTTTTCCAATCAACAAAAAGAAGACTCTTAGATGTTAAGATGAAACGGATCCATCCATCCATTTTCAAATCCGCTTATCTCACGAAGATCGCGGGCGTGCCGGAGCCTATCTCAACTTTCTTTGGGCAGTAGGTGGGGTACACGCTGGATTGGTTGCCAGCCAATCATAGAGCACACACAGACATACAACCATCTGCGCTTACACTCACACCTAGTGACAATTTAGAGTGTTCCATTATTAACCTGCCTGCCATGCATGTTTTTGGAATGTCGGAGGAAACCAGAGGACCCGGAAAAAACCCACGCAGGGACGGGGAGAACATGCAAACCCCACGCAGAAAGACTGGAGCCGAATCGCACCCTGCTCCTCTGCGCTGTAGGTGCGGATGAGCTAACCAGTCGACGACCATGCCGCATTATACATTATAATATATTTCTTATCTCAATGGCATTTTATCCATCCATCCATCCATCCATCCATCCATCGATCCGCTTCATCCTCAGAAGGGTCGCGGGGAGTGCTGGAGCCTATCCCAGCCGTCTTCAGGCAGTAGGCAGGGGACACCCTGAACCGATTGCCAGCCAATCGCAGGGTATATAGAAACGAACAACCATTCACACTGACACTCACACTCACACCTAGGGACAATTTAGAGTGTTCAATTAGCCTGCCACGCATGTTTTTGGAATGTGGGAGGAAACCGGGGTACCTGGAGAAAACCCACACGGGCCCGAGGAGAACATACAAACTCCACACAGGTAGCCCTGAGCTGGAATTGAACCCGGTACCTCTGCACTGTGAGGTCAACACGCTAACCACTGGTCCACCGGGCTGCCGCCTGCCATGCATGTTTTTGTAATATGGGAGGAAATCGGAGTACCCATAGAAAACCCACACAGGCCCGGGGAGAACATGCAACAGAAATCAAAACAGGTAGACTGGAGCCGGGATCGAACCCACAACCTCTGCACTGTGAGGCCAATGTGCTAAACACAGGACCACCAGTCAATGGCATTTTAATCAATTAAAATAAACCCACACTGAAATGTTAATGTCACATTCCCCTCTTGCAGTTAATTTTATGCCTTCGAGGCAACGGCAGTAACATTCCCAAGCCACCCATTTAGGCATCTCATCATATCACTGTCTTTCAGTTCGAGACATGGAAAGCACTTGAAAAGGGTGTGTCACCCATGAGAATAACAGCACAGCCATGTTGGATAAGAACAACACATCAGCGATGTAAGAGGCAGACTGAAACATGCAAACATGGCTCTCCGTGCCAATACTTCACATTCTGGCATGCAGAGCGTATTTGAATTCTACTCACAAGCAAATCACCCATTTGAAATCAAGAAGGATTTGCTCCGACTGGAGCTGAGACAGAAAGATAAACCTCGTCATATGCAACTGCAAGAGGAATAAAAACATTTCAATGAACGTCGGCTTGAATAAGAAAGGAACAGCGGTGCAACGATCTCATTGGTGTGTCTTGGTTTAATTTTCTTTCATCAACTTTTACACCTCATCTTCTGATGTCTGTTTGTAATTTCTGATGTCAAGAGACCAAACTTGATGGCTATGGATTTCCAAAGTGGGACTTTTATTCATTTATTTGTTTTTTGTGAGCATGCAGCATATGAGTCCGTGCATAGCAAAGAAAACTAAATGCTTGCACAAAGTGAAAACATGCTTTTAAAAAGAGCAACAGTGGTGTCACACAACCGTATTTCTTGCAAATAAGCTTGGCATATTTTATTGATTTTTAGTACAGATTTATGAGGTCTGTCTTTTACACAGAAGAACCCAGGCTCACAGTATGCATCCTCACACACAGTAATAAAAAGAAAAACATACTATGTCAAAAAAGTTTAAAAATAAATTAAAAAATCTTGATGGACTGAGCACTAAGCACTCTTGATTGAGATTAAATACTGTAAATGTCATCATGATTGATGTTTTCCTTGCCTCGGAAGCTGATTAATTAAAGCATGATTTAAAAAAATTGCAGCTTTAAACTCCCCCCGCCAAATCATGGGTCGGGCCATACAAACAAAACCCCTCTGCCTCTCATCTCCCTAAAAGGCCACTTGAAATTTGCAGCTTTCAGACTTGAAGTTACAAGCCTCCTCTACAGAAAATGCAACCCCTCCCTGCCCCTCTCTCACGGTGCTTTTAGGTGGCAGTTTGGGGTTAAGAGTTCACAAAGTCATTAAATGCTTTTCTAATTATTATTGATTGCGCGCTAAAGAATCAATGTGAATCTGGAGTGCCCAAGAGAGATGGAGATGGGAGTGAGGAATGATGCCATCAGTCCCAAAAGAAGAGCAACTTACTCAACTGGTGGCGGGCGAGAAGAAAATATGCACATATGGGTATTTGGCAAAAACTAGATCTTACCAATCAAGTCTTATTTAAGGAGCAGTTTTATTTGTTTAAGGGAGAAAACCAACACCATAAACAACACACTCTGAATAAATCCTATATTGCCTAAACAAAATAAGAAGCACATGAAAGACAATGAAGCTAACCAACTCCTATAAATCCAAAACAGGAGAAACAAAGTGTGAAAACCAAAGGCCTTCACCCAAGTATTACTGCTCTGATTGACTGACCTAACTTCACAGATATTGATATGGGTTGTGCTACAGCTTTCGAGATGTGCCAACAAAAGTACCCAACTATCACTCTGCTATTGGAAAACAGCTCACAATGTTTACCTTCCACAAATCAAACACGAGTTGACATTTTCTGGTAGTGGAAAGACTCGAGAGGACCTCAAGTGCAGGCGACAAGCTGTTTGAATAGGTCGGCGTACCCACTCCTTGACCAATCGCGTCGGCAATCAGGCAATACCTGCTCCTCATTCACTCAATCAAACAAACAAACGCACACATCAAGGAGAGAGAGGACATGGCCGCACAAAACATACACAACAAATGACCCACAGGGTCATAACACATGGCTCAATAACTTTTTGTTTGTTTGTTTGTTTGTTTTTCTAAAAGGTGATGGTTTCGGACGTGCAAGAAGGTTGTCAGATGCCAGCAATCCTTGTGTATGAATACTCAAATGTCTTGTATTGTCACAAGTACTATAAATTGCAGTGTACATCACTAGGAGATAGCAACCCATCTCCCATAATGGTGTCCTCATCGCCCCCGTGAGCATTTGCATGAATCATGGTCCTCACCTCCGGCATGAACCAGAACTGGCATGTTGCGTAGGTACATGATAACTGTTTGTGTGAGTCCACTTTCCATGAGACTTACAGACTTAACAATGTGGGAAAGCTAATTGTCGCACCTTAAAATAAATAAATAAATAAATAAACTATCCCATACCACTTCCTACAAATGTAGTTGAGTAGGAGGATGCCATACAAAAGTGGCCAGCCAGCGACAATGTACAGTTGGAATTTTAGCTACTTTCTGAAGTTTGTAGCTTCAGAACGTGGGGCATTGAGCAGTATCAAAAGCTCTGCGGTGTATCAGTACATACACGTCATAAAGTCAATGGCGTTTTGAGGTTGGACACAGTCTTGTTTACATTCAAGACCATATTGAACCCAGGCAAACTTTTAATCTTACATCAACCCAGGCACGGTGCCAGGATTTTATCTCTGCCATGGCTAAGGTGGGACTTGATTGATATGTGAGGGAATGAAGGAAAAAAAAAACATCACTTTTCATGACTTAGTTCACTTGGGAGGTTCTCAAGTTTTATTTTATTTTATTTTTATTTTTTTAATAAAAGTATAACACACACTGGTGCGTGAAAGAGATGTGTATTCAATTTCAGATGAATTTGGCTGAAGGTAGAAATTTGGACCCCAACCATCCAATCACCATGACTGATTTTGTCTATAGGGGTGTTCACACAGCACACATTTGCTCCGGCGCTGCACCGATGTATTTTGTTGCGATATATTTTACACCGCGGCAAATTTTGTGGAGGGTTCACACGTACAAAGCCGCTGAGCGTGGCAGCACCGGCGCAGCGTCGGCGCAGCTCCACTTGCATTCACACGGCAGTTTCTGCTGCGGAGCAAAACGACAGAAAACAAATGAGCTGTCGTGTTGGTTCTTTTTTAAACGTATACACAACTCAAGCAGCTACTGTACAGGCACGTCCTTCTCCTTCTCGGTCTTCGTGCCTTCTGCTCGAGAGTGACCGCCCCCGAAAACGTAAATCAACGATGACTTCAATGACACTCAGAAAAGCAAACATGTAATGCGCCAAACAGAAAAATCAAGAGAGGAAATCACAAAATAAATTCTATGGGGGACAGGGGGGTTGTGAACACACAACAAAGGAACAAACTACACAAACAACTCCGAGACAGTCCAGTTTGCTACAAAAGGAAAGATGACGTTTGGGGACTATCATAGTAGCATATACATTGCACACCCAGTGGGACAGAAATGCCCAAATTGTACGCCCAAATTGTACACCTGAAACATTCATTAAATAATCATTCAGGAGTTGGACCGGACTCATTTTTCCAATGGCCCGTTTCTTCTCATTACCGCTCCTGCCTTTTTTTTTTTATTTTTTAATTACAAAGAAATCCATTGCTGAAATGGACAGCAATTGAGGTAACTCCAACCAAATGCGCGCTCCGGAAATTCCCTCTGATGCCCGTGCACTACGCTGAGAGTGGGTTTATTCAGAGGGGTAGCAGGTGCTTTAATTTTCAAATGCAGCCCTTACTGGCGCACCTTGTCCCTTGCACCTTGGTGAATAGCCGAACGACAAATCCGAGCAACGCTAAAGGTTTCCGAACGGTCGCAGTGAAGCAGTGTCCGCTCATAGATTATTTCTGAACACACTCCTAATATGCAAGTAATTCAAAGATTCGCCCTGACCTTTCTTGCACTCACAAACATGCACGGGGTAGGTACATCCGCAACACAAACATGGAAACGGGAATTGTATTGGAACAGATTGTCGAATTGTGAACTTTCGGTTATATTATTATTATTTTTTTTTTTTCTGACAGGGTTATAGTCATTAGCCTAGTATGTGCTCCGAAACCCCCCCCAAAAAACCCCAAAAAATCCTGGTAAACAACAACAGTCACAATACTGTATTGTTGAACAATTGATTATGTCTCTGCTGAAATGTTCCCATGTTTAGCTGAATACTGATCAGCAAGAGTCTTAACGCATGTCACATTCGAACTGCTCAAATAAAGGTATAAGTACATGTTGCCAGACTAATAGAGTGTTGTGTTCCCCCATACAAATGGAATCATACTTAATGTTCAACCTAATCCCCGGGTAGATGGTGGAAATGTATTAAAGGTATTGTCACAGTATTATCTCTTTTTCTTATAGACACAGATCCAACTTCTTCATGTTGTTAGTAGAACCCCGAACAGTGCAATAAGTTCTCATTTAAATGCTATAGGGGCTGATGATTGTTGAAAAAAGTCAACACAAAATATTCAAATAAACCCCTCTGGGAAACAAATGTCCCTGTAACAATTAGCTCACTGGTACTTCAGGTGTCTCACAGAAAGCTGCAGCCATAATCACATCAGAGCCCCAAGGAATATGGTGGTGACATACTTGACGTGAATTGGATATCCCACAGCGCAACGACAATGTAAATTGGCAGAATGGTTTTATACGTCAAAGTGAGCCTGCTTTCAATGAAGTACAGCAATCAGGGGTGTATGCATATCTGCACGTTTCCAAACAACACAAACAACGCAATGCACAAAACAGCACACATCAAATGAAACCATAGATCAGGGGTCGGCAACCCAAAAATGTTCAAAGAGCCACATTGGACCAACCCCCCCCCTCCCCGTTTTGACAGAAACGTTGAAATGTCATATTTATTCTATACATTTTTACAGCATTGGAAAACGTTAAGAATGTTTGTGTCATGTTTGGCCTCCTACAGAAACCATATTAAAATATTTTTCCCTCTCCCATCTTTTTTCCATTTTCTAATTTTTTTTAAAAAGCTCCACAGAGCCACAAGGGTGGCGCTAAAGCGCCGCATGCGGCCCTGGAGCCGCAGGTTGCCTCCCCCTGCCATAGATTGTTAAATATAGACATTCTTCCACTCTGGAGTTGCCCACATAGAGAGGCGCCAAACAGGTGCGGGTTTTAATTATTACAAAAATTTGAGTCAGAGTGCACAATGTTCCGTGCCACCATTGATGAGACGACTGGAACTGTGAGCATCACCATAAGGCGGTCAGTGCCTATTGTGGTGGCAACCACCGAACATGTTGGTAGACACCGGCGGTGAGGGATGCCATCAAGCTGAAGAAGGAGCCTTTGTCAGCCATTTTAGCCTGTGGCTTGACTAACAATGATTGTAGAAGATTGATTATGTTGTGCCATTGAGGATTATGCAGAATATTTTTTTCCCATGACATAATACTGTATACTGCAAAAACAGTGCCACAATGACATGCTGTTTGACATCATGCTAAAATATGCAAATTCAGACGATTTGTTCTGGGAGTGGATTTCCATAGGTTGACAGCTTTGCAATGGGCTTTTCAATTTTTTTCACTTTTTTTTTTAAAAAACGTCATGGACGCTCAATTTGTATTTCAGAATCTAATCTTTGCCAACACCTTCTGGAGTGTGAACGAACATCGCCCGGTGAGCTGAGGATGAAAAGGCGGATATGTAATGCCGGTACAGAGCGTTGACCAAAGAGGAAATTCTGTCAAACCATCCTCCTGTCAGGGGGAATGTAGACGTATGTGAGTTAAAAACATGATGAGTCATAACATTAAAAAAGGCATGAAAGTGTTGCTATTAAAAGATGAATGAATACATATTTTGTTTCAGAAAAATCTTGATCCGTGACATAAGTATTGAATTGAACCGAACAGTAAATGTTGTGTATTTTTTGCCCGTCTAAGAAAGATACATAAATAGTGAAAACTATTTGTGATATACGCGGGTCTGATTTGTCAAAATAGACACTGTATATATCTCAATGGTATCAGTCAGAAGCAGAGCTTTTCACATGCTCCAGTAAGTCAGCCAGTTACTGTTTGAACTCATTACATCATTTGACTGTTTCACTCTCTGAACATTTGGCACACCTGCATAAATCTAAATAAAGAATTACTGCATAGCTACAACTGATGTCTAATGTCTTTCAAAAAGAGATGGAGTTCTTTCGTGAAGGGAACACAGCTGTCTTGTCTTACATGTTAATTTATGCACGTATTTTTCACTCATCAGCCTGACTCGGATTTCTCTGTGCCAATGTGTTTTTCTATTTCTTACATATTCACTTATGTTGTCAAGGAAGGTTCTATGTTTTGTGTTGATGTTTCAGAAAAATAAAGTTCAAAAAACGAAAATTAGCTTGACATTGACGAGATATTTGTGATCTCATTCAATATTGTAGAGGGACTGAATTTATAGGAAGGAATATTTGATTGAGACTCACAGAAATGTCAGTCGTTATTCCAAGATTCTGCTCCATTTGCTGCTTATCATCATTAATCCACTTTGGCTACTCCAGTCTATATTATCTTTCTTGTCCCTCAATGAAACAAAAAAAATGAGATCATGTACCTTAAATTGGTGTAATGAGACGCATGAGAGAACGAATACAGTATATCAGGAACAATAAAGGTCCAAGTGAATCTGGCGTGCTGTGTCACATTTAAAGGTCAATTTACTTGCTACTTAGTCATGGCCTTGCATTTGACTGTGTATTGCCATCGCATATTTATTCGACCACAGGCTTGCCTTCAAGTTTGAAGTTCATCTTTCTTGTTGCTTAAAATTAAATAATGCTGCTTGTAGTAGTCTGCATCACCCAGTCGCAGTCCAATTAATGGAATGGTGCTGTGTGTGAGACGTTCTTTGGTTCTTCATGCTCTTCATTCATGGCAAAAGCGTTGCCACATCAAACGCAGCGGTCAGCTAATGAGGCTAAAACCGAAGCGACAACACTCTTCATCATGCGTTCATTCCCAAATGCATTGTTACTTCATCATGGTGCTTCCTGGATCCTGTCGATTCCTGCCTAGTACCGTCTTTGGCTTTCCTGGCTCTGCTGCCCTCCATGCCAGGATCCACGTGAGGTGGATCTCCAGCTTCTGAGAAATCTTAACCAAGCTCGCTGATCGTAGGAGCCACATACTCCTGCTACTCCCTCAAGGATTTCGATCATATGGTTGTGCCAAAGGTCATTTTAGGTCATTAAAAATAATGGCCGTTGTTCGGACACCCTGAAAAGAATCAAAATTGAGAATCATTTGGAAACGGAATCAAAATAAAGACAATTCGGGCAAATACAAACGACAGCTATTTTTACCTCTTGGCCATTTGTAACCCTGCCGGTGATTACATTTCCAATAAATGCTGTGCCGCAATGCTGTATGATGACATTTAATCCACCCATTGGCTGCGCTGGATTGAAATACATGTACTGTACTGTTGAAATACGGTAACTTTTTGGGTCACATTGGCTGTGGATCAAAGAAAATATATTTAGAACTCTGGCCACTAGTGTTATGAGTGGTGATGATGACAGACACTGACCTGTTTCCCCCAAACAATAACTCCACTTCACTGTCTGTGATCTCCTCTCAATCATTATTGCCACAGAGCCCATCCTCTTTACTCTCTAACATCTTCTCTTCAATCAAGCATGAGCCCTCCTTTCTGGTAGAATGAGAGGGAGGGAGCCCGACTTTCATTTCACTTGCTTGACTGTGCAGCTTTGCCCCACTTGCTCAGTTCTGGCAAATTCTGCTCGTTCCCCTTGAGAGGCCCATCCACTTTGCGATCTAAGACCTTGTAATACAGTCCATGGCCCACAATGATGGATCTTGCCACATGCTGAATGGTTATTGTCTGCCGAGCTGATAAAGCCCGCGCACTCCTATTGGCCACGATGTGCTTGACTGCTGCTTCGTATGATAGAAAGAAAACTTGCATTTTTTGAGACAATATTTAAAGTAGTTACCAGTTTTTCTCTTGCAAATTATTACCTTATAATCTGAGGAAGGATGACGACATTATTATCGATTGTATGACGTTTTGGATCATGTCGTAATTGTGTTTGATCAAGAAGCATGTGAGGTGCTTGTTTTAAATTAGTTTTAAAATCTGATTAAACAGTAGAAATCACAACAGTTGTAACATCAGTGGTGCAACATGGGCCACTGTGTGGACATCTCTTAATGTGATTAGCTTGGGATTGATTTCCGTGCCCTAAACTACTGTGCCATTGGAAATGATTTTTTTTCTCAAGTTTATTTTTAATAATGGTGTATGTCTAAATTTTTTAACTGTATGAACGTATTGATTTCTCTCCCGGGAGAGATGTAAAAAATTATTTAAATGTAAAAAAAGAGACACAATATTCAAGTGTCACAGAGGTAAAAAGATCATTTTGGACACTGTCCTTACAAATTTATTCTGTCTTACAATACAATACAATACAATACATGCTGATTTATATAGCGCTTTCACAACAGCGGAAGCTGTAACAAAGCGCTTAACAAAACAGTTAACATAAAGTAAAATAATAAACACAACACATAACATAAAACACGGACAGTCGTGCAGTCCTAACCACTTTTCCCCTCATACGCTTTGTTGTCAAAGCAGTTTGAGATGAAAGAGGAGAGAATCAGTGTCCTTTCACCAGTGGATCAGAGACGTCATGCTCAAAATGTGCACACCTCGGCTACAAGCTAAGTTTCAAAGTCAACAAGAAGCTGTAGCATCCATTGACGAAAAAAGAGATTGGTTCACTTCTCCTGTCCCATGCAAATCCATTCCAATACCAAGCGGTGACTCTCAGTTCTGCGTTCTGCGCCGACGCTCCTCATCCTCAACTTCAGCAGACATCCATCCAGCCGCACCAACGCAGACTGTCCAACAGCGCCGACATGTCCAACAGCGCCGACATCTCCTCTGAACAAAACGGGGCTGTGAAAAATGCTGCCTATTACAGGCGCAAAAAACACAAGCGCCCCGGGGCTGTCCAGCACCCACAGTCAATGGCGCCGACATTCCTCCCAATCAAAATCTGTGCTAGTCTTGTCTTGTCGATTTATAGCTGATAGAAAATATATATTTATGGCGGCACTGTAGTCGACTCACAGTCAGAGGTGTAGGGTTCGATTCCAGGCCTGTGTGGAGTTTGCATGTTCTCCCCGTGCCTGAGTGTTTTTTCTCTGAGTCGTCCAGTTTCTTCCCACATTCCAAAAACATGCATGGTTTGTTGATTGAATGCTTTAAATTGTCCCTAGCTGTGATTGTAATGGTTGTTGATCTATGCGTGCCCTGCAATTGGCGGGCAACCAGTTTGGGGTGTCCCCGGCCTACTGCCCCAGTGCGCTCGCAAAAAAAAAGAGAGGAAAAGAAATGCATTACAGAAGTTTCACTTTTTTAAGAGTATTACACAAACACTCCAAGAATGCGTTTATGAGTATACAACTCATATCCGTCTATGTGTGTGTGGCAGCATCCTTGTGATGGTTTGAGCTCAGATCTGCCTTGTGGCACTCTGCTTGTGCACAAGGAATCGAGTTTGTGTGCGAAGCAGCAACAACAGCGTCCTTCCTGCCTCTGCTGGTGCCTGGCAGTCGGGTTGTTGTAAAGGAAGCTTGACAGCCTAAATCACGCTGAAGAGCCAGAAACAGATGTTAATTAGCTCTAATGGGCCTTTTGTTATGCTGCCAAGCAACACTAAAGACACATCCCTGTATCCTATTTCCTATGAGAGTTGTAGTTTATGTGGAGAGGATTCTTTGTGCCCTACTAAAGCCACATTTCCAAAAAGCAGTTCAGCGAGTAAGAATACTTTTTAGAATGGTAAATCATGATCGTACTTCATTATTCCTGCCGATGCTTTATTGTATTGTCAATCGCTAATGTATGCTATCTGTTATCTTTTTAGTTTCCTGTCTTGCTGTCTGTGTGTACATGTCAATCTGTGTGTCCTTGTTTTATCATTTTGTTTAGTGCATTGAGACACCTATGTTGTGATTTTGCACTATAAAGTAAAACAATGAACTTGAAAGTTGATCTGGATATGGTTTGCTGTGTACCGTAGGCAAAATGGGGACCATGGTTTCAGCTACCTAAGACTGTGACATAACAGCAGCGGCACTCAGCGTGGCCCAACAAAAAAGAGGAGGTAGTTGCACCACTTAAGCTGGGAAGGTTGGGATGATGGCTTGCTCAAGGGCACATCGACAGGAGCCAGCAAGCACACTAGCATCTCCTGAAAAATTATTTGACATTTTTTAGCATAATGGGACTTGACTTGAAACCACATCTTCCATCTCCAAAGGCTAAGTTAAAGACTGAGCGATGAGTCCCTGAGCCAATAGCATCCTTAAATATGCAGAATCTCTCTCTCTCTCCTTTGCTCTCTCTCTCTAATGCCAAGCATAATGCGTGTTTGTATATTCATTTGGAACGTGATGGAGGTATTATGATGTGGATTAGGTCACTTAAGCCTCCAGTGAAGACCAATGTCCCAAATGCACTCCCTATATTTCTCCCCGCTCCAAAACACTTGATTCAAAAGATCAGCTCATCAGCAAGCTCTGCAGAAGCTGGATAATCATTTGAATAATCATTTGATGTGTCGAAGCAGGGAGACATGTAAAATATATAGGGTACCAGCCATCAAGAACCGTAATTGTGCACCCCGATTTTAAAGTGTGCTCTTGCCCCACATTGCGATAGAAATGAGTGACGTTCCTGCGAGTCGGGTGAAAACTTTCTTCCGGTTCAACTTTACTTCAGGGTCACACAATTTGCAATTTGGACATTTCATAATAGGTACCTGAAATGTCCAAATTGCCCGTTATAATATAATTAGATATAGTTTTTCCTGTTCCATTTTCGATGTGTGCAGTCAATTGGAAATCAGAAAAAGAGGGGTTTTTTTTCCATTTTAGTTTTTGGAATGACTACTGTTTTTTGTTGTTGTTTTTTTACTTCGCGTTTTGTTTTGAAAAACAAATGAACAAATGATACACAGATTTCAGTGTGGTCAATTGGAATATCCCCATCTACACTGTGGTGCATTGCCAATGTGATACAAATAGACGTCATTTCTGTTTCTGACTGTCTACTCTCAATTAAAAAGAATTTTAAAAACATATTCATGTCTTTTACCACACACATAAAGTAGACAGTGTCCTTCTCAGTCCAAAAGCGTGGTTCTGTGCTGCGTCTCAGAGATAACAGAAAAAAAAAAAAATCTTGGTATGGATGAAACCCTGTTGCCCCCTTTAGAGAATTGTTATGATTCGGTTTGGGACCAACAGGTGGCACTGCCGGGCTCCCCCTTCAGCTGCACACCTGTTGGTCGTTTGGTAATTAGTGGCTTTAAAAGGACTCCCTCCCTCCACTCAGTGTCGGGTCATTGTTGATTTTGGCTACTGTCATGTTTGTTTGTTGCCCGTTTGTCTGCTGCTGTCAGGTTTGTTTCGGTCATGTTTCTGTTATTGAGTTTTTATCTTCAGTCATGTGTTTTGTTTGATACTTTGGACTTTGTTTTGGACTTAGTTTTCTGAGTTTCAATACACTTCTTCAAGTACACCCTGTTCCTCTCTTGTGCCTGCTTTTTGGGGTCCACCACCACCACGCAACGTTACAATAATAAGATATTTGATCTTTGCCGTTCACTCATTGTTCTGACTCCTGTTAGCATACACCATCTGATGGTTTTCCGAATATTTCACAACTAAGAAATATTAGTGTTTTGTTTTTTTTCTGACAAAATGTAAGAATTAAATAGCTCCAACACTTTGGTCAAAAAGGCCACTTCAGAAGGATGACAAGCTGAATGCAGCAAAACAAATCAGCAAATTTATGTTGTGACTTTTTGAACTTAAAACCATGAACATCAAGGCTGAAACAGGCAGTGACAAATGTTTTCCATCTCTTCTTGTACAACGTCACTGTTCTTCAGATGGACATATGCTATTGAGTGAACCCACAGGATCACACGGGATTTGTGTTCTGTTCTTCACATCTGAGAAAAATGCTCCTTTTTTTATGTGCTTCCTTTAAAATCCAAAGGTACACACACAACTTATTTGCATGCACACACATTCCATGAGGTCTCACAGCACTGGAGGTTTGATCTTGCATATCAAGCACACGTGACAATTGCTGCTTTGTACCTTGTTCTATCAGTGCAACTGATTTGTTGAGTCACAGCTCAGAAAGAATGTCACTGCGGTGGCATTCACAGCATCTACAAAATATTCTCTTTCGATAGAATTGATGAAATCACAATGTACAATAATGTAATACATTTTCTTAAATGTTACATGTAAAATTTTTGAAAGTGTGCTTCTTGAGTCTGCAAAAAGATATGATGGAGAATGCCACATCACGTCCTTTTCAAAGTCATACTGAATGCAGAGGAGGACACCTTTTGAATTAACATGGAATGAGAAAGTTGGCCATCTTCAAGGACTTGCCCACTTGGATTCTGTTCTTTGAAGGCTATTGCGCTTGAGTGGTGGTGAGAGGAAGGTGATGCAGAGACGATCATCTCCCTAAATTGCACCACTACAGGAAAGATGACCACTGCCAGAGAAGGGGTCAGAGAGCAGGAATGACAGCATGCCAATAAAAAATATATAAATAAAACAGTGCATCATCCCAAGCCAATCTCTTTAAAGTACTGACAAAACCTTTGTTGTCTGACCCCAGTTACCCCTGTCATCTTGAATCCGGATTTTTCCTAAAAATAAACAAGTTCCTTGCTTTTACACCCGAAACAAAGACCAAACCTATGCACTGAAAATAATAGTGACTCTGAACTGGGAGCGTGGCACATATACCGGACAATAGTCTTAATAGACCCATCTGAGGTCAACATGACAGAAGAAATCCCACATAGGTGGTGGAAGCAACACATGCGTGGAGTCAACAAGGATAGACATGGTAATAATTTCTTTTTGGAACAAGAGAGATTCAGCTTCAGTGAAAATGACAAATCAAGTCACTTTTGACCACTTTTACTATAAGACTTACATAGAATTGTTTTAAACACTAGCACATTCAGAACTTCAGAGTGTATTTAACATTCCGATCATGTGCTTTCATTTGAAACTTTTCAGTGTGCAGGCCAATTTAATTGTTGGTGTTTGTCAGCGTATTTGTATATTTGACTGAATAAAGTTTGATTGCACAAACACAAAATGCTCTGTATCATGTATCTGAATAGCTAAAATTTAAAGGGCATACGAGTAACAAGAGGCACGACTGAATACTATTGCATGTTGTTTGTAATAGAATAACGTGTACAAACCAAAGTTCCAAAGAAATTGGGTCATTGTGTAAAAAATAAATTACCATTTTGCAGATCCCAGATTTAATTAAATAGACTACAAAGAGAAGATATGTATTGTCCAAATCATGGTCTCTAGGCTGAAGAGGAAATGGACTCAACAAATTCTTTATCGGGTCAAAGTTCAAAATCCATCACGTGTCTTTGAGTGCCCATAACTTGGATAATTTTCAGTAAGACTATGCCAAGCCACATTTTGCATGAATCACAACAGTGTGGCTTTGTATTAAACTATTGTGTATGCTAAACTGGCCTGCCAGCTGTCCAGACATGTCACCCATTGAAAAAGATCTGAAATATGACAACGGACTGGACTGTTGCGCAATTTAAGTTTTATGTCAAGCAAGAATGAAAAATGTGAATGGGAAACCATTTCACCAACAAAGCTTCAACTATTAGCATCCACAATTCCCAAATGGTCATTGAGTGTTAAAAGAAAAGGTGATGAAACACAGTGGTAAACGTATATCCCAGCTTTTTGGGAGGAAGTTGCAGGTGTGAAATTCAAAATGAGTGACTATTTGTAAATAAAACAAAAACCACAAAGTTGATCATTTTGACCATTAAATATCTTGTCTTTGTATTATCGAGAGTAAATGTTGCCAATCTGTCATATACCAGCAACCGGGTCACCTTTACTGTGAGTCCATCAATATTTGAAGCCAAGCAAATCTGTCATTCTCAGTCCGTCACTCTGTCAACATTATTTGAACTAAGGTTCCGTAATCGCTATATTAGAGTTCATCATCGTGAAGTTAGGACGGGCAGATCTTATTTCTTCTTCATTATTCTACTTCTTCCTCTTCGATGGCAATATTTTGGGGACACCCAATCAGCATCAAGAACGTATTACTCATCAGTCCTGCCGAAATGCCCACCTCAAGTATTGTACTTACTAGAATAGACTGTGGCTTGAAAACGATCAAATCATTGGACTTTTTTTTAAGGTATGCACAACGCCTCATTTTCATCCATCAATGAACTAATGAAACATACGATACACCTGTGTATATGAGAATGACAGTCATTTTGTGGTTCATTCAAATATGAATTGGAATACAGTATGTATTTTGGGTGTTTGAACAAGCCCTTCTTATGGCTATGCAAATTAGGCCATATCGCAGTTAACGCAGAATGTCATGCCACTTAGTATGCCACTCCCACAAAACATCACCTTTGTTAATTTACACCAAATTTGTCTCAAGGCTATTTCTATAATGTCTAAGAAATGACCAGCTGTCTAGGTCATCCGTGATAATGTAGTTGTAGATTGCACAGCTGCAGGGAATGATTACCATGTACAAACCCAAACTGATGTAATGACCAATTAGTGCTGCTGCCTGAAAAGCTAACTTACTAACTGTTCACGAGTGGATTATACTTTGATAAGATCGTCCTCAATTCATTTAAAAAATAAAATATTTTTATTCCTGTTCTGTAATGAGTGCAGACAGGTAAGATTTTTTTTTTTTTAATTTGGGATTTCTGATGAGCATTGCTTAAGGTTTTTTTGATCTTTTAGTAAATAGACACACTTTGAAAAGAGGAGTCTGTTCTGTAGAAACGGTGGCCTTCATATTAGTAGCTGTGCAACATCACTGGAGCATTGTGGTCTTGTCACTGACAGAAGTGAAAAACTGTTCTTACCCCTCACCTAGTTTACAGATTATTGTTTTGGAACCTGGAGCATTGTGACATTGACACAAATTTTGCAATGAGCGAATGGTTCCGATCCATTTGCGGGTTTTTATTTCCCCCTTGACATCTAACCTTGCTTTGGTTGTTAAGATGATGACTAATTGTGCCTTGGCTCTACAACCCAGAGAGCTGTAGAAGAGTCATGTAGAAAAAGGCTTTTATCTCATCAGACAATTTCAATATGGTCACCACTTGTTTGGAAGGCATCTGTACGGAAAATAAAATGGTCCTCAAAGTTGTACCATCTATTCACTTAATTTCAACAAATGATTGTATAGTTTGAAAAAGGAAACCTTGACCTGGTTTGATTTCCCACCACAACAGTTTAAACAATGTCAAACAGTTTAAACAATGTCAAATGTTTGAAAAAAAGGCAGCACAATGCAGTGTTGTGTGCTGACATAATTCTAAATTGTTCCTAGGTGTGATTGTGAGTGCAAATGGTTGTCCGCCGTCTATGTGTGCCCTGCGATTGGCTGGCAACCACTTCAGGGCGTACCCAGCCGACTGCCTGAAGACGGCTGAGATAGGCTCCAGCACGCCCCACGACCCTTGGGAAGATAAGCGGATTACAAATGGATGGATGGAAAAATACCAAATTCTGTTTGGCTATTAAAGGTGCATCACATGGTACAATCTGATTTAATGTCCCCCGCCTGCCCCGGGGCATCGGGTTCAGTTCTGCCGGAGGTGGAATTTTATAAACATTGAAGAATATGAAATATGGCTTAATTAGAGATTCCCCACGGCAGGTATAGTGTTGCTTTATATATTTTGAAACAGTAAAAATGATGAGGGGCTTTTTCAAGGACCACTGGCCTTTGGTTAACTCGTGTAACTTGGTCTTGTTATTTGAGTTCAATCAAAATTAAAATGATGTTATGTTGAAGAAATACTGCAGACTTTGATGAGTCTTGCGGTCCACACAGTGGTGATGTTCTGTTGCCTGACTCCACTATTGGAGTTCATTGGCAGGTCAGAGACACGCCTGCAGTCCATAAACTTACAACAAACAGGCACTTGCTCAAACTGCATGGGCAACTCCACTTACAAAAAACATGGTTTGGAGGCTTGGGAATACAAATTGAGTGATATCACATATTCTGCAGTCAATTGTATCTTTATTGCCTCAGGGTCTTGGGGGGGGGGGGGGGTGAACCCAAAGGAGGTAGGGATTGAGGACCAAATTAGATTGGAGCTAATTAGCAGCACAGTCGATACTAAATTGAGTTGATATGCATCCTTTATGACTTAACCAGATATCAGATAAGCATCTCCAAGAAAATGCACCGCAACGTGAGCCGATGGATGAAGGTGATATAGAGCTGAGGATGCGACTCCCCACATTATCTGAAATGCGACCGTTGTTGTTGTTTGGCAATGTTCCTGGATCTAAAATTGAGGTGACATGGGAGGAAGGTTGTCAGCATCGTCAGGGTATCATTTGTAATGAAGCCAAAGCACATAAGGGCACAATAGGGAGGTTGGGGTCATTGTCAATTTCCTTTTCAAGTAAATATATTTAAAATATCTGCACTAGAGAGAATAATCTCTGTATTATAACTTCCAATGTATTTATTATTCATTGGACAACATTTGTAGGTTTCTTTTTTTTTTTTTTTTTTTTTTTTTTTTTGGGGTGAGTGCAACCCCGCTAGCAACGGTTTTTGATGTTTATAATTTTCACACTCAATTAAATACATTCTCTTCAAATTTTGTGATCATTTTTATGTTTTGTTGAATAAAAAAAGATGGGGTTCTCCAGGGAAACGAGGACAACAGTATTTATAAAAAATGATGAGATTTATTTAAAAAGGAAAAAGAAAAGAAAAAACATGGAGGGACACCGTTCACAGATCTGTCAAGGGAGCCTTCTCCAGAAGTCAAGAATAATGACTGTTATTGTGAATTACATATGACAATTAGAAATTTTGGTTCAACATCATCGAACTTGGCATGCTTGATTTGCTTTCACGGGCGACATAAAATGATGTGGCGGGCCAGATCTGGCCCCCAGGCCTTGACTTTAACACCCGTGATATAGCATGTCAAATTCCCATTACAGTGTTCAGAATAATTAAATCACCAGCGCAGTAATTTTTGAGCCATTGTTTCACCCGTCTGAAGATGAGTGCTTCAACGTCGTTCTCTTAGAAGGTAAGTTTGTTTGGGGGGTTAGACATCTTTAGTTGTAGAACAGGTTGTATCTTTTGATATTGTTGAGGTCTCTTGGACTTTGAACCAGACTTTGGCGGCATTAAATTGATTTACTTAAAAAGGACGAGACTCATTTCTATTCCACACCTTCACAAACAGCCCTGAAGTGCACCTTGTAAAGGTAAAAAATTGTTTGACCCTGTGGTGTTCATTGCCACAGCCATTGATATGTTGATGTAGCATGTCACACTGGGCAAGTAGTTAGCTTATCAATTTAAACGGAACGTGCAATAAGCAGAAGGTTGGAGGTTTCTTGCCCTTTGATCGGCAACAAGGTTATCACCGCCACAGTAGCCAGGCACTAAATCAGGATGTGTTTGTGAATGACCAACCCTCACAAATTAAAACCATGCACTTTGACCCTCACCTCCTTCATCTATAACCACTTCAAACAACAAAGAGTATGCAGAAAAGTGGTTAAGATTGAATGATTGTATGTGTATTATGTTATATGTGTTATGTGTTGTGTTGTATTATTTTTTATTGTGTTATTATGACTTCAAAATGGTGCAGCGAGTGTGGCTGCCTTTACAGCAGCTCAACTCAAGCCAACGGTATTTATAGAGCACTTTAAACAGCCATCGCTGCACACAAAGTGCTGTACATAGAGCAACTAACACATACAACAGTAAAGCAACCAATCAGTAACAAAGACGGCGGAGAGCACCAAACAGTATAACTGTGATCATAATTTGCGTCATGCTGAGTCAAATGCCAAAGAATGTACTCTTTGTACATACTGCTCACGTTGTTTTTGTTCTACTTTTCTTCCTTTCATAACTTTGCTGCTGTAAATTGGGAATTTATCCATTGTGAGATGGATCAAGGTTTTCTTATTCGTATGTATGCTACATTGGGGCATGCTGTCTACTGACAAATTGAAGGGTCAATTTTTAGTTCTGCAATGAAATATCACTGACATTTTACAGGTGCACGTTATGGGTGTGAGATCAATAAATGTCCAAGAGAGAAGGTGCAAGAACTGAGTTTTAATTTTAAACAGCAAAAACAAAGCTTTTTTGTTGTTGTTGTGGGTCTTCTTTCCAGTGACATTTATAGTCTCTGATGGGTCACATAATCTTACGTTAACAGCAAAGGGGCTGTAACAAAGATTCAGATACTACAAGACACACAATGCAGTTAAAATGTGTGTTTGGGTCCATTATTTGCTCTTGTAAAATAGACAATTGTGCATGAAAGAATCTGAATGCTGAAACAAAGAGACATTTATGAGGAAATGTTATTTATTTCTATAATAATTAAGCCCTGCCAAATTAACCTAGTTTATTGCTTTTGTAGTGAACCCTCCTAGAAAAAATATTGTCTGCACGAAACTGAGCCATATCAAGGCAAAATATTCTTGCCTCCATTCTTTGTAAATTGTCCTTAAGACACTGTAATGTTCTGAAAATATATTTCAAATGAGTTCGGGATATCAGTGACTGTGCACCCATATTCGACACCTCCCAAAAATAAATATTAGGGGTGTTCACACGGCAAGATTTGTTTCGGTGCTACGCCGACACTGTGCCAGTAGAGCGTTCACACGTGCAAATTTTCTCCGGTGTAGCGCCAAAAAACAGCTTACATCGGATCAAATTTGATCCACCTCAGGGAGGTGGTTTCAAATTTTGCTCCAGAGCAAATGCTCGTTTGCGGGGCAGTACCGGTGCAAATTCGCACGTGTGAACGCTACAATTTTCTCCACCGCAAATGCTCGTTTGCGAGGGGAGTAGCCTCTACGCATGAGAAGAGTTGATTACGTACAGCGAGAATGCGTTGCTTTCGTGCTCTGTCGGACTTCTGTCAGGTGTTTGTTTAATGACGACACAAGACATGGCTGCTAACAGTAGCAAAGCACCTCTTGGGTTATACCATCTCAACTAGAACGGGGGGAGATAGTCCCCAAACGTCATCTTTCCTTTTGTAGGAGACTGGACTGTCTCTGAGTTGTTTGTGTAGTTTGTTCCTTTGTTGTGTGTTCACAACTCCCCCGTGCCCCCGTGAATTTATTTTGTGATTTCCTCTCTTGATTTTTCTGTTTGGCGCATTACATGTTTGCTTTTCTGAGTGTCATTGAAGTCATCGTTGATTTACGTTTTCGGGGGTGGTCACTCTCGATCAGAAGGCACGAAGACCGCGAAGGAGAAGGACGTGCCTGTACAGTAGCTGCTTGAGTTGTGTATACGTTTTAAAAAGAACCAACATGACAGCTCATTTGTTTTCTGTTATTTTGCTTCGCTGCAGAAACTGCCCGTGTGAACGCAAGTGGAGCTGCGCCGACGCTGTGTCGGTGCTGCCACGCTCAGCGGCTTTGTACGTGTGAACGCCCCACAAAATTTGTGCCGGTGTAAATTATATCGCAACAAAATACACCAGTGCAGCACCAGAGCAAATGTGTGCCGTGTGAACACCCCTATTGATTTCATTAATACTATTTGAGGCATCAAAAGACAGGACTAGAGAATTTTACCTGGGGTTGCAGGAGGTTCAGTTAGCAGGGAGGAGGTTGCAAACAAACTCACGACCAAAGCGAGAGAGAGTATTCCCACCTCCGGACTTCTGTCAAACAGAAATTCCTTCACCCGGAATAAAAAAACCTATGCATTAAAATTTCGACTACGATATTACATTAATGATCGATTCATAACAATGGAAGTTCCAGTACCCGGAAGCCATACGGAAGCCCTTACTAGTGCAAACACAAGCAAGTCCTGCTCGATACTACGGAATAATTTTGTCCGTGCCGCTATTTATTCTCATTGGATCCAAAACGGCGAAATGTCAGTGACTTTATTGGCATGTGTTTAACCGGAATTGCGAACAATTTTATAATTCAGTCATTTACATTTACGTCCTGTAGATTGTGGCATCCAAACAAAAAGGAACGGTAATGACCGTGGAAGAGAGAGTGGAATGCATTCGATTAGCTGCTCAGAGTAAATTGCTCGTGGCTCGACGGACAGTCGAGGAAATAAACGTTTCCTGGAATGCTTTAGTTGTTATTGTGCTAAAAACCTCCCACTAACTGAACCGCTAATTATGGGCATAGAGGACTTCGAAGCGTCCCATGGCTGGTTTCAAAAGTTCTTTGCCTAAATTCCATCAGCTTAAGCGCTGTCTTCTGTGGTGATCTAGGGGAGGTAAAGTTAGAGTCAGTGAGTGATTGGAAAGAAAAGCCACCAGGTCTGTTTCTAGTCTCATTTTGTGGCAAATAGTCCTAATTTTGTAGCTAGTCTCGTTGTACTATATTTTATTCATATACCTGTATGCTATGTGTCAATGTACAGAGTCATTGAGCAGTGAGCTATGAAATTGAATGTTACATATCTTGTCTTAGGGTGGAACAGTAGTGGTTAGCAGGTCCGCCTCGCAGTGCAGAGGTGCAGGGTTCGATTCTGACTTCGGCCTTCCTGCATGGCTCTCCTCCAGTTACTCCGATTTCCTCGCACGTTTGAAAAATATTCATGGCAGTTTAATGGAACACTCTACAAGTATACATTGTCCCAAGGCCTGATGTCAGCGTGAATGGTTGTTGGTCTGTGTGTGGCCTGCGATTGGCTGGGAAAAAAAGTTCAGGGTGTCCCCTGCCCACTGCCTTATGACAGCTGTGACAGGCTCCAGCACGCCCGCGACCCTTGTTAGGATTAGCTGATCTGAAAATGGATGGAGGGATGGATGTTGATGTTTTCCTTGACATTTTACACAACATCCCAACTTCATTCTAATTGGGGTTTGTCTATTTGCATACAACACCTCACATAATGCCAAAAAACTAACTCTGCAGCAATTTTGCCTGTTTGGCAGATGCAATCCTGGTTCCACCCAGTTAGGTGATCAGCTTTTTTCTGTGTAGGGCCCCTTTTTGCACACGTAAACCTTTAGTAAACCGGGCCCTTCTTTTCCAAGGTAGACACACTTATCTAACAATACCAAAACAAGGCCTCTTTGCAATTTGTGTGTCTGGCACATTGATTCCTGTTGATGCTTTGGTGTGTTCATGGTATGCCCAAAAGTACACACCAAATGTGTTTTTAATTACAAGCAGATTGAAAAGGCCTGTTTATGCAGAATGTTGCAATTTGCGAACATCAGGAATCCAAATTGTTTTTCTCTCTATGTGGAAGCCACACCGTACTGAGGGGACGGCACATGACCAACCATGTCATGTCAATGGCAATGCCCACAGAGGCTGACGATACACAGTCGTGTGCCAGAGTCTCATGCCATTAGATTTAATGTTTTAGCAACAAAATAATGACTTGGCTAACCATAACTGTAATGCCACTTAGTACAGCTCAGAGCTCCACTTCGGCAGAACTGTGAACAGAAGAAAATTTTAAAACAAGATCATTGAAATTGTGCTGCTGTGGCTGTCATTGTTCTGCTGTTACACCATTAACAATACTTAAGTATTTGTCACGTTGTGTGGTGGTGGTGGACCCAAAGAGCAGGCACGAGGGAGGAGCAGGGTGTACTGAGGAATTGTATTTAATAAAACACAGAAAACTAAATCCAAAACAAACATAGTCCAAAATAGCAAACAAAAATCACAACTGAAGCTAAAACAGAACTGTGACCAAAACAAACCTGACAGCAGCAGACAAACTGCAACAAACAAACACAACAGTAGCCAAAAAGCAACAATGACCCGAAACTGAATGCTCAGGGTGGGAGTCCTTTTAAAGCACTAATTGCCAAATGACCAACAGGTGTGCAGCTCAGAGAGAGCCCTGCAGTGCCACATGTTGGTCCCAAACCGAATCATGACAGTATTTAGGGATTAACCAGGCTGACCCTATGTGTCCTACTAGTTACGGTTGAGTCGCGTATATTCACTGCTGTGTGGACTTCTCAATAATCAGTACTTTTCCAAAAATAAATAAAAACTCCACCTTGCTTTGCCGAGTTGCCACAAAAACTATGCTGCGTTCAAGTTGGTAAAATGCATTACCGTATTTTGCTTTAATATGCCGTATGGCTTCTCCGTGGCCAGCCCGCCCCTGGTCTTGAGACAACGTAATGCCACATGGCTCCTGTGGAGTAGAAAAAGTGGTGCAGTTTCATGAAAACACATCTCAGACAGTTTGAGAGAGTTAATACATTTGTTCTCGATTTATTTTCACCACTTTAAATTGATTAATAATGCATAAAAATAACAGCCAACATAAGGCCTATTGTGTCGATTTGTGAAAAAAAAAATATTACATTGACTATATTTGGACACAGGGTTTCTGTCTGACCATGACGATATTTCACAAGCTTTGAACAAGAAAGTAAAGGTAGCATTCTTCTTGCATTTTTATTAGAAAAAACTGTAGCATTTTCAACTATTCAGCTTTGAAAAGTTTTTTTTGCAGATAAGTTTCTTGTTAGTCCTTGCTCAGTCCAGCCTGTAATGAATCATGCATTGGGTCAAAGAGGAACTGACACCCTTGTAGGGGCACAACATTGTCTTCTGCCATAGTCATCCCATACCACTGCCACTACTGTCGCCCAAAGCCTCAACAGAAAAAAAAAAGTGTTATTTAGTCCTTTAGATGACAAGTTTCCTCCTCACTCCACTGCTTCTACAGATGGTACTTGTTGAAGCCCTTCTGCTAAGGGCATTGTTCATGCAGTAGGTGATCCGGAACTCATTACCATTCCACCTTCCCTATATGCAATTGTTCCTCCTGCTAATACGAACACGCTGACGCGGTCTTGAAGTGCTGTACAGCTTTGAGCTGACTATCAATAAGATTGTTCTCTGCCAGAAGTTCAATTCATTTGAAATGATTATAGATTTGGGGTAATCCAAAATTGGGCTATTTGGACACGTGAATGCTGCGGGTATTCGGAACATGTCACATTATATTTTAACTTTTGTCGAGTGTATGTGCAGATCTACGTAGGTGTTCTTGTGGTTAACCATCGTTGGGTTGAAAATAATTCATTGACTTAAAAAATAATTAATTAATATCCAGCCATTCACAGCCACACCAACTGAAAATCTACCATTTATTCATCATGCCCGCCTCACAGTACAGAGGTCCAGGGTTCGAATCCGGCTCTCCCCATGCCTGCGTGGGTTTTGTCCAGGTACTCCGGTTTGCTCCTACATTCCAAAAAACAAGCATCGCAGGGTAATGGAACACTCTGAATTGTCCCTCGGTGTGATTGTGAGTGTGAAGGGTTGCTCGTCTTTGTGTGCCCTGTGATTGGCTGCTTCCCAGTTCAGGGTGTATCCTGCCTACTGCCATAGCACTGCTGGGATAGGCTCCAGAAACCATGCAACTTTCGTGAGCATGAGCGGTTCAGATAATGGATGGATGATGGACAATATAATATGATATTAGTAATAATTGGCAGCGGACTAAGCAGGAAGACCAGACTCTCCTCTCGTACTTATATATGTCTTGAGCCCATCATGGAAGCATCCTCACCAGTTGCCCGAGCTGCCGCACCTGGCTTCTCTCGATGCGAAGGAGCAGCTCTACTCTGAGCCCCTCTGAGATGAACTTCTCATTTAGACTACTCCACTTTGATTTTGAAAATCACCGGTTGACAACAGAATGACATCATCTGCCACAAAGCAGAAACTATATCAAGGTCACCAAACCAGACCCATTCAACACCTCTATGTGCTCCGAAATTCTGCACATGACCGTCATGTCTAAGGGAAACCCCGGTGAAGTCCAATCCTCACTGGAAACATATCCGACTCAATATCGACAATGTCGAACTAAATATTGACAGGGATCAAACAACTATCAACAAGAGCACCCCACATGAATGTCTGAGATACCCCACTGAACGTCGTGTCCAGATCCAGAAAGCACAGGTCGACTGGTTGGGTGAATTCCCTTTCACCCAGAGATGCCAAATGTCACCGTTAGCTCATATTTTGATATGGGCAGTTTCAATTTGTTTGACTGTTACAGAAGGGTTGAAAATTTTCAGAAGATGATGAGACGAGTGTGCAGATGCATCTATAAGTAGCTTGTGATTGGCTGACATAAGATTTGGACTCTACCAGCCAAACAATCCTGATAACGGTTCATGATGTCATCTTCCCTGTGGATATATCATCGAAAAAAAATCTCATATTTAAAATGTAATATTTAAAAAGAAGACTGACAATATTACCAAGTGTCAACATTGAATATTGCATCGCACACTGAAATTAGTTTTTTTGTTGTTGTTGTTGTTGCATTTATAGAGCCATTTTAGTGAGACATTTGGGCATTTGCTTTTCTGAGGGTCTTTGACATTGTTGGTGGCGGGGAGGCAAATGCTGTGATCAAGCTCTTTTTTTCTCTTTTTTTCTTTTTTTTTTGCATTCACGCTTCTTTTTAAATATATTTTAAAATATCACATACCCCCTGAAGCGCCTTCGTGTACACCCCCGGGGGGTGCGTGAACCCCCATTTGAGAACCACTGGTTTCATGCCTACATTAGCAAAACAAAGTTGGGCAGCTTTACCAGATGATCAATTAAAAAAAAAAAAAAAACATATTTACCACTTCTCACTTGCATTCTCCACTGTGGTAAAGATTAATGCAATTTGAGATGATTAGAACCTGTATGGGATGCTTTTGCTAAGCCAAAATTCTATATTTAAATTTTTACTCCCCTCATTTTGTGAAATAATTTGACCAACTTGGAAAAAAAAGACCAAAAAAAGTCAAACCAATATTAAAAAAAAAAAAATCACTAAACTAAAATTACATTTGCATTTAAGGTCAAGGCTATGATGGGTCTTTTCACGCTGTCTTGCAGAGATGGAAAACATGATGGATATTACCAATCTACCGTGAGAAAGAAATGGAGCAAGATCATCATCGTTGTGCATTGTTCTTAAACTGCACAGAGAGACTTGAATGCACTACAGAGGATATAAAAAGCAGATATTTGTAAAAACAAGTTGGTCACTACCTAATCTGGAGTTGGAACTTTCCGATATAAAACCAATAACAGTGCTAAACCGAGCCAACACTTCTGCTCAATCATCCAGACAAGCTAAATAAACAGCAAAGAAAACGTGGAGAGGATGGTTGCTATGTGAGTTCCAAGAGGCAAAGTATCGTTCAAGATGGCTGTGCCAAAACACTAATAAAGTACCACAAGAATCTCTGCCAGCCTATCGACATTCCCGCATCGGCTCCAGTTTATTGATGACCACCCACAGTATGATTTTTGGCACCAAAATCAACTGCATAAGTAGGCTCTTCTAGTTTGCTTAATTAGTACTGATGACAGTAATCAACCAGCAGATGGGCTTATCGGAAAGTGAACTGTGCTATATTGATTAGTCATCTATGCCACATGTGATACACAGCATAGCAGCCTTCAAGCTTGGCTGAGTGCCATTCTTACTCCATAAGTTTGCTGTGTCATCAGGATCAAGCTCCAACACAGCTCTTTTTTTTTTATTTGCTCAACCTCACCCAAACAAACTTTGACTGTTCCAAAATGGACTAATTACTAGCCCATCAGGTTGTCAGCAGCCCAAGGACCCAAGTTTACATAAATATGCAGCTCTGATCACTTCACAAAATTCTCCCTGCACAAATTGCCTCGTCTTACCCTCTAAACAGGTAATGTTTAAAATTCTGCAGCAGGAAGTCTCCAGAGTCTTGATATGTCTGCCGGCTAGGTCGGTGAATAAAGTAAATGAAACTAATTATTCCAGATTCAGCGCCAAGGCATATACATATCTCTTTGTCCATGTGGATATATATGCTTGGTTGGGTAAAGGGGAACACTGTGTGTGTGTGGGTGTGTGTGTGTGTGTGTGTGTTTGTGTATATCTATCTATCTATCTATCTATCTATCTATCTATCTATCTATCTATCTATCTATCTATCTATCTATCTATCTATCTATCTATCTATCTATCTATCTATCTATCTATCTATCTATCTATCTATCTATCTATAGATAGACCTAGAAATAGATACAGATATATAAATATATAGATATATATATGGCAGCCTGAACAAGGGTTGCGGTAGGTGCTGGAGCCTTTCCCACCTATTGTGGAGGCCCGGTGGTCCAGTGGTTCACGTGTCGACCTCACAGCGCAGAGGTGCTGGGTACAGTTCCAGCTCCGGCCTCCCTGTGTGGATTTGCATGTTCTCCCCGGGCGTGCATGGGTTTTCTCCGTGTACTCCAGTTTCCTCCCACATTCCAAAAACATGCATGGCAGGGTGATTGAACACTCAAAATCGTCCCTCTGTGTGAGTGTGAGCGCGGATGGTTGTTCGTCTCTGCGTGCCAGGCGATTGGCTGGCAACCTACTGCCCGAAGACAGCTGGGATCGACTGCAGCACCGCCCGTGACCCTTGTGAGGATAAGCGGATCGGATAATGGATGGATATGTGTGTGTGTGTGTGTGTGTGTGTGTCCCAACATGAAAAAGCATCGGAGAAATCAGTGTATTCAAGTTAGGCTTGCTTAGGTTGGCACTGATCCCCACGCATTCAAGTACGTCCTCTAATACAACGGCCAAGATTCCTTGCTCCTATACATTTTAGAGTTCTTTTTAAGATCCTATGATTTGTTTTAAAATATTTAAATGGCCTCACATCACCTTACCTCTCTGAGCTCCTCGCCCCAAAGCACCTGCCCAGTGTCTCAGGTCTGCGTACCAGACACTATTAGAGGTATGAAGGACTCTAAGCGGAGGCTCAAAGGGGATTGAGCCTTTTCCGTTGCTGGTCCCTCTCTTTGGAATGACCTCCCGCTGAACATTTGGTAAGCCTCCTCCCTGTCCATCTTTAAAAATCGTCTCAAAACTCATTTCTATTCTTTGGCTTTTGACTCAGCATGAGACTTGATTTTTAGTGCGACTGTTTTTGTGCTTTCTGCTGTCTTTGTCATTTTATTGCTTTATTGTTTGTTGTATGAATTCTTTTTGCTCCCTGTACAGCACTTTGTATTCAGCAGGGGTTGTTTTAAACTGCTATATAAATACAGTTGAGTTGCCCTTTCAAAGGGGGGTAACCTGATTACGTTTATATGACCCAATATTTATTTACAAAAATATATTTCATTATTCATTATTTTTAGGGTGTGGGTGCCATGAACTTTTTGTGTTATCTTACCTCTTCTGATCTGTTATAAAGGCTGCAAAGTCATTGCATGGCCTGTTAGACAGCAGCTCAGAAAGAACTGATGCTCTGGGGTTTGTCAGTCCGTCTCCAAAAGAAAACAATATACACGGAAAACAATGTACTTTTCTATTTATAACTTCTGAGAAGAACGGCTGTCTGCATTTGCCTTGTATAGAACCATTTTGGAGTTCAAAAGTTGACAAAGTGAAATGCAACTGAGGCCCCTTCCCTCCCTCCCAGGCTTTTTTGTTGTTTCCTGTCACGCTGCCATTTAAAGGCTTCTTCAGGTGACTTGTGTCACTTGTGGTAAAAACAAAGACACTGACATTTAAGGAGGATAAAGTTGCCTTTTGGTGCGATGTAAGTGTGTGCGTGAGGGTTAGTGGAGTGGAGGACGTGGCAATTGGAGAGGGGATGGTTGCCTGAAATAATAACAAGTGACACTTGAGAGCGCAAACAATACTGCTTCAAGAAATCAATGAAGTTTATTGTTAAGGCATTTTGCTGTGACTGCGGACAGCTGAAATGATAACGGACATTTGAATTCAGGTCGTCATGCCGACAGCGCCCAATGCTTGGCGCTTCGGCCTCTGGTGACTCGAAGTGCATGCGAATGTTACATGTTCCCCCTTGTCCACATGGGAGAGCAGAGTGACGCATCAGGCCTTCTGCCAAAGCTCGGAGACAGTGAGGGAGTCACATGCACTTCCGTCCACCACACGAACAACTGGAGGTGTTTTTTCTTTAGGCTTTAAAAAAAAGATAAACCCGTATACCTCAACCAGCATCATGGGGGGAAATGTGATATTTTTATTCTTTCTAAGCTTGCATCGCAAATGATACCCCCTTTCCACACCCTGCCCCCCCCTCCAAAAAAAGCTGCAACAACATGGCTGACTTTTGCTAAATTAGTCATGAACATTTTATTACCACCGTGCCATAAACAATGGGTACAAGCAAGGATGAACAACTCACATTCTCTCTTTAAAATGCATCATTGCCGCCTTGTTGAACGCCGCATCTCTCGCATCTCTTGTGTGCACAAGAAACACCAAATTGCACACGCAAACACTGACTAAAGTGGTACACGCTCATTCACTGGATATAAACCGTACATGCTCACATGACTTGGCGTTGCTTTTCATGCTGCTGACAGTCTGCATAAACATCTCAGAGGAGGAGGCAGTGTCATGTCATTAACCTACCAATGTGTGTTTCTGGATCAACTGCCTTTGCGAACCTCACTGGGAATATCAATGCCAGGTAAGGTGTATACCATAATTTCTGTGCACGTGCTTATGTGTGGAGCAAGGCGCTATGGACCACTTACCAGTAAGGAGCCTTGTGGATACAATGTTAACAAAGCGCTGAATTTCAGTGCTGCATCAGGGGTTAGGTCGTGGATGTTGCAGATTCAAACTTAGCCCTCCATCTAGAATTAAACAAAAAAAAAAAGAGGAAAAAATGGCATGGACAAATATTTTCATTTGTTTGTCTGAACGTATGTTAGTTCTCAGGCTTCTCCCAGTTCATGGAGAATAATATAAGGCGTTAAGTGTAGAATGGGAAAAGCTATTTTGTTGGTACAGATGTGCACCAATATTGAATGTGTTCTCGCATGAGCCAGCACGCCAAAGAGTTGTATAGAATTTGGTTGTACTTTTCACAAAGCCATTCTAGCGAGCCAAAAAAAGAGGGGCGGAGATGTGCTTTTTTTAACCATTACTAACAAATACAACAAAACTATACACTGCATCTCACTCCTGAGCTTTCCACTTGGCAGAGGTAAAACAATTTATGAGGTGTGTCAGAAAAGTTCCGGGATTGCTGTCACGCAAGATAAATAGCTTCACAGTGGCAATGCGGCTGCTCGCAATACCCTCAGCATCCAAGAGTTCCTGGCGAAGAAGAACAAAGTCATGTAAGAGCAACCTCCCAGGTATGCATAAAGGCATAAGAGGAAAGTCTGGGAAGGTGTGCTAAACTATGAGTTGATTACTTTATAGTGGACAATATGTAGTTTGTCTTTACACCTCTTTGTGTACTGTGCATGAATGCCATCAGTGAGAACGAATTTCTGCAATACGCTGGCGACCGCCCCAGCGAAAAAGCCGCTTCTTGTCCAAAGTCGGGTGGTGGTAGGCTGTAGCACACCGACGAGCTCAGTGAGGAAAAGTGATGTTTTAACAATGTTTTTTTGTTGTTCATGTCAAAGCAAAGTGACAGATTAACTTTGAACGGATGTCTAATAGATAGCTGCGGATAGCATGACGTCGTGGTTCATCAGTGGTTTCATCAACATCCAAAGTAATGTTATCGTCATATTTCTTAAATTACAAAGTGTAAAATATTTTCAAATTACAGCAGCATGAAGTACCCTAAAATACGCCCAGACACTTCACTCACAATGTCTCTCGAATATAAAAAGCTTTCAGTATCATTACAAATCTCAAGCAGCTCATTAAAGGCATTAGTGGCGCTGAAGTAAGTTGCAGTCGTTTTGCAAAAGAAGAATGGAGCAGACCGATTGCAATGTATAATCAAATAAGTTGCATTTGCCCACAACAAGCTGATACACATTTTTTCAAGGAAATCAATTTGCTAACACAATTTAGGAATGTTTCATGAACATAAAATGGTGAGTGTTTTGGTGGCTGTAATCCAATATAATGCTATACCTGTAATTGTAAATTGGTAAGGAATACAACGCAACCACATCACAATGAAATGTAATGTAATGTAATGTAATGTAATGTAATGCTTAAAAAAACACAACAACAACAACAATGCCCATAAATTATGCACTGTTGCAAAGACCTTTTGCAGGGCCGACCATAAAAGCCTGGCTCCGACATGTATGTCACAGGCTGACATTAATCGACACCATGCACAGATCATTTATTCATTTACTGAACAAGAGTGCAGCCTGAGTCATTGGATAGCATTTTTGCATGTTTTATTAGTCAGAGAGAGGTGGAGGCGAGCAGTAGCGACGCTGTCGTGGTGTTGATTTACCAATGGCCTCAGCCCACCTTGGAGTAAGTGCAGCCCCTAATTTCTATTGCCCTTCCGAGGCCATTACACCTGCTAACCCAATAATGTGATTGACTGGCTTCGGGGAGTGTGGCCTGCGTCAAACAAACTCCTCCAAGGTAGAGATGGTGTTTGTGTCGTGGGTGTGCGCGCGCGTGTGTGTGTGTGTGTGTGTGTGTGTGTGTGTGTGTGTGTGTGTGTGTGTGTGTGTGTGTGTGTGTGTGTGTGTGTGTGTGTTTTGTTTGCTGGATGAAATGCCAGCTGTCAGCTTCAATTGTAACAAGCTCTTGAAAACAGGCTGCATGCTCACAGTAGCATTCAAGTTTGGCATTTTCTCAGCTTGCTGTTCTGATTACAGGTTATCATATTATATTCTATTATATATTTACGATGGATCACATCCTCGTGTATGTCATCAGCAAGTTGTGTGCAGGCACCATTGATTTGAAAACACAATAAGACGACATAACACTTGATTGAAATTACAAAGTGCAATATGAAGACAATATATTCAGTGATCAATAGAATATTTGGTCTTGGCCAAGCATGCGTGATCCAATGTCAAGACCTCAAGCACAGAATTCAACTCCCTGGTGAGATGTAACTCGAGAACATCAAGATGACACTCCATCAATCTTGTTTGATATATATATATATTTTTTTACTTCAGTGAGGGTAGGGGGATTTGACAATGTTCTACTAAAGTCAACTATGTTTATAGAGCATTTAAACAATAAACGAGGTACATGAAACAAGCTAAGAACCACTATTTGAAAAATTCAGTAAAAGCAAATAAAGAAATAAGTAAAGCAACATAGATGCAGAAGATGGATAAAATATATTTTTTTAGCTAATGAAACATACAAGAAGAGCGCTCCTTATTTGGTGTGTAGGTCCAGAGCCCCCCCCCCTCCCTCTTATTGCGTAGTCAACATGTGCGAAAGATTGAAGTCTACAACAACTGTAGGAGTGCAGCAGGACGTTGAAATTGTAACGCCGCCATCATAGCACTGGCTGCCAGTGCTCAAGGAGATAAACGACTGCAGTTTTCTCACAGCTGTTAGTTTGTCCAGTGGTAACCGAATTCTGTCCCATTGAGTCATCTCTCCATACCTCCTGCGTGAGGGCAACACTCCGAGTAATTGGGGCAAAGTAATCCGTAGACAATACCCCCCACACACACCTCCCAAAAAAAGCACTGTGGAAGTGTAAATAAAAATCTAATGGAGTTGTTGTAAACAGGCTACCGATTCACAGCAACAGCAACAACAACAACAGAGGCTCTACATGCAGTTCATTGTCCCTCGGTGTGAATGTGACTGGTGTCAACCATACCTTGCAATTAGCTCACGACCTTTCCAGGGTGCACCACGCCTTGTCATCCAAAGTCAGCTCAGTTCGTTGAATATAATATATCCCGTTGTCATATTCAACACAAGATAAACGGGGAAGCTGATTTCAAGGTGAAAGAAATATGCAGTTCACCCTTACTGCAGTCACAATCTTGATCTTAATCATCAAAGGAATCAAATGACTGAATATTGTCGGAAATAACTCTAGCAACTAAGATCCAACCAACCATGTTCCTTGTCAGCTCAATTCCAACGATGACTTGTTAACAGTTATAATTTTCAACCAATGTTCCTTTTCATCAACCACAGAAAAAACACCCCACATCATTGTTTTTTCAGGTTTCAGAATGAAATGAATGAATTTCATTTTTTTTTTTTCATTTACAGCCTACAGCACGTGTCAAACTCAACGTCTGGGAAACAGATCCGACCAGGCACAATTTGATGAAAGCAAATCATATGTCAACTTCACAACCTTGCTCAAATCTGTACCCAAATTTTTAATTGTCATGCGTAATAAATAAGAATGTTTTGCAATATTTTTGGTTACCTTTTTACAGTAACAATAATAATAACTAAAGCGGCCCGGTAGTCGAGTGGTTAGCACGTCGACTTCACAGTGCAGAGGTACCGGGTTCAATTCCAGCTCCGGCCTCCCTGTGTGGAGTTTGCATGTTCTCCCCGGGCTTGCGTGGGTTTTCTCCGGTGCTCGGTTTCCTCCCACATTCCAAAGACATGCATGGCAGGCTGATTGATCACTCTTAATTGTCCCTCGGTATGAGTGTGGGCATGCATGGTTGTTCGTCTGTGTGTGCCCTGCGATTGGCTGGCAACCAATTCGGGGTGTCCCCCGCCTACTGCCCGAAGACAGCTGGGATAGGCTCCAGCACCCCCTGCGACCCTAGTGAGGATAAAGCGGTCCGGAAGATGAATGAATGAATGAATAATTATAACTAACTACTATCCTTATCCTTTACTTCTAATTTCACAAATAGAAATCTAATCATTTGTTTTGTATTATGTAATGGTCCGAGGAGATGATTAAACATTTATTTGGTTTCATAACAGTCCTCTGAGGGAAGTGACAACAATGAGTTTGACACTAACAGGGCGGCGCGGTAGGCGATTGGTTAGCACGTCGGCCTCATAGTGCAGAGGTACAGGGTTCGATCCTGGCTTGGGCCGTACAGCGTGGAGCTTGTATGTTCTCTCCGTGCTTTCGGGAGTTTTCTCCGGGTACTCCGGTTTTCTCGCACCTTCCCAAAACATGCATGTTTTGTTGATTGAATGCTCTAAATTGTCCCTCGGCGTTATTGTGAGTGCAGATGGTCGTTTGTCGATGGGTGCCCTGCGATTGGCTGGCAATCAGTTCAGGGTGTCCCCCGCCTGAAGAGAGCTGGGAAGGGCACCAGCACGGCCGCCACCCTCGTGAGGATAAGCAGATTAGAAAATGAATGGATGGATGGACATACAGTATACACAAAACACAAATAGAAACAAAAAGGTAGTGACTTCAGAGAAGTTGCACCTAAGTTCAGTACACTGGCTGCATTCATCTATATCACACCGAGCTGAAAACAAATGCACCATTCAATAAAATGCTATTACCATTATTTTATTATTATTATGACCCTTTGTGACTTAATGAAGTTCCACTGTAAATGTGACAGTGACGGATAATGAAAGCAGCTGTCCACTAAAAACAACACATGATGAGCTACATTGTGGAACATTGGTGTCTCTTGGGAGCAATTGGAACCTAATTGGAAAGTATTGATTCTCCACCAGCCATTTGTTACTCACCAGCCACCAATGACGGACGACTCGAGACTCCTGGTGAGGATTCCCCCGCATAGATCTTGATTAGCTGTCGCCGATTAATTGCTCTGACACCAGGGAAACAATTTTGTGTGCGTATGTTTGTGTGCACATGTGCGTGTGTGCACGGTAGTGGCCACTCTAAAATAGGAACTCTAAAATAGTCAATATGACAATGCATTGTGTCCTTCGCAGATTTTGTCTACTGCTGTAGTCGTGCAGCTACAATAAGGACAATTTTAAGGTCAAATAAATCACTACTTTATTTTTAGTTGCCACATGATGAGTCATATGGCCCCAGGCAAGTATGAATAGTCATAAACAGATATTAACACCCAACCAACAAAAAGTCATCACATTTACTTATTTTCAGTTACAGTACATTTAGTGGTGCTACATGTTTTATTTGAAGACAAAAACAACAATCATTACCTGAAAGTAAAAGAAAAAAAGTAGCTGATGACCTTCACCATGTGAGATGCCTCTCACATCCTTCATCATAACAGGATCTTTAAAATAAATAAAAATAAATCATCAATACACTCTTGACCCACGCCATTGGCCAAAAAATTGGAGCATCTTGAACAGATCGGCTGCAGATAATGGCTTTACAGGACTCTAATTCAAGTTTGCATACAGCTGACCAGACAAAAGGCCATTTTATGCTGGCCAGACTGGTAAGAGGGGCAACCATAGCAGCAAAGGTACGACAGAACCTATGATAGGATTCAGCGAAAAGAATCGATGGAGCTCTGGCCTGGTTGATGGAGCTGCATACTCCAAGATGCCCTTAATTTGGGTGTCAACAGGACACATCTGATCTCGCCACGCCTGCTTTAATACAGAGGTGACTGTGGCTTTACCGAACTCACATTTAGTCAAGTTCAAACTGATGTTGGCCCCTACTAACTTGTCAAATCTGTACGGAGTAGGCCACAACATCATGAGGTACAGTACGCCTCACTATTGCTAACTTCACCCAGGACAAGGTGCATCAATCTCTCGAAACTCGCAGGAGCATTACAAAGCCCAAATGGCATCATGGTGTACTGCAGGAAAGCATCTTGGAGTGACAAAAGGATATGTAATACGTACCTGGGACCGAATGTATGGATTGTTGAAAGACACAAATATTTATTATTGGCAGTGAAGGACGTCATATATCAAATTTTGTGACAAAAGTTGCTGCTTCAAACCTTTTTGGTCATAAGCGGGCAAAAAAAACTCCTCGTAGTGGAGCTGGGAATAGCTAGTCAAATTAACGTAGCAAAATATATTCAACCTTTTTTTGAAAGTGGCACCCTTTGTTAAGTTCACACAATATACATGCTGTTTAATGGGTGCATGGTCACCAACATCGACATGATGGGATATGTTAGCAGTTCGGGATGGAGTGTCTGAAAGCAAAATAGGATAATGGCTTATCAATTGCATTGAAATGTTCTATGGGAACCCCTCACTCTGTCCTTTTATCTGTAATGCTTGCTGTATTACATCAACAGTAACTACATCAAGCCTTCTATGCAAAATGTGGAAGGTCTAATTCAGGGTTATCACTTTGGATACCCGGAAGGCCGTTAAGAGAGTGAATACTAATAAATACTAATACTAATAAATGTTGAATTGTCTCATTGCGTTCCTTTTCTACATAACAAATTGATGGATTGCTAGTTTTGAATCTGTCAAGTCAACTTTAACAGTCTGTTCAATTATTGTTCAAGGAAGTGTAAACAAGGTAACAAAATTGTTGCAAAGTTTCAACGTAATTGATTACACATGGCAATCTGACATTTCAGGGCTGATTTTTCTCGAATGATTTGCTTTCGTGGGCCACATAAAATGATAGGGCAGGCTGGATCTGGCCCCTGGGCCTTGAGTTTGATACCTGCAGTCTAATCTGTCCAAAATGATTTCTGTTCTTTATAATCCCTGAGCCCCACCCAGCTTTTGTGATGATGTGTGACTCTTCTACAGTATTTACTGGTTTCTACTTGATTGGTATTACAAAGTGCAGATAGATTGCAAGATGCTCAGCCAGGAGGATAGGTCACAACAGCCTAGCTCAAGTCACCTATCTAATTTTTGAGAGGCCTAATGTAACATCCTAATGTTAATTTATGTTGAAGATCTTAAGTGCTGCAATTTGTCCGATAAATCTTTCAGGTACTCATTATTCTGAAGTCATGAGAGGAACAATTTTCATGTCAGCCATCACTTTCAGGCCAAGGAGGTACATATGTTGCAGTAGCAATCACAGGGTAGTTAGATACCTTTATCTGTCTCACAATGGAGACAGTCCCAATTTACAACAGCAAAATTATGAAAGGGAGACGTAGAAGAACAACAAGTTTATAAATAAATATAAATGATAAAATATAGATATAAGCATATTAAAAATGGATGAGTGGGGGTGAGTCCAGGTTTTCAGATCTGTCTATTTAATAGCCTGACAGCAGTCGGCAGGAACGAGCAGCGGTACCTCTTCTTCTTGCAGCACGGGTGTCCAGGGAGCAGCCCAGGACAGAGGTGGCAATCCTGACCGGTCGGTTCAGTCTCCCTCTGTCCCGGGCTGAGATGCTGCCTGACCAGCAGACTATGCAATAATGAATGGCTGAGGCCACCACAGAGTCATAGAAGGTCTTAAGGAGTGACCCCTGAACTCCAAAAGACCTTAGTAGTAGTAGTAGTAGTAGTATTTAGCAGTAGTAACATTACTTCAATGGGCGCTTGTGTGTTGCGCCTGAAGTAGGCAGCATTTTCACAGCCCCGCTTTGTTCAGCGAAAAGGTCGGTGCTGATGGACAGTCTGCAGCTGGATGGATGCATGGATTGAGGAGCCGACGATGAGAAGAAGGGAGCGTCAGCGCGGAGCGCCGATGCGTATGTGGAACTGGGAGTCGTGGCTTGGAATTGAAGCGGACTTACATGGGACAGGAGAAGAGAGTCAATCTCTTTTCGTTAATGGATGCTACTGCTTCTTGTTGATTTCAAGTTTAGCTTGTAGCAGACGTGTGCACATTGCAGCATGACGTCTTTGATCCACTGGTGAAAAGGATACTTTGATTCGCTCCTCTTTCATCTATAACTGCTTCAGACAACAAAGTGTATGCAGGAAAGTGGTTAAGAGTGCACGATTGTCTGTGTCTCATGTGTTGTTTTGTATTTTGTCTTTTTTTGTTAACTTTTCTTTTGATGGCGGCGCGGACACCCGCAGCGGCTCCTCTTGTTTCATGTTGAGAGGGAAGAAATTTCATCTGTGCTGTATGTTACACATACTGTACATTTGACAATAAAGTGTATCCAATCCAATCCAATCCAATCCAATAAGCCTTCCAAATAGTGATGCGTCAAACTTGATTTTCTTCTGAGATTTGGAATACTTGAGACCAAGTCAGTACCACTTAACTTTTTTTTTTCTCCACAGCATATGGGGGGAGAGAGAGAGAGAGAGAGAGAGAGAGAGAGAGAGAGAGAGAGAGAGAGAGAGAGAGAGAGAGAGAGAGAGAGAGAGAGAGAGAGCAGCACTTCACCCGTCAATTATTCCTCCGCAGTACCGATTAAATGTCTTATCATAAATACATCGGCTGTGCAGGATCGATAGTTTGCCAGGAGTTAGCTGGAGGCTAACGGCGGCAACACCGTCAGAACGCAACGCAAAACGGTCTCCGAGTGAACCTAAAGCCTGTACAAGTCAAGCCGCCTTCTATGCCACAAACACATTTGTCTCTTCCCCTCTCACAGGAGGCAATGCTGATGAATGTTAATTACTGTATACATTTTTTTTTATAATTAAAGATTTAAGTTAGTATCTGTGCAGCTGTAGTCTTTGTCTCAAATATGTAAAGTATAAATACTGTTTACATATTTACACATGCTGGTACCCACATACACTTTCACAAAAAAATCCTGGGGGCGCAAACCTTACTTCACGTTTTTCACTTATCGCGGCCGGTTCTGGTCCCAATTAACCGCTAAAAATGAAGGATCACGGTATTACATCCATTGCAGGACTAGCTGTGTCAGATCCATATTGTTCTCTTAGCACGTGTAATGGTCCACGCACGGCATGACCGACCTTCAAATCTGCAGGATTAAAACCTGTAGGTTTATGTACACTCTTTCACGTGGAAACAAAAGACAAACTTTCATCCAAATCATCCTAAAATCAAGGCAATACTTCCTCATCATGCTTTTTATTTTATTTTTTTAATGAAACCGTTCCCCTGCTCCCTGAGGTTGTGGATGATACACCTCCAAAAGTATTGGAATGTGATGAATATGAACATTGTTCAGAATTCCTTTATTTCATGGTATTTAAATCTGGATGTATTCAACAACTCAGCACCTATTGTTTGTATCCACCCACCCACTTTTCAAGTGAACAATAGCAGTGGAACACGTGACTGATGGGAGTTTCTAGTTGCTTGTGTGTTATGTTTAGATTGATTGCTTGAACATTAGATAGGGCTTGTTTTTGGCTTTGGGTTTCACCTGTGAACATTTGCTCTTGCATTTAAGGAAACAGGAAGACAAAAAGCTGTCTTTGGGAGCAAAGCAAACCATTTTGAAGCTGACAGGAGAGGGTAAATCGATCAGAGCTATTGCACAAACATTGGCTATAGTCAATATAACAATTTGGAATGTTCTGAAACTCCTGTTTCCTCCCACATTCCAAAAACATTCATGGTGGGTTGATTGAATGCTCTAAATTGCCTCTAGTGTGATTGTTAGCACAAAGGGATGTTTGTCTAAGTGTGTCCTGCAATCGGCTGGCAACTAATTCAGGGTGTACCCCGCCTACTGCTCGAAAACGACTGGGATGGGCTCCAGTGCGCCCCAACCCACGTGAGGATAAGCGGATCACAGAATGAATGGATGGATGGAATATCCTGAAATATAAACTACTGGTGTACTGAGCAACAGACAGATTGAACAAGTTGGACAAGGGTATCAACAACAGTCGATGACAACATTGTGAGAACTACAAAGCAACATAAAAAAAGACAACAGTCAGTGATATCATTGCCAACTTCCACAGGGCAGGGGTGAAGGTATGAGAATGCACTGTTCAAAAAAGAAATGGATAGGCCATAACACTAGATGCAAACCATTCACCCGGCTTCTGGGGAAATAAGGTATATAAGGTCAGCGACCATATCAAAGGTAACAGATGCTCAAATTAGACCCGCTGACACTCCTTTCAGGCATACTATGTAATTGGAACCAGAGCCTGTCTTCATACTAAAGGTCTTTTTTTCCTGACATGGCACTGTATTAGGCCTCGGCGTCTACTGAAGAGTCAAGCACGGCTGATCCCTAAATTGTTGCTTTTGACCTCTTGTCGACCTTGAAATGGTTAAATCCTGAAAAACCTTGAATCTATCTTAGAAAACCAAGTGGGAAATGTGTAACTCATACATGTAAAAAGATTAATTTAATATTGGCTTGAGGTCAAGAAATATAGGCTGGGCTGGCTGGTGGGTGCGCATGCGGCTGTGGTCGGGACAGGCCCAGCAACATGTACCCCGCGCACGCACACGCTTGTGTGCAACCCCTGCAATTGTGGCCGGTGTGAAGCAAAGGCCCGTTGGCTCGCTCAGAACAAACCAGCGGGCTCGGGACAAGATGGGTTCTTTGGGTTTTGTGACATCACAAATACTTTGAGAATTCAGCTTGCAGGCAAGGTGATGGAATTTTGAAAGGCTTTTTGTAGTCTTCATGGGCTTTTTAGTAGCTTCTTTTGACACCAAGAAATAATAGTGTGTTTGAAATAATAATAAAGTGTGTTTGAAAAACAAAAAATTGTCTTGTAATAATCCTATTATATATTTATTTTCATCCATTGGAGTCATCATCCAAACACTGCACATCAGACTCCGAATCAAACCATTAAGAAGCATCTATCACTGTAATGTTTGGATTGCTTTACAGAAAATGAAAAAAAAAAATGAAATCTGTACTATTAAAAAAATACCAGTGTGCATGTTTCTGTACACTTACTTTGGCACATAGTCAAACAAATACATTGTCAGCACAAAACATTACTGAGAATTCATTGTTGGTCACACCATCCACTATCATGTTTTCAGAAAATAAAAAGCATTCAAAGAACAAGCAGGAACAAATCAAAGATTAAAACAAAACAAAACAAAACCTTCAAAAACTATTAGTGAACTTATTCACCACATATGGTAATACGGTAAAGAAAATTTATTACTTTCAAATACAAGTACTGGTAACCAATAACTATATTACATTTTGGAGGTAACAATGATGATCTTCATAAATTATGTAACATTACATCAATTTGCGCATTTCACACGATTGTAAAACAATTGTGCTGATTCAATTAGTGGCACGTCAAACGAATGACCAGAAATCTTGAGTTTGAAATATTTCAGAATATGTCTTTTAAATGTATGGTACATGTGCTGAGGTTTTTTGTTTTTTTTTTCTCTGGCTCAAACCTTACTCCCACTTAAGGAGAATGGTTGTAGTCTGTCAGGCTTGTTTTCCCCAGCTCTCCTCTATTCTTGTCTTTTCACATCTGAGATATTGGGGTGCTTCACAGCGAACCACCGGGCTTCCCGTTCTGCCCCCCCTCCTTGGTCATTGATTTGTTTATGGTCCTCTGGATGGGTTGTAACTGGGAAAATAAATTCCTTGTGTGTGTGTGTGTGTGTGTGTGTGTGTGTGTGTTTGTGTGTTTGTGTGTGTGTTTTTTTTTTACATACTTGGCCAATAAATTTGTTTATGATTCTGGAATGACAAAAAAAAGTCTCCACGTAAACCTGGTTTTGGCTTATCTTGCTACCCCCACAACCCAACCGCAGATAAGGAGAAGAAAATAGTTTGATGGATGAATAGATATTAATCATAGCATCACTAATACTATTGCGTCATGATTTGCATCACAGTCACCTCGGAAAACTTCCCAAAGAATGCCTGAATACGAATCATGTAAGCACAGTATGTCCTGACGTTTGCTTAAAAAGTGTCGGAAGAACCTGCAACTGCACTGAACAGCTTTCCTTATCGGTTTGAGGAGAAAAGAGGGGAGTAAAATACAGTGTATACAGTAGCTATCTGCACATTATCTGACTTATAGTTCTTTCTACAAAGGCTATTTCTCCAGAGATGCAGTAAAGGCTAAAATTACATTTTAACACACTCAGCAATATAATAGAAAGGATACTGGGAAATCCTATTGGGAAGATTCCCACTGATGTAAAGTCAGAATTGGCACACTGGCCTACGAGAGGAGAGGCAGTCTGCTGCTGAAGCCAGATGGAAGGAAAAAAAAAGAGTATTTGAGCTCCTCTGAAAGTTACTGGATTCATCCCCGTCACAGCTAATCGTATTCCCCGTGTTGAAAGTATCATTAAAGAGCCAAAATAACAAAGTGGCAAAAAGTGAAACATAGTGCAGACGAGTGATTTGAGAGCACAGCGGTGGGTGGATTAAGGAGGAATGTTCATTTGCGACATATTGGAGTTCAGAGAAGCTTATCCAAGAAGAAAATAAGTTAAAAAGAGCTGTACAGAGAATACAGGCTGGATTGGACTGTATGGAGGTAGGTGTGAATTACAAAACCCAAGCTTTTCAAACATTGCCATATTAAAGGGGCAAATAATGCTAGAGATTACCAAACGTGCATCTTTTGGTGGACTTTTCTCATTGTGCCACTTGGACAAGAAATTCTGCTGCTAAAAGAAACACCTTTTAGTCTATGATCTTGAGTGTTCATTTGGTTCGTCATAGCACACTTTGAAAAGGCTGACAGATGACCACAATGCAATACAGAACCACAATATTATCAAGAAGTGGAGGTCTCCTGTAAGCAAATAATAATGATTGCAGAGAATCTGACATTGAGCACGTTCAATAGGCTGTCACTTATATAGCACATTTCCACCTTCGGTGCTCAAATCGCTTTACACCGTTTTCTCATTTACTGACAGATGACGCAGCCTCAGGAGCAACTGGGGGGGTTTCAGTATCTGGCTCAAGGACACTTCAACAAGGTTGCAATGGCCAGGAATTGAACCCACAACCTCTGGGTTGGTAGTGGTTAATGTGTCAACTTCACAGTGCAGAGGTGCAGGGTTCGATTCGGGCTCTGGCCTCCCTGTGTGGAGTTTGCATGTTCTCCCCGGGGCCTGTGTGGGTTTTCTCCGAGTACTCCGGTTTCCTCCCATATTCTAAAAAAAACATGTGTGGCAGGTTAATGGAAGACGAAATTGTCCACAGGTGTGATTGTGAGCGTGAATGTTTGTTTCTGTATGCCCTGCGATTGGCTAGCAACCAGTTCAGGGTGTCCCCCGCCTACTGCCTGAAGACAGCTGGGATAGGCTCCAGCAACCTCCGCTACCCATAGCAGAATAAAGCGGATCGGAAACTGGACGGATGGATGGATGGATCGTTCTTTATTCAGTTCACCTCAGCTCAGCCAAGCGATGTCGGCCGGGAGCAGAAACGAAAATGCAGAGTCTGTCACTCACTCGTGACTCTTCAAAAACAACCAATCAGCATCCAGTGTCAGGGTTGGGTGTAGGTTATCAATGAACGCTCGGTGAATTAATCTATTGAATAGGTGTTTTAAATTTATTGATTCTAATGATTCATTATACTTACAAGAACTGCTGTGCCCAACGCTGTTCTATTGTTTAAAAATTTAGTTTGTTGGCAATTTTGGTCTCCATGACTTTTTACTGTCTCATCTTTCTTGAATATGGCGATGACAAAACAAAAGAGTACCATTAATCCATTACATTTGACTGAGCTTTGTGTTGTTAAAAGAACATGTGTTTTTACTGCTGGACATAAGCATCCGTCACTTTTGTGAGACGTTTGAGTCTGGTCTGTTTTATGCTTCCGCTTGCATCCATATTTCTCGGATAAACAGACACTAAACACAAACTAAATTGTGTGTGTTTATGACCTGTTCGATTCCGGTACATTTCATCTTCAGGTTTGTATCCCCAGGGTTTGCCCCCTTCATTTGTTTTCAATTTTAAACTTGACATTTACACAGCAGTATTTTTCGAGACTGAGCCCTCCACCTTTTTTTTTTTTCAAGGCAAAAGGCATTGTTTCCCCATATCATGACATATGTGGCCACAGATCATGGATGTTAGGCTCGTGGATGAAACATTGAAACCAATAAACCAGGATGTACTGTATGTTCAGCTGCGTGAGAGCTCGCTAAGCTCTTTGACCATACTCACACAAGAAAAAAGTCTAGATGCCACCTTTTTGCCTTTGGGCTGTAACACCATAAAACCTAGCAAAGTGTATATCCAAGGCAAAGCCAGCACATGCGAGTGATTTGAAATGATTCCAGATGCCAGCTGTGATTTATCGCTTGATGTTGCGCTTGATCCAGTCCACAAATCCCCCGTTCTACTTTGCACGTGTCCAATCATGGCAATAGATTGTGTCCTTCTGCAAAGTGCCAAGCACCCTCAGAGAGGCTCCGATGCACTCATGTGCCGTCCATCATTCTCGATATCTTCCTTCGAGGTCGCCTCTCCCCTCTCTACTTGATAAATCTGCAGCCATTCAAAGGATCATTTGAACGCCGTTGGCCATGCCTCGCATTCTCTTGACCTCTCTTGTGTCGGGACCTCTGTTCAGTGTGCTCTTAAGTCTTTGGTCGTCAGATCTTGGAAGAGCAAGCAGAAGTCAAAAGTAGACTGTGGATGCACTGCACTGAAAAGCTAAAGTATTTTAGCCTTTGTAGGTAACAGCGATGAGGTTTAATGATCCGGTACACAAGGTGTGTAATCTCCTTGATCAGATTTGTTCCTCGTCCGTATATTGAGAAGTAATGAAACCTACTGTAGCTGAATTTCATTTTTGGACCACTCATATAACTGCAGAAGTTTGATAGAGTGATCCAATGACAGTGTTCAGTTCAAATATACAGCCATGATCGACCATGACGCACTCATCATTCGGCAAGCCCTCTCGCTGCACATCTTTAAAACCCGCCTCAAAACTCACTTGTATTCTTTGGCATTTAACTCAGCATGACTCAGATTTGATCTTAGTTTTACTGTTTGCTTTATTGTTGTATATATGTTAGTTGCTCCATGTACAGCACTTTGTATGCAGTAATGTGTTAAGGATTTATGTTATATGTAGCGCTCTTGCTCACTGCTTTTATTGTGAAGAAATTTACATGATGTACATGTGAACACAACTTCCGCCTTTAGTAAGCAGATGCTATGCTCATGGCCACGGTCCGTGTTACACGTGCTGCCAAGTTGTTTTGGCAAAAGAAGAAATATGCCTGAAGTGATCATCTAAACGTGTCTTATTATTGCACGAGGTTAACAGCTATTCTTCATGATTCGCAACTCCTTAACACAATGGCTGTTTGAAAGTGCTCTATAAATACAGTTGAGTTGAGTTGAATTGATAAGTGATCTGCAATCTTTTATTTATTATTTTGTGAAAATATTGCAAACTAACTTACAATAAAATTAGTAGCTGAACTAAAGTGTCTTCTGTACATTCAATGCCAAGTCATTTCTGTCTAGTGATCAATGAAACTGTGAGATTATCAACTGTAGTTGATAATCATTTTTCCTAGCTGTCCAAATTCCCTTCCCGCGCACTCTCAAACACACACACACACACACACACACACACACACACACACACACACACACACACACACACACATACACACAAATGCATTGTTACCTAATAAGCAGGTCACGGCGACTTGATCATTTTCTGATAGTGAGCGACAAGTAACAATCATGCAATACATGTGGATAAGGACTTAATTGACAATTTCACCAGTGCTTGAAAATTTAACCAAATAATTTATTAGAAAAAAAATGTCTGGTAGGTGTAATATTTGCCCATTCCTCATTCCTTGTTATGTTTCTGTCTGGTTATGTTTAGTTTTGTTCCCCCATGTGCCCTTTTTGTCGCCACCTGTTCTCGTCATCCGTGTCCCTTGTGTTGAACCAATCAGTTCACTCAACCCTTCGTGTCTTGTCCAGGTGTTGCTCGTTGTCTCGTCACTTTGCTTGTATTTAGTTCCCTGAGTTCTGTCAGTCTTGGTTGGGTCATTGTGAGTTGTGAGTGTCTGATTTCTCTGCTACTGTCACGTATTGTTTTCTGTCACAGGTTTCTTTTTTTACTTTGGCTCCTTGTGATTTCCAGGACTGTGTTTAAGCACTTGTAGTTAGTAATTTGCCAGTGTACTCCTGTTTGTATTTTTGTTAAATACATCTTGGTCAGTTCCACCGTGCTCCACTTTGCCTCCCTGCTTTTTGGGGTCCTCAACTCCACCATCACGCAAAATGTGACACTCCTCTCATTCCCTTGCAGTTTTGAGAAAGTTTACTTTGTAGGCGAACTATTGAAGTTAATTTCACTCATTTTAAAACGGACTCGTTCAAGGGCGGCACGGTGGTCGCCTGCTTAGTAGAAGGTGACACCGGAGTGGATATTTACTCCTGCCCCCAGACCAGCCAAAAAGAAAACAAATCCCACCCCATCAAAGTCCTGTTACGTCCCACTCTCAGTGAAAACAACTCCACTCCCATCCTGCTCTCGTTCAGAATGACTCCCACTCCCGTAACGCTTCAATTTCGGAGGTCGGCCACAATGAAAGGGGCTGCCCATCTGCCCGAGAGTTTCTTCCTGGAAAATCTTGCTTCCGTCTGCTCACGTGAATATTTTATCCTGTAGTGTCCCAATCCTATTATCAAAGGGAAAGTTGACTCCCATCCCATGGGAATCAAGCCGGATTCCCGAAAAAAAATATCAACTTCTTAAGGTTAGCTCATCCGTCTCGCGGTGCAAATGTTGTGGGTCCGAATCCGCGCTCCGGGCTTCCTATGCTGAGTTTGCACATTCTCCCCCTCCACGCGTGGGTTTTCTCAGGCTACTTTCCTCTCACACTCCCAAAACATGCATGGTAGATAAATTGTACACGCAGAGGTGTCAAACACATTTTTATCGCTGGCCACATCATCTTGATTGTTTCCTTCGGAGGGCCGTTATGAATGTGAAGCTGAACAAATGTATACTATGACAAATTCTATTCTTTTCCTCAAAACTACTTAAATCACGGGTGCCCATTACGTCGATTGCGGACTGGTCCCAAGTCGATCGCGAGGGGAGTAGAGGAAAAAATATATATATATTTGTGTATCTCTGTGCATGTTAGTACTATAATTTTTGTGTTAATGTACACTGCACCCAAATCATCCTATCAGTCTCACTTTCCCAAAAAGTATTCAAAAAAATAAAACGAAGCAGGTCACTTTTAACCTATGGTGGTGCGTGACCTGCGCACTTGACGATCAGCAGACTGCAATTGCAGTTTGCGATCAGAGCTGTTGCGCTATTTCGTTTACTGTTATTATTCTCATTCAAAATTCTTTTTCATCTGCATTTCACCGATGGCACTGGCAAAGAATGGGAATCTGGAAGGCCGAGAGAAGCATTTTAACCCTGTAATGCCATTCGTATCAAATGGGATACATGCAGTTTCATTATGTAACTCATTCTTTATAGGGCATTAAATCATCTGTATCAAATTTGATACTGCAGGTTGAAAATATGATTTTCCCCAAATTTTCAGTTTTTGATGTAATCTACATAATGATTATAAATGTGATACAGGCATTAAAGACTTAAAACGGTACGCATGAGCTACGAGTTAATAGGCTGCAAAAGTGTGTCGCATGCATCCACGTCAGGTCTCCCACTAAAGTAGGTAGGAAATCCTTTTCACAAAAGCATAAATTCTACTTGACTTTATTTTTGTTTTTATTTCATAATAGGGGCCGTTATGGCTGTTGCTCATCATGGCATGCTTTTGCAAGTGCCTGCGTATGCGCGCGTGCACTGTAACGGGCCGATCGCGGGAGTTTGGTTGATCGAAAAGTAGATCTTAGGTCAAAAAAGTTTGGGCACCCCTGATTTAAATGATAGTTAAATACATTTTAATCACGTGCAACCGAATTTACATGTGCAACTGATAAGGGAAATTCCTTGTGTGTTTTACATTGCTGGCCAAAAAATCTGATGCTCATTCCGATTAAGTATTTGCAATGGAACCAAAATCATTTTGTTTTTTAATGTACCGTATTTCCCGGACTATAAGTCACAATTTTTTTTTTTTCATAGTTTGGCCAGCCGGGGGTGTGACTTATACTCTGGAGCTATTTGTGGGTGAAATTATTAACACATTATCATATCATTTCCCATGTTATTTTCACAATAAACCGCAAGAGGCCGCTCAAGACCTGTATTGATAAAACCACGATGAGTCTGACGTAAGCGACGTAGAAGAGGAAGCGCTGCATCTTCTACCTCCGGAGTTGGTGGAGTTGCTGTAAAGTGACACAGAGGATGAAGATTCCATTGGCTTTATTGATTTGGAGTGACATTGATGGTTTGGTGAACTTGTTAACATGTTCTTTATGCTATAGTTATCTGAATATAACTCTTATTATGTTACTTGAACATACCAGGCACGTTTTCAGTTCGACGTTTTTGCGTCATGCAATGTTAGCGTATTGTACACTTATTCAGTGTGTTGTTTTCTATTTTATTTTAAATTGCGTTTCAAGATGGCATGTATGTCTTGTTGTTGGATTTTATCAAATACATTTCCCCCCAAAATGCGATTTATACTCCAGTGCGACTTGTATATGTTTTTTTTTCTTCTTTATTATGCATTTTATGGTTGGTGCAACCTACTGGTGCAACTTTTAATCCGGAAAATACGGTAGTAAAAACACGAATATAATCTAAGTACCCCCTGTAATTATTTATTACCAGTCCGCAATCAACAGAATGGATGTTTTGTCTCAATTTTTGGTCCTAACACATCAATGATCGAGACAAAAGCTGAGCAGCTTTCCTTTGGTTGTCTGGCTGACAAAGATGTCATTACTCAACATAGTCGCATAGCATCTGATGGGAGTGATTAAAACTGAATAAATACAACAAGAATATAAGCACTGCTCCCCAGAGAAAAACGGCAGATGTCACAGTCACTGATGTCATATTGTTTTCCATTTGGATGAATTAAATGCCAGAGGCAAAGCTTTGGAACTTGTCGATTGTGGCTGTGGCCCGCCCAAGTCCAAAAGTGCAGGCATCTTCAGTATAATCCGCTGTTGTCCCCCCCCCCCCCCCCGATACTATTTAAAACACCATCGACTAAGGATTTGGCTTAACTGATGCTTTCAGATCTGAAATCAAATCCTCAATACACACAGTGGTGTATTTAATGTTGATCCTGTGATTTAAAACAAAGAAGATTAGACATACTTTCAGGTATTTCCTGAAGTTTACACATCCACCGTTTGGTAAGCTAGTCATTACACCTCGGTCAACAAATTAAATATAAAACTAACATAGCCCCAGCTAGCAAGATGTTTTTGCTCGTAATAGAACACAACTCTGTGTGTATGTGTGTGTGTGTGTGTGTGTGTGTGTGCGCGCATGAGATTTATGCCAGGCCTGTCTTGATTGTATTAAGAACGTCATACATTATGATTTTTCTTATTACTAGATATATCATGGGTGCAGGTCACTGTTGGAGAGGTTATTCAGGAACTTGGTGACCCCAATCATGGTGGTGGCAATGAGGTGGTCTTAGAGAAGGAGAGAAGAAACATATGGTGGTGTTATGGGAGGAGGAGGAGAATGGAACAGGAATAAGCAATAACCAGGACGTTGTGCCAGCCTGCTGTACTGTAGACACTTGTATTATGTTTAGTGTACAGTATTACAAAAGTGATGAGACCTACGTCACTGTCACAGCTTTATATTCGGGCCTTCGCCAAGTGACAGGAGCAACAAAAAATGTTGGGTCTTTGGTCACGCGCAGCGGGGGCCTCTCCATGTCAAATTCCAGGGCTGAATTTTGGGCCCAGTACGTCCTTGCTCAGTGTACACAGAGCATGTAATTCAGACATGGGACAGATTGCACTGTATGTAGTTTATTCCAACAGCTGTACCCACCATCTCAGGAGATCAGTCACTATCAGTATGTGCCTAATGAACTGCTTTTGCAATGTATAATGGGCAATTTGTCTTTGACAGTGTTCATAGCAGCTCTTTGGTTCCTGGGCTCCTTGTCATACGTAAAACAAAGTGGAGTTGTCCCTTACATGTCGTGCACAAAGCAATTGAGCTGCTGCATGTCCATCAGTTTTCAAGGGGAAGTCAAGCTAAAAATGGTCTTTACAATATGTTCTATGTGGCCCCCGCTAGTCAAACATGACATTCTGATTGTTGCTTTTGTGGAATATGAATTAAGCAGCAAAATCGATGCATTTGTATCCATCTCAAGGGGGCAACCATTTTGCCAATTGCTGTTGACTGAAAATGACATCACAGTGTCGACGGGTTCAGGTAATGACCAGAGGCGTAAGTAACATCATTGTGATCGGCCCCGGTTCAAATTTTTCAATCACAAAAGTTTATGCAGACATGTACATGCGTGTGAATGTGCGCACACACACACGCATGCACGCACGCACACACACAGCCGCTCGAGAGAACTTTCACCACGTATTTTTGCAGGGCGTCTAATATTTATATTGTGATTTGGATGTTGAACATTAATGATATCACAAAAAATATTCAAACACATTCTGTTTCACAACCTTTCCAGAGATCAGGGGGTGAAGTACAGAGAACTGAAACCTAACGCTTCTCCTCATTTCCCCCTCGCAAGATTCGTACCAGAATCGAGTGTCCTGTCTCCTTGTTGGGTCTTTATTATGAAAATCTAATTGAAAACTCTGACAGTGGTCGGTCGGATAAGGCAAAATGGCCCCCCATGAGATTGATAAAAACAGTTGGATTTTCCTGCTTAAATCATATTGCACAAATGCAATATTAATCAGAACAGTGTTTAAACTTCTGGGGTCGAACATTGCATGTTAAATACATTTTTTGAGGGGGGGGGGATTATGTTTTTTCTTATGCACCCCAAAGTTTAGGACTTTGGTGAAATTTATTTTTATTTGGTATGCACCTCTGCACCAAAACAATCAATGAACATTTTTTTTAATGGACTTTCCGAAAAAGAAAAGATTGATGCCAACATCCAACCAACCATTTTCTAATCTGTTTATTCTCACAAGGGTCACGGGCATACTGGAGCATATCCCAGGTCTCTTCGGGCAGTAGGCGGGGTAAACCCTGAACTGGTTGCCTGCAGCCAATCGCACGCTGCACATAGACAAACAACCATCCACCCTCACTAACACCACTAGGGACAATTTAGAGTGTTCCATTAACCTGCCACTTCATGTTTTTGGAATGTGGGAGGAAATCGAAGTACCCAGAGAAAACCCACCCAGGCATGGGAGGGGGGTCATAATCATGTGAGATGATTAATTTTACCGTATTCATTTTTGGACATGCAATTGTCATTCATCTTGTTTCTTAACAAGGTGCTCCAAAGGGCATTGGTAAAAATATAATGTGCACATGTTGGCTATATTAAAACAATACATTTTCATTCTTGCTCTTAACTTTTATAAAAGTGGGTTGAGATGTAGCAACAATCGGAAAATAAGAGACCCGATATGACAACAGTTGAGAAGCAGTGGTCGATTTGAGATCCTTAGGATTCAGTACAGAATTTTAACACTCAATTTACAGAGTCCTCACTGTCTCGGCTACTCCATTCTTTGTGGAGCTGGTGTCATTTCATTGTCCTGTTAGGTCACTGCAGCCTTTACTTAGCTACTGTCCCTTCCACAAGATTAAAACTGAAAGGCAACACAGCCTTGCAGAATCTTGCTCCTCTTGTGGAAAGTACTTACATTTGAGCTAAGATCTGTCACTTTGGCAACTAAAAGCAACTAAAAAAACATTTGTTTAAGCAGACATTCAAGCAAGACTTGATTGTTGACTAATTGTTTTTACTTTTTTTTTTATTTGTGCCATGATCTGTGTTCTTTTTTTATTTTCTTAGCTGATTCTTCCTGTGAATATGTGTGTGTGTGTGTGTGTGTGTGTGTGTGTGTGTGCATGCCTGCACGCAGGTTTACCCCCCTTTGTTGCCCTAAGGCGGCTTAGGGAGGAGTTGAGCAGAGAAGCGTGCATCTGAGAGCTATTGTTATCAGCTCCCCGTCTTAGGTTGTATACACTGCAGGTCAATTCCGATACATCACTTTGGGTTTTTTCCGCACAATGTGAATGGTGCAATTCCAGTGGTTTCAAATATGTTTCCTTTTGTAAGTGGCTTTAAAGTGGATGTTGGATGCATCTGCAATATGGATGCTCAGGTCATGCTCATCTGATTGATATTTCATTAATAACCAAATATATGGGCTACGAGGGTGGCGTCGAGTGTGAGGGAGACTACTCACAAACATCCGTGAGTGTGCAAAGTTGTGAAGACGAACATATTAATTTTATATTGGACTTTATTTTAATCCTATATGAAACATCAAGCACAAAGTCAACAATTCAATTCATTTGTGGTGATCGTAATTTTTTATCCACGCAAGTTCATTTGTTGTGTGCAGCAATGACCTGACTGCATTTCTTGTAGATGTCTCGATGAATTGAGGAGATTGATGAGCATCACCACATTTCCCCCATAATATTTCTACCTACTCCCACCTCCCTCCTCTGTCAATCTGAGAAGAGCCCTAACACGTGGGACCGTATTTACTTTTGTAAAACACCACACCACGTCATGTTGTGCTTTGTGTGCATGTGTGTCACTTCACGAATGCTTTCCGTTCACATCAGAGGCCACTTTTGTTTTTGAAATATCAAATACATAAAGAGATTGGATTTAACTAAAAATCCAAATTGGGCACCATGTCCTGCAGTGTGGATGTTGTATTAAAAAACACTGCCGTCTCACCAGATTTATTTATGTTTTGCTGTTGACTGTGCTGTGTTCTTTTCCGCTCCCTTATTGGATTTAGTTGGATGTTATTTGTTCTATTCATTTCGCCTAAAATGCTGGGTTCTTCCTGGTAATCTTCACGCTCTAGTCTTTCCTTGTTCAACGTTACAGCATTTTATTCCTATCTTTAATGTCTCCATCCCTGTCACCTTGATCAGCTGGTATTAACGGCACATAACTTTAGTCATTTTACTATGTCATTTTTTCATGTGCACCTTTTCCTATTTGTTAGTCACATATTGTGTTGCCAGTATTCTTAATTTGGACATTGTGCGTCCAACCTACGCATCACCTCAGTGTTTGAACATACGGACTGCCATTGGTTCTTATCATTTACCCTTGGGAGTTTCCTTTTGTCCATGCGCAACAGCCTTGGATGATTCCGGCCACAGAAGGCTTCAAAGGAGTGATAGTATGAGCTTCTTCATGGTACAATACCTCCTACTAATATCTGAAATAATGCCTCACTGCTGAGCTTTGCCACGTTTATTCCACAAACTAAAAAGCTTGCCTCAGGCTTGTTTGATACAGAGGAAATTGTGCAATCTTCTACTAACGACATGGGTTCCCTGAAGTTTTTTCTCTTGAATGTGCTAAATTCTGCTGCTTGCTTTCTATTTGTTGCCACACTGGCATTATTTTCCATTTAGGGCATTCAAGAGGCTGAATCGCCTCAAGTGGACATTTGTTAGAAAGCATCACAATACATTGAGCTGCATTACTTCATTTACTAAATGATCCAATTTAATCACAAATAATTTTATCACGCAGCTCTAGAGTCAATGTTATTTATCTGTTCACCATTTGCATTAGCTCCATATGTGATTGATACCCTCTGTCTACTGCACTGCTACGACAAGGTGTATAAATGGTGTAATGGCACTTCAGGTAGTGAGATCTTGCCAAATGTGATCGCATAACTCCGAACGCCCTCAATCTGCATGTGTTCTTTGCACAGTCAAAAGGAGGCTAATTTACTTGTGCATGTGCCTTTAAGGGCGTTCTTTTACTGTCGCACAGCAGATTGCCCCACTAGAAAGTGTACAGTGGAACCTAAAATTAATGGATTTCCGTCCTACTCAAAATGCCCCTTTTTATTATAGATATCTAAGTGTGAGTTGCATAATTGGATAGTTATTTACTGGCACTGTGGTGCAACCAACAGAGAGACTGGCACACGTAGTAACGGGTTGTGCCATTGTTGTCACAAATATACAGTACAGACTAGATCCGGCTAACAAACGTAAAGACGCTACGTGGCAGCCATTTTGGCAGGAGGCAAGGCTTCCATCAAAGCTAATGGAAAACATAACAATTTGCTTCCCGAGGACGTTGGCACATGGTTCGAAAAGTACATCTCGTGATCTACCTATATTCTATATCCATGGCCTTTTACGTATCGTTTCAACGTCAACTGGACACTGTAGACGTATATTGAACTGATTGTAAAAGGATAGTTTATTTATTTATGTATTTATTTTACCAGCTAAGTAACTTTGGATCAACTTTCCTTGCAGACTTAAGCTTTTTCACATTGACAATAACTTTCTACTGAATTGGACATTTCTTGGCCATGAAAAAAGTAAAAAAAAAAATGCTGAATTGTGTTTTTAGGCCAAATATGCATGACAGTTCAATGGAAAATTAGCTTGAATGAACGACCCCTCTCCCGTTTATCCGTTTAATCGATATTCCACTGTACCGTGAATTGAATCTTGACAAATAAGAAAGAAAAAAAATGTACATGTGGGACAGTGGGTGACTGGTGGGAAGCAGTGAAATGGGACAAGATGGACGCAAGTGGTTTCGACAGTTGGAAAGTTAAGCCTTAGAGCCCCATTTTCATGCTAAGCACAGTCAAACTGCATTTTCTTTCTTTTGGTATTTTCTAAGATGAGCACAGGAAGCAGGGGGCATTTGAGGGAGGGAACATAGACATTTGCCATACAACCGCGATTCCCCTCATTCTCGTTAAATTCACCGCAGAGAGAGGCCTGTGGCCTTCATGGGATGTAGATGTGGGAGATTAGTGCCCGCAAGAACATTTAAAAGGAACTGTAGGGCCTCCACTTGCAGATGATGTAAAGTTGTCTGCGGTGAAGTGAGACCTTCTTCTACCCACGATCATGTGTCCGTCTGAAACCCCCATGTGTTGTACTAAGACGATACAGTAATTTGTTCAATGAAATGATTTTTACAATGGTTCAGAGGGACTGTCCCACGTTCTCATATTTATGCGTGAGATACAATATATACCTCAAACTTTCGTGAAGCTCAAAAATTGACCAAAATAAAATAGTGTTACACCACCTGCGCCACAACTTAGACCTGCTTTTAGCTGGTCTCAATTCTTCACCAAGTTGTCAGGTTCACCGGAGGTGTGTAATAAAAAATGCCCTTGGTCCGATGAAACACCAAACGAGACGCATCTCCCTCTCTGTGAAACTACTACTATCGACAAAATAAATGGAATTTTGATTACAAACATTTTTTTTTTATCGATGCTGAGAGAAGCATCCAATTACAAAACGTGTGGCACTTGGTGTGTGTGTGTGCGTGTGTGTGTGTACCCACAGAATATCCTTCAACTTGGCTCTGCACATCAACGAAAAACAATCACAGAAAATTATTTCCTACATTTCATGAGATTGCTGTGAAGATTTTAACTCCTTAATGCATGCAGGATTCCTCTCTCGTGCTCACTTGAAATTTCCTGAAACTCACTTCAAGCAAACAAGTTATTTCAGAAGGCTTTGGTTTATTCCAGAATGGACCTCTGTAGCCGTCTTCCACCTCTTCTGGTCAATGCAAGCCTCATTCCTGTGCTTTTTCCGACACGAGGGTTTTCTGATCTGTTATTATTTTCTATGCACTGCCATCCCACAAAGCCCTTAGCCAGGATTAATAAATGATTAAACAGTACACACTGAATAACACTAGCGTTAATGCAGATCACTGTAGATTGAGTTTGATGTCCGGACTAAAGCTTTATCTATGGATTAAACCAGGCTGGCTGATTAAATACAGCACATGATGGCAACTCCCCCTCAGGGAGAACAGAGTGGTCCATGTAAATGATTGCTTTTACTGATTTCCTACAGCTTTGGGGGGCTGTGACTTGTTGTTAAAAATTAACAGGTTGGCACTGGATTCGACTCGGCTTTCAATCACGTATAACATTAAAGTATCAAAGTAATTTGTTCCCTTTTCCCAGTATACAAAAAATGCTGACACTGTTATCTCAAAATTATTGATTAGTTGATTTAAATCCAAGGCGGCCCGGTGGTCGACTAGTTAGCACATCTGCCTCACAGTACTGAGGTCCAGGGTTCAATTCTGGCTCCGGCCTTCCTGTGTGGAGTTTGCATGTTCTCCCCGTGCCTGCGTCGGTTTTCTTCGGGTGCTCTGGTTTCCTCCCACATTGCAAAAACATGCATGGCAGGTCGATTGGACACTCTAAATTGTCCATAGATGTGATTGTGACCACAAATGGTTGTTCGACTATGTGTGCCCCGTGATTGTCTATCAGAATATAAGACACAGAGCCGGTTTACTATTGGAAATATTATACCAATAATCTCAAAGCTCTTGACAAAATAAAGACTAACACATATCATTGTGATTAGTGAACATCACATGTGCAAAGGCACGATAGACCAAGATGTTTTTGTTATACTGTATGTTTTACTGGCCACTATAATAAGCACTGTCTTAATTGGCTTCCAGATATTCATGCATCTATCTGATAAATGTCGACGGGCTCAAAGATTGTGACAAAATGTAGACTGTCTATTATTTCTAATAAAAAGCTAAATTGTGATTGTTGAGAATTGTTATTGCATATCCTACAAAGGCCCGTTTAGGGGTCAACAGTAAGCAACATTAAGCAACAGTAAGTTTGTATTGGTTGTTTCCTTTTACAACCTGACATTTAAAAAAAAGGGATGTCATGAGTGCAGTTCTGAGTTTCTTTGACAGTAAATTTAAAAGGATAGAGGTGTCCAATTTCCTTGTCTACAGCAATGGCTTAGTATGACAAATAGCAGCATAGTAAACTCTTAAATCTCTTGGTCGCACTGCCCACTCAAAAGATTAACCTTTTTTGCTCGACTTTCGAATGTTTCCGTGGTTACCTTAGAGTAGCGTGAGCAGAAAGCACATCTTGAAATTAACGAATCATGACACCCACACCTTGACTGCAATGTAAAAAAAAAGTGACACACCTAATAAAAAGTGACAGAAAGCAATAGCAAATAGGAGGAGAGACAGCAGCTGCCATGACCCACAACAGCTAAGCTTATCAATTACAACGCCTATTTTGACAGCTGTATCACTTCTATTCGTGATGGAGGGGGGATTTAGTGTGATCTGACATTTGTAACACTTGATAAAATGTCACAGGTAAGATATCAACTTTCTCTCCCATCAAATGATTATAAAGGGGTTATTTTTCTTCCCTTAATGTGGCTCAATTTATTTGTATAGTCCATGTAAGAAGCTTAATTGCTAATCTGATTATAATTTACTACAAAAAAACATTATGCATAGTGGGATTGCACTGAGTGTCGTGATTCCCGAACACTGCTCCGTGGTGCATTAGGGTGCCATGAAAGATCATCAGGTGTGCCTTGGAACATTATCCAATTTCACTTAATTGGCATGAAAATATATTCTAAGACTATATCAATGCATATTTGTTCATCTACCATACCAGTAATAAAAAGTGACAGGCAGAACCACTAAATACTCTTACACTAGATACGATCCACATGTTGTTCTTCATACAAAAGAATACCTGCACAGGAGCTCTTCACACCAGTTAATAATCAGTGACGCCAGTAACATGTAAAACTGGTAGACTGCTCCCAAATCGACCGTGAGGTCTGTCTAGTCTGTCTTTATTTTTTTTCAATTAAAAAAACAGCCCGTGCTATTTATGTTTAGTGAAATCCATAAAGGACTGACATTTCAAAAAACAAAAAAAAAACTTGACTCATATTACGTTGAAAAATGGCTGTCTATATTTTATTTTAAATACAAGCTTTACTTTCCTCCATCCATCTATTTTCGGATCCACTTTATCCTCACAAGGGTCGCGGGCGTGCTGGAGCCTATCCCAGCTGTCTTCAGGCAGTAGACGGGGGACACCCTCAACTGGTTGCCAGCCAATCACAGGACTCTCAAATATTACTATGAAAAGGCACTTCCACTTAAGTATTGTACTGGCAACATTGTAAGTCAACTTTGTCATTGGTTAAGTGGCATAAATTACGTTCAAAATCACTAATCAAAAATTACTCTTTCAAGGTAACAGTGGCAACACTAATCATAACACACATGAATGAATGAACGAACAAATGAACGAATGAAAGTAGGGTCAATAAAGAATGTGCGATGTTCCACAAGGATGTCCCCGTGTACAACACAACTGTACCGAGCCCCCCTGGTGCCAGGGTATGAGAAAAATAAAGATTGTTTGTGAATCTGTTATCCGCAGAAGGAAAGAAGAATACAGGTGAAGAAGAAATGGTAGCGTGATATCTATCATATTATAGAGATCGCAAAACTGTATAGTCTTCTGTTTAGCTTCCACACACACTTTGGCTACCAGGAGAAATGAGTAAACTGATGGTACGGATTGAGGGAGGAAATTAGTAAATTGCATGCACAGATTAGCAAAGAATATTTTTTTTATCATACCCTGGCAAAGAGGAGCTCCGTACAATTGGATTCAGTCGTTTGGTAATTTATATACAGAGCCCTTGTCAGCCCTTTCATCATTCTCACACCAAATTTTTGACAGGGGTGATTGGGATGATACATCGGCTCCCACTTTACCACACACCCATCAAAAGTTTTCTCTGTTGTCTCTTTTCCCACTGTCTGCCCCTCTCAAATCTTGACTCTCAGGTGGCATTTCCATTAACTATGAATCTGAATGCAAACTGCTCCTGACACCAACACAATGAAGCCTACAGATCCACCACACCACTTGACTATGCTGCTGAAAAGGACAGTTTTCTTTTCAACAATGAGGCGCGCAGTCCTTGAAACATCCTTGAGAACCAAAAAAAAAAGAAAAAAAACCACCATCACAATCCACATACCACAGCAAATGACGCACTTAATTTTTCAAATTAAAGTTCAAGTTCAAGTCAACTTTATTGTCAAATGTGCTCTGCAGCACAAATGAAATTTCTTTCCCCTCAACCACAAAGCAAACACAGGAGAGAGAGAGAGAGAGAGAGAGAGAGAGAGAGAGAGAGAGAGAGAGAGAGAGAGAGAGAGAGAGAGAGAGAGAGAGAGAGAGAGAGAGAGAGAGAGAGGAGCCGCTGTGGGTACCCGCGCCACCATCAACAGAACAGTTAACATAAAATGACAAAATAATACAACACAACACATAAGACACAGACAGTCGGGCAACCTTAACCACTTTTTCTGCATGCACTTTGGTGTTTGAAGCAGTGATGGATGAAAAAGGAGATAATCAAAGAGTCCGTTCACCAGTGGATCAAAGATGTCATGCTGAAAATGTGCTCATATCTGCTACAAGCTAAGTTTGAAAGCAAACAGAAGCTGTAGCGTCCATTGACGAAAAAGAGATTGCTCACATCTCTTGTCCCCATGTAAATCCGCTTCAATTCCAAGCCACGACTCCAGTTCCACATATGCATCGACGCTCTGCACTGATGCTCCATTCTTCTCATCGTCGGCTCCACAAGCCATCCATCCAGCCGCAGACTGTCCAACCGCACCGACGTTTCCGCTGAACAAAGCGGGGCTGTGAAAAATGTTGCCCATTTCAGGCGCAAAAAACACAAGCAGCAACGACAGTCAAATGGCCCCGACATTCCTCCCAATCAAAATAAGTGCTGATACACGGCTGCTGCCGAGAAGGTGCAAGCACCAAGCTCAGATTCTTCTGGTTGACGAATGCCGTGGGCAAAAAATGCTGGAAAACAATCCATATCAGGTCCACACGATGTAACAATACCTTGTCACAAAACAAAACACAAAAACAACAAAAAAAGCAAAGCTTTTGAAGAGCACTTGTCGGCGTCTGCCTAATCGGGTGCCATTTTTGCCTTGATTTTTATCGTATCTCAAGTACTCACTGTTTCTGGCCTTCTCGTCACCTTTTGAACAAAAATGTTTTGTTCCTATCAAATGACACATTATGAGCCTCCTACCCATTTCAAAGCTATAACTTTATTGTGTACGTCTGCTGTGTCTGTGTTCTTTTTCCAAGTGTTTTCCAGTTTGATGGCTACAGATTCTCACATTCAGCTTTGTGTCCTCTTTCCAACCGATGTAACACCAAGTACTACTTGCTAACTATGGAACTTGTATACTGTACCGCTAACCCTTAACGTCTCTCTTAAGTAATTACAATTTGAACTAATATTTGAAAGTCGCTGTACTACCTCTGAAGACAATGTTCTCCAGTGTATTTCCTCCAAGCATGTCAAGATAATTGAAGAGCACCGCATTCGCTTCTCCATTTGTTGAAGTAAGGCTGCAGTTTTTCTTAAGTTTCTTGTGTTGCACAAGCTTTGGAGCACTTTGCAAAGAATGGCCGCTTTTGTATTTGCCACAGTACATGTACGTATAATCTATTATAATAAGATACACATCAGGCACGCTCTGCAGCTGAGACTGCAAGGCCGCAGCCACAAACAAGCTCCTGTCTGAGCAGCTGGGTGACTAAATAGGAGGATGGTGCTGCAGGTGAGAGATAAAGACAATAAAACCATGGAAGCAGAAAATCCTGACTTCCGTCTGTTGTCATAAGGAATGTGGAGGCCCCGACTAACAAGATGAATGAGCTTGCCTGAGTAGATGCTGCAGGGAGCTTTCCTTGTGACTCAACTGAAGAAAACAATTGCGTGAATGGAAGTATCCTTGCTATTTTTGTTCTTTATTAACGGCATGATTTGGGAGAACCTATACATTGTAAATATCAAGTGCACATATGACATGCTATCAAAGGCCCTCACAATTGTAACTGTCATAATCAGATATATTGTTGAATTACAATATATTTTCCCCACGATCTTATCAAAGATTCCTTGCCAAGTGATGTCTTTTTTTTAGAGGACTGGGGCTCTGTCGGTGCCAGATCTACTCAGCTGAGTCAGATCGGCTCAGGGGTCTGTGCCTGTTGATGACGTCATGCTATGGCAACTTCAAACAGACAAATTACACTACACCATAGTGAAGCAAAGTGAAGATCTACTCACGTTCAATTAGCAGCATTTGTTTTTACAGTTAGGAGAGAGATTAACAACCATACTATCAATTTTTCTCTGTCTCTCTCGCAATCTCTCCCTCCATCCATGCATCATTAGACCAATTATCAATTGTACCTCAACTATCAAACACGATATGTTGTTGCAAAAATAAATGCATACATCAACATATGAAAAGTACATTGTCCTAATAAAAGTGGGAATGCATACTGTCAATATCAATTAAAAGAAAAACGTATTAAAGAACACAACATATAAAGAAACAAAAGCCAGGGGAGACAAACAGAGCTAAGAAAAAACATGCACACAAATAGAGAATCTTCTGTCCTTTCACATTCACATGTTATTCAATAGTTTTAAGGAATTGTTTGACTCCATTTACAAACATGCCCTTTCGCCAAAAATATGAGATTAAGAATATCAAATGTTTTTTTAACCACAGATGACTAGTCACTGAAACCAAACATTGAACAATATCTTCAAAACAAAGAGAAAGTTGTGGCTCAAAAAAAAAAAAATAAATTAAAAAAAAATATATATATATACACACACACACACACACACACACACAACACTGTCCACAGCAGGTGATAGAGCCTTGCAAGTATGTCATAATAAATGAAAAAAATATGAAACTGAATGCCAGAATGGAATGTTTGGATGTGTGGGTAATGAGAATGAATTTCTGAAATGGATAATTTCTGAAATTCTGACTGCATGTTTTCATCGTGCCTGTGTGGGTTTTCTCCGGCACGTTAATGGAACACTGTAATTGTCCATTGGTATGATTGTGAGCGTGAATGTTTGTTTGTGTATGATTGCTCTGCGATTGGCTGGCAACCAGTTCATAGTGTCCCGCGCCAACTGCCCGAAGACAGCTGGGATAGGCTCCAGCACGTCCGCGGCCCCTGTGCTAATAAGCAAATTAGGAAATGGATGGATGTTCTTACTTCGGGTTTTGATGATTTCATGAATGCATTTAGAATTGAGGAGGATTTGTTACTGTTCTTGGTGTGTCTGGCCTGATTTTATGGTTGGCACGATGGTCAGTTTTTCCATGATAATGATGAAAGAACATAAATCGTGACCTACGGTTGTTTTAAAAGAGCTGTCTAATATGTTTAAAAAAAATCATTGATCGAGTCATAAAAACAGATTTGTTTTTCAAGTGTTATACTTAAAGAGTTTTAACATTAGCAATACTTTGCTGATTTCAGTCCCTCCACCTAGCCAAGCAGCCCCGACCATATCATCAAGTCTAGTGTGGCCAAAGAACAATATTTAACCGCAGCCTGCATGTCTCTCTGATATTCCTTTTAACGGGACAAAGGCAGCCTGTCCTTTAACTCCACGCCGTGGGTGAGGACATTTAATCTTTACCCATGTCTCGTCCTTTAATCAGCCAGCGAAGTTGCAGCATGCTGCGCTATTTGTACATGACGCTGACAACAGAGCCCACTTGGCTGATTGTCTGCTCCATCTGCCGCAGGCTAGTGTGGCCAGATTGGAGACACTTCCTGTGACTTCCCCACATGCCCATGCTTTGTCAGGGTGACTCGGTCCACCACCAAATTACTCCTTGCTTTGGTGTTTAAGAAGGCTTTTTTTATTTGTTTGTTTCCCCACTCTGCTCCAGGCAATCCAAAGACTCTATACTGCAACACATTTGCTGTAAAACTGGGGAAAAAATACCCTATAATATTATCCAGTATATAATGGTTAAAAACAATGTCCCATGGAGCAAAAAAATAAAACTTTTATTGTAAACAGTGTTGCATCATGGGAAGAGGAGCAAAAAGAGAAGGGAGATTATTCTCGTGGTCACTATAGTTTTCTTAACTGCACAGGAAGAGTTTTTCCGTCAGCCACCACTGGACAACTTCAGCTCGACAACTGCCCCCTGGATCTATCCTGCCAGTTGGGTAAGTCACTATTTTCTCCACCTAACAATGTCATGCGGAAATTAAATATAGTGCCTTCTGCTGCGGTGGTCAGAAGGAACTGTCAAATCTCTAACGATGTTAAACTAGCTATAAGCGCAAGCTGCCAAAATCCATATAATATACAGAAAAAATCTGAATAACTTTACGGTGCAATTGTTTCACTGTAGTTTGGGTTTGAGCAGTATACATGTTATGATCATGAGTAACAATTAATAAAATCATAGACATTTGCCAAATTTTATTTACATTGCATTATACAGTCAAACATCGGTTGTTGTCCATAATCCGTTCCAGAAGGCTGTTCGAAAACCGAAACCACGCTCTTTTTAAAATAAAAATGTTTACTGAACACGTCTGCTCACAATGGAAAGCAACACGAGGAAGCATCACTTCCTCGTCTACCCGAGGAAGCGTCATTTCCTCGTGTAAGGAAGGCGAGAGGAGTCAAATGGTGCATTCAAGTGTGCTCAGTTCGTTCAAGAACCGAAATTTGTTCGTCATCCGTGGCATAAAAAACTCGACATTTTTGGTTGAAAACCGAATTGGTTGAGAACCGAGACGTTCGAAAACCGAGGTTTGCCTGTATTTCTGTTAGGACCCTTCCATTTGATGGCAACAGAGAAAGTGTCCAACATAGGTGTGGGAGTAAAACCGGGACACTAATAATATTTTGACGGTTTTGAAACAAGTAACCACTTATGAGGGGAACAGGGGAAAAACATAACGATGACCCAATATGCTCTAACACCTTGATTCCAAAAACATATTACAACACTTTACCTCTTAATGGAGTAATGCTCTCGAAATCGACTTCCTTAGTCCAACACACGAATGAATTGACTAATGAATAAATTAAAGATAGTTATGGCAGAAGTCCTAGTACACGCGGATAAATCAAGTGGCTAAAGGAATGAATTGATGATGGCTATGGAAAAGAACTAACACAATGAACAAAACAACAGACAGCAGTACAAACACAGCGGTGTTGGGACTGGCTGACACACACCACACCACATGACACAACACAGCCGGCCAGCTCTGAAGCCAACAGAATCCTTTTAAAGCTACGATGGTTAACCAGTGCAAGTGGTGGCACCCCTAAAACCAATTAACAAATCAGGTCACTGCACCGTGGACTGTACTGATTGCTTGTTTAAGTCAGGGACAAGGGCTTCCAGTTTGGGATGTCCTGATCCAATCACGGGATTGGAAATCTGGGCCAATCACATGATTTTCAGCTGATCCAGTACAGAGTGAAAAAGATGGGTTTTATTATTTTCGGAACACCCTTAAGATCACAAAGCTACAAAAAAAAAAAAAATGTGATGTAGTATGTGTGACACGTAGAGCGTGACAGACAGGTGAGCAATTGTGACACGTCCAAATGAGGTAACTTCAAATAGAAGTTTAGTAGTATAATATAATATTTTGGTGACACACAAGCTTGTCCCCCACAGGTTGCATTTAACAAGGCCATAAATCAATAGTGTTGTTTCTAAATGAGAGATGCCCTGCAGTAACCCACAACTACGAAGATGAGTGTTCTCTTCATTTTAACCTGCACAAGCCTGTAAATATCGACCATTACCAATAGTTAAATCAAATGTATCAAACGGAGAAATCACTCATTCCATGGTAAGACTTACAGTATATGGGCCATTCAACCATTTGCATCCCCAGGCAATTACATGAAAAAAAAATTTTATAAAGTGGCTGGCGCTTTGATATGTATTGTGTTTAAAGTTATCATTCAACTACCAAAAATGTCATGGCTTTCATACCTGTATTTGCTAATTGTATGCTACTTTGTAAAGATCTATGAGTTTCACTACAAAAAAACGGACATGATATAACAAGTTCTGAGATGACGCATTGAGTTATTCAATATGTGTGTCATCTAATGTAGCACTTGAAAAAAGAGAGAGAAAAATATAGAACTTTGAGTCTATTTTTAGAGTATTACAAAACAGCAATTGGCTTAGATTTGGCTGAATGGTCCATATAAATATGTGTAACAACATATACAGCAGGGGTGTCAAACCCATTTTCGTCGCGGGCCATATTTTAGTTACCATTTCCCTTGGAGGGCCATTATGACTGAAACCAAATAAAGAAGTCAAGAATAACAGTTTGTTCAACTGTTGTTTAAGTTACTGTAATGAGGTTTTTAGTAACAAGAAAATACTTAAAATGTCTCTCTTATTAATTACATTTGAGAATTTGACATTTTGGTACATATTTTAACAAGCATCATGGAAGTTGCCATGTTTGATTTGCTTTTGCGGGCCACATAAAATGCTGTGGCGGGCCAGATCTGGCCCCCGACCCTTGACTTTGACACCTGTGATATACAGTAAAATACACACATTGATGTATGCATAATTCTCAAATAATTTGAGAATAAACAGATGCACGCTCCCTTTTTCTTATTCTTATTGGATCCGGAGTCTCTATTGGCCGAGACTTAAAACCAAATCCTGACTCGGATGCCAGAAACAAGGAGCAGGTGGACATCTCCAGCACACATTAAAGATTAACCCTAACACAATGGCCACGAAATAACGTATTGTGGGCTGAAACATTTCCTTTAACTTTTCAAAGTCATTCAGTGGGTCAGGGTTGGGCAACTGGCAGGCTGACTCCAACTCCATTGTGGCATAGGGTAGAATCCAATCGAAGTTGCGATACTCATATTCCTGTCTATAAATGCTCGTTGTCGACTTTTTTCTTGTACTTATTGGTTCATTGGCGGGTTATTGCACTTTGGTGCATACATGACAAAGGTCTGCTGTGCAAAACCTGCAGTGAAGCTAAAGCTGAGTCAATTTTCCAATGGAAATTATGGACTAAATGGAAGCTAGACTACCTCAAGTGACAACACCAGCAGAAAAGTCATTTGAATGCTGAAAGGTGTGTATGTCTCATATCTTCCAGAGCAAGACCCTCATCCAGGCCAAAAGTGGACCTCACCGACCAAAGCCAAAGTTGGACTCTCACGAACAATCAATGAGTTATTTTTTCTTTTACACTTTAAATGGGCCAAATAAGTTTTATTAAAACTAAATGTATGCTGTTGTAATTTGATCATTTCAATAAGCCATGAACTTTCTTTGATCCCAGGTGTGATACTCGTGTGTGGCCATAGCGAGCACTTCTGATGTCTCTCACAGTGGTCCTCAGTGTGCTCAGGGAGCTTGTCTGTTTGCCCAGACATATGAAAAATTAGAGGGAACATTGCATCCATTCATCCTTCCATCCATTTTCCGATCCGCTTTATCCTCACGAGGGTCGCGGGAGGTGCTGGAGCCTATTTTAAGTTTCCTGTCAGTCATCATTTGTGAGCAAAACGGGTGTCCGTCAATGACGGACTCACGGACCTTCCGTCAATACTTATGCCTCTGATTGGCAGTGATTTTTGAGTGTTCTTTTGTATCATGAGGAATTTTCTCCCAATTAGTTTGGGTGCATTTTTCTTTAAATAGATGGGCAAAATGCTTTTATACACTTCAGAATGGTGCTACCATCATAAGTAATATCAGGCCGCATTTGTAGGTTGTCACCTGTAACACAGATTTTTGTTGTGACTGTGCGTTGGTGTAAGCCACCAACCCACTATGACGCGTGCGCTCAGTGCTAGCGGTAATACATGGACCAAGTAGGTAATCCCATCGTGTTCAATGTACAGGATGTCACAGCATCAAATTGCAAACAATAATGCTCGTCTAATAATCGCAGCCTATGTAGCTTACCATTCTTCCAATTCCATTCCATGTCCAGCCGTTTCAGCGCAATATTTTCCACATCCTGAACCTCTGGCTCCTACACGTATGGTCCAACATACATCTTGCCAAGAACCTTCTCTTTGTCCAACTCTTTAAACGCCGGGATCCTCTCAGGTAAGTTTGAAACATCACATTCCAGATCGATTTCCAGAGTGAGCCACAATATATTTGTCCATGAAAGTGACGTCACACTTCCGAGTTTGTCGCTCACCAGGATCTCACTTCCATCCATCCGTTTTCTAATCCGCTTATACTCATGAGGATCACGGGCATGCTGGAGCCTATCGCAGCTGTCTTCGGGCAGTAGGCGGGGGACACCCTGAACCGGTTGCCAGCCAATCACAGGGCACACAGAGACGGACAAACATTCACGCTCACAATCATTCCGAAGGACAATTAGAGTGTTCCATTAACCTGCCATGCTTGTGACATAAAAATATATTTTCTAAAATTACTTCACACTTGACCTTTAAAAGTATAATCGGCTCTTAATGACATGGTTGTATTGTCATGTCACGAAGAGGAAGAGGAACGGGATTGTTTTTAGCTATTTTTACATCCATCCATCCATTATATGATATGGATATGCAGGCGTGCTGGTGCCTATCCCAGCATCTTCAGGCAGCATGCGGGGGACATACCTGAACTGGTTGCCAGCTAATCGCAGGCCACAAATAGACCAAAAAAGTTTGTAAATACACCTAAAGGCCAATCTAGAATGTTCAATTAACCTAGTGTGCATGTTTTTGGAATGTGGGTGGAAACCAGAGTAAACCCATGCAGGCACAGGGAGAACATATAATCTCCATGTAGGAAGGCCGGAGCCGGAATCGAACCCTGCACACCACTTATGAATGAGGTGTATGTGCGCTCTCTCTCTCTCTCTCTCTCTCTCTCTCTCTCTCTCTCTCTCTCTCTCTCTCTCTCTCTCTCTCTCTCTCTCTCTCTATATATATATATGTATATATGTATATTTAAAAAAAAAATCCTCGTCTCACCCCTCGGGTGGTGTCCGTCCCCCATTCAGCTCGGCTCCTCTACCAGAGGCCAGGAAGCTTGAGCGTTCTGCGCAGTATCCTTGCTGTTCCCAGCACTGCACATTTCTGGACTGAGATGTCCAATGTTGTTCCCAGGAGCTGTTGCAACCACTCATCTAGTTTGGAGGTCACTGCCCCGAGTGCTCCGACCACCACAGGCACGACTCTCACCTTTACCTTCCAGGCTCTCATATATATATATATATATATATATATATATATATATATATATATATATATATATATATATATATATATATATATATATATATATATATATATATATATATACACACACACTGGTAGTAAAATGTGTGATTATTTTTTTTAATTTAAAAGTTGATGTGCTGTTATGATTCAAAATTAATAACTGACTTCCAGCCCTCGTATGCACTGTAAGTTGGAAAAAGAAGGTGCACTTTGTATGTGTATTTTGTTCTCTTGTGACAATACCTTTGTACAAGAAAAGTATGTGATTTGTGATGATTTCAGAATTGCAAAATTATTAAAAATCCTACATAATTGAAAACATTGACATCCTGTTCGGTGACAACTACTTGGCCTTCATTTTGTTGAATTCAGAAAGCGAGACAGATTTCAGATCCTCAAAACGCAACAAGTTTTTTTGAAGTTATTCAATTCCATTCACTGGACGAAACGTTAAATGCTTCTATTCCACCGGTAGTTGTTTGCGGTCAGTAGTCTGCAATTGCAGCTTGCGATCAGAGCTCTTGTATCTTTTATTGTTACTGTTATTCTCATTCAGTTTGTTTCAATTCACTGATGGCACTGGCAAAGAATGTGAATCTGGGGGGCCAAGAGAAGCACTTGAAAATGGTACACGTGAGCTTTGATAGTAATCGTGCTGAAAAATGCGTCCCATGTCTCCGCGTCAGATCTCGACAAAGGTAGGCAGTAATTTCCTTTTCACAAACCCACAAAGTCTTGTGTCTACTTTATTTTATTTATCTTAGCGGCCATTATGGTTGTTGCTCATCAGGGCATGTGTGAGTCATTGCGTGTAAATCCGTGCGTGTGCGGTCACGGGTTGATTGCGGTAGGTTGGTTGATCGAAAAGTAGATCTTTGGTCAAAAAAGGGCGGTCACCCCTGACCTACAGTAAATGAAATAAACACGCATGCTGGCACACCTTTGTTTTTTGTGTTCTTCCTGATCATTCCAGACCCAATTCTAGTTTATATGTGATTTCACTCTACCGAAAGACAGTTTGGTGTGTAAAGCCATCCTTACCAATGTCAAATATCCTTTGGGATCAATAAAGTAGGGTGATGGGATCAACTGTCCTGATAACAGCTTCAACAACAATAGAGTACAGTACTGGGCAAATTAGGCAGGTAATAACCAAAGGAATAATACTGTGATGGTGTTGAAAAAGACAAAAATCGGAGCATTAATTACCGTACATAAACAATATGACAGTCATTCTATCTATCTATCTATCTATCTATCTATCTATCTATCTATCTATCTATCTATCTATCTCGCTGTCAATGGCCTTTTAAATGGAGCAAAGGCATGCATGTGAGTAATCTCTAAACACAATTGCCTGATTATGCTAATATGGCCTTCACATGCACATACAAATTTAAGTCATTTCGTCAGATAAACATTGTTTGAGCTTCCTCTGAGCCCTGTGTGCCATTTCATTAACTGTGTCAAGGGCAAAGTCCCCTCATAATAATGCAGTGGATATTAATCAAACTGCACAGCACAGAAGAGCACACAAATTAGACATTCATGTGCAAAGACTCGACTGCCACAAACACAAATTGGATAGAAGAAAATTCACCCACTGGTGGATGCCAGCCACTCACCAGTTAAAAATGGTCAATAAAAGACAGAGGAAACAGAGTCGAAACAGAGGTATACAAAATGCCAAAATCTACAAACATTCCACAAGTTTGCTGACTGATGGTTAAGAAACAGTCAAGAGCTGGCTGCAAAATGATATATGAGACATGTTTTGAGTTGCTCTTTTCAACATTATTAACAGCGTATCCAACCAATGGATGCGAATTTCAGCATAAACTTCCTATCTCTCACACTATCGATATTAGGGGTGCAATACTACATGTAGCTGAATTGAATCGTTCGATACAGCGGTCTTGATGCGGTGCACAGTGTACTGAACAATATATATATATATATATATATATATATATATATATATATATTTTTTTATATATATCTAATCAATTGGGCTGTGAGAGTTGCTAAAGCCATCTATCACTCTGTATGCCCGTAACAGTAATTGTTTCCAGACATTTGTTGAAAAAAAACGTAAAAATCATGAGTAAAAAGGCTCACACCTGTTGAAAATGAGCCAAAATAATTGCTCGATAGTTGTAGCACTTTATGGATTTGAATGTCAAGCCGTATATTATGATCAACTTGGTCTAAAACGTTTTTTTTAAGGCATCGTTATTCAGGTGTATGTCATTTAAGACTTTAATAAGTGGAGCCTCAGGTTAGGCTTTGTTCGAAGTGGCTTTACGACTGCAGTTTTTAAGGTCAGGGGAAACTGCCCTCATTGAAGATAATTATTAAGTAAGAGTACTACATTTGGTGCTATGCAGTCAAGCGCATTTTGGGAAAATTGTGAAGGTAGCATATCACGACAGCATGTTGTGGATCTTAACTTTAAAACTATTTGTGTTGTCTAAATGGTTAAAATGTTCAAGATTAACTGGAGAACAACATGGAACAAGTGACTGTGATTTTTCTTTTCCGGGACGGAGCCATTTACTTTTGCATCATCTGTAATATTTTTTCCGTGAAAAAGGCTGCGATGTCATAGCATGACTTATTGGAAAGCTCCTTAAAAGGGACTGCTGATGTGAGCTTTGTCAGTCCGTCTACAATAGAAAACAACGTCGTTTTTGTTGATCACCCCTGAGAAGAATGACTGTCTTGCATTTTTCACTTCCTGGTTGTTAATGTGAAGACTTGTCTTTGTATATGTAATGAATCTGGAGTTTCATTTTTAGCCATGCACCTGCACTCTGCTTGTCTACATTTTTTTTTTTTGGACCAGCGGGGTCATTTCTCCATGGTTACTTTTTCCTGACTGACAAAACTTTGGCCTTAATTGGGGCAATGGCATCCATTACAGTCAAAACTTCAGAACAGAAATGCTAAAGTATTTTACAAGGTCATCAACAGAAGCTGAGGGCAGCCTCAGTGACGCAGTAAAAGCTTGCGGGAATAATGTATGGGTGTTTTCATCAATATAACTCTTTCTACCTCTGCTCCAACTTTGTTCAAATTAACTTGGTCTGTTGCTTTAAATAAAATGCAGTAATGATCGAACAGGGCAATATCAGTCACCACTACCTCCCAAATATTAAAACCTTTGTAAATAATTTGATTCAATATGTGCCTCTTGTTATGCGGTTAGTCTGTCACATTTTGCGTTTCAATCCTGCAGATTGTTGACATGAATGTATGAATGTTAAAAGCACTAAAACAAGATACCCGTAATCAAAATCCATGTACACAATCGACACATAAATTGGCAAAGACATTTTTAAAATGGTTGTATTTTGCAAGTCTACAAATAGTTAAAAATATATGTATGTATGTATGTATGTATGTATGTATGTATGTATGTATGTATGTATGTATGTATACTGCTTGCATGAATGAATGTAGTCAAAATGTCCTTGCCTCTTTGGATAGATAGATAGATAGATAGATAGATAGATAGATAGATAGATAGATAGATAGATAGATAGATAGATAGATAGATAGATAGATAGATATTCGACTTGAAATGCCTACTTACTTAAAATTTCAGTATGGACAAAAGATGAAGGTGCAAATTCATAGAGTACAGTATTGTGAAAAAGCCGTTTTAGAGCGGCCTGGATGAAGTGCTGTGCTTGGGGCTTTGTCCTCCTAGTTAATGTGTTCACACGCAGTCATTGCTTCAGCAGATTTTGCACAGTCACTGGGGTGTCAAGCACAATTGTACAGTGGGCAAAACTCTCGGCACACAACAGATTGTGGGCCAAAAAGGACAAACGTTTATCAAATAGGCTGTAACTAAAAGTTTTTTTGTGTATAAATGTGAATAGAAACAGATAAAATACAACTTTGATAATTAATCATTAAAAAATGAAATTAGTGCTACAACTATTTTTTCAAGTATTATTATTGTTATTGTTTACGTTTTCTAAGTTTAAAAATTCCAATCCCTTTATTAAAAAAAAAGACATTTCAAGCTGACATCTCTGTTGCTGGCATTTCTTGCAGTCTTAATTTATTTTCTCCTCATGAGCTTTGTGAAGTGGGTTCTTTAGGGAAAAGTGGAAGCAGTGTTCAAGATGCGGATCATAGTTGAGAATCTGTCATTTTAAGCCATTTATGGAGGCCTCATGTCCGTGGTGAGCATGAGCATGTTGAGGATGCTCTCTGTCAAGACTGCGGTTTGCCATGGGCCATCCATCTATCCCTCCATCCATTCATCAATTTTCTCCCACTTACCTGGGGTCGGAGGGCGGAGGCAACAGCTTCACTGGGGAAGCGTATACTTCCCCCTCCCCAGCCACATCTTCCAACTCTTCTGGAGAGATACTAAGGGGCCCAGTCGGGAAACAGTATCCTGGGTTGTGTCAGGGCCTTCTGTCAGTGTGACACGCCTGGAACAACTCACCACAGAGGAAGCCAGGAGTAATCTTAATCAGATGCCCGAACCACCTCATTTCGCTACTCAGTGTGGATGAGTAGCGGCTTGACTCTTTCGTCTCCCGGATGACTGAGCTTCTCACCTTAAGAGAACACTTTGTAAACACCAGGTGAGGGTCGGTACGTAGATTAACTGGTAAATCGAGAGATTTTCGTGATTCTGTTTGTGAACAACAGGTGGCACTGCAGGGTTCCCCCTGCAGCTGTTGCACACCTGTTGGTCGTTATCTAATTATTGCTTTAAAAGGACTCTGCACGACCACTCAGTGTCGGGCCATTGTTTTTTTGTTGCTGTCATGTCTGTTTGCTGTAGCTGTCATGTTCTCGATCTTGTTTTGTCTGTTAGTTTTAACTACAGCTTGGGTTTTGTTTTGCTACTTTGGATTTGTTTTGTACTTTGGACTATGTTTGTTTTGGATTTAGTTTTCTGCGTTTTATTCAATACAATTCGTCAAGTTCACCCTGCTCCTCCCTCCTGCCTGCTTCTTGGGGTCCACCAACACCTCGCTACGTGACAGAGATTTGCCTATTGGCTCAGCTTCTTCTTCATCACAACAGACTGATACATAATCCACATCACAGCAGAGACTGCATCAATCTGTCTGTTGATCTCCCTAATGACCAAGATCACAAAATATTTTTTAAAAATTTAGCAAGGTTTCATCCCCGAGAGAGCATGCCACCCATTTCCATCTGAGGACCATGGTCTCAGATTTAGAGATGGTGATTTCCATCCCAACCGCTTCACACTCAGCTACAAACTGATCCAATTAGTTCTACAGTCAAGTACCACATCATCTGCAAAAAGCAGAGGTGCAATGCTGAGTCCACCAAACCAGACCCCCTCAACACCTCAGCCGCACTTTCTGTCCCTAAATGAATCAGTGACAAAGGGCAGCTGTGGCGGATTCCAACACTCACTGGAAAGAAAAAAACAACAACACACTGCCGCCAAATAGGACCAAACTCTGACATTGCTGATAGAGGGACCGGACATTTCGTATTAGGGGGCATTGGTTAACCCGTACTCCCGTAGCACCACCTCACAGAACTCCCTGAGGGACCCGTTTGGAAACTTTCTCCAAGTCCACAAAACATGTAGGTTGGGCGAGCTCCCATTTACCTTCAATTCATTCTTTTGTGTACATAACAACATACTTTTTCTTGACAACATCCTCATGCCCCCCCCCCCCCCCACATTGCATTGCAGTATTTTTACATTTCTGTTCATGTGGGTAACACATCTTTTTCACCAGGCTGTATGATGGTTCTTCACACGATGTTGCACATTCTACTTTTATCCGTGACATTGTGATACATCCTGCTCGGAACCAAAACCACAGTTTGCTTTCTGCCTGTTGCTGGGTAGTGGGCTCGACATTGATCGTTTTTCCATCAGGAATCGCAAGGCGGTACAGTGGTCCACCGGTTCGTCACAAGACATTCCACGGCATTTTCATCCTTCAGTTCACAAAACATTTTGGTGAACCTGGTCTGAAGACTATCAGGCACAAAATCTGAAAAACAAACGGGTGTGTCTTGCTTTATTGTCCTGAAGAAAACACCATCCTGTGTATGACATATGTTCACTGCCATTATCTTTGCCTGGGTTTCATCCCTATTCGTGTCTGTGTTGGAACAATCAATCTAGTTATCCAGTTGTTTCTTGAGTGTCTTTACAGATAGAAAATCAATGCTACCTAGGGAAGCAATTGCTCCACTTTGAGGCAGGCAACCTGCCATATGCAGGTTTCTGAGTTACATTTGTGACCTCCCTCAACCTCACGGTTGCCTCAATGTAAAACAAAACGGAAGCTATAGCATTCTCCCAGTCGTGGCTTGCAATCACCTTTGCCTCATTATCTGTAATAGTCCAAGGTGTCAAACTCGGAACGGACAATTTATGAGGATGCATCACTCTCCCCTTAATAACACAGTGTCCAATCTGTTTATGATGTTAAACACAAATGTCATGAACCCATCCACAAACAAACCGGTCTTATCTTTCACTTGTAATTCTAGAAATCCCTCAATGTGTAACATGGGCCGGGATGAAAAATCCGATAATTTACCAAGTGTGCGTATGAAATGCTGTGAAAATACCATGATCTTTATTCCACTCACTCTTGTACGAATCCCCCCTGATCACAATATAACTCAGAATCGTTTTACATTGGACTAAATTCAGCGAACTTTTCACTGATTACTCCCGAATATTACATTTCAAATGCTAAGAGCTATTGTGAACATGTGACTTTGTGTGAACAAAACCTCTGAAAATGGACGACGGAACGGGATTGTTTTTAGCAACAAAATCGAAAAATGTCAAAGCATAACAAATGATTCAGAATCTACCTCACCATTGTCATTATTCCATTGACAGCAGTTGTTGTGAGCGGCATCTTTCAGACTAATGCTAAGCCCCAGCATGAGTCAACGGCCACTCGGCCATGTGCCACTCACCGCTGGAGCACAGAACCAGTGAATGAAACGTGCAATATGAAGTTTCCCCTTCTAGAGGAGCGAGTCCTTAGTACAGCTTCCTGAGCGCAAAGGAGGAAAGACGTTTAAGTCTCTGGGAGAATGCGCATACTGACAGATTTGTCAGGGAAAGCCCTCATTTCAGTGTTGCACCACAAAGACTGGCACACTTAAGTCAATGGGAGAGCCTGCACAGCCAAAAAAGTGTGTAGCAGTGCGCCTTTTTTGATGAAAGTACGCAAGAGTGTTGAGTCAATATTCTGAATGCATCACCTAATGATTCATATGATATGATCAGTAACACTAAATATCCATCCATCCATCCATTTTCTAATCAGCCTATCCTCACAAGGGTCGCCGGGCATGCTGGAGCGTATCCCAGCTGTCTTCAGGCAGTAGGTGGGGGACACCCTGAACTGGTTGTCAGCCAATCGCAGGGCACACATAGACGAACAACCATTCGCACTCACACCTAGGGAAAATGTTGTGTTTTCCATTAACCTGCCATGCGTGTTTTTGGAATGGGGGAGGAAACCGGACTACCCGGAAAGAACCCATGCAGGCACGGGTAGACTATGCAAACTCCACACAGGAAGGCCGCAGCCGAAATTGAACCCTGCACCTCTGCACTGTGAGGTTAACGTGCTAAACAGTCGCCCACCAGGCCGCCCAACACTAAATATGTAACACACAAATATTCAGCACATTGGCATACGGGCGCATGCCAGTAGCCTCCTCTGTTGTACTATGCAACAATTTCACGCACATATTGTACTGCTTGCACTGTTGTTACTGTCTGCTTTTTGTGAGGAATTGCTTTTTGTGAGGCTTCTTGCACATTAAAACAAACAAAAAAAAACATTCTCTTTTCCCAACTTTCAGACGTTCCGTGAATTCATGTATGAACGGAGATGCCTATGCCTCCAACAGATTAAACACCGTGGATTTAAAGTTATGTATTTGAGAAAAAATTGTGACCTTGACAAATCAATGGGCTTGGGTATTTATGACACAAATCGACTGTTCTTTACCAGTGGAAGTTTGAATTATATCCCAATTACATTCTACTGAAAAGCTATTTGTTCATCCAATCTTTGTTCATTTTTATGGTATATAAAAAAAAAGGAAGAAAGAAACATGACCCACACTGTTGTCCACCATCAGAACATCTTCATTTATACAGCCCACCAAAGATGCACCCCTCATTAACCAAAGTTGAATTCACACCTTAATAAGACCAGTATTTAAGCAGCACTCAAAAGCAATGCACCTGCACTGTGGAGGTCACTTTCAGCACCGTAATAAATGTCGCCTCAAAGCAAAGTAAGTGTGTGATAAAAGCGTACGGTAGGTTTAAGTGGTCTGTCAGAAGCCGATGCAGCTTATAGGTCACTTGCAGGGGAAGTAAGTCAGGCAAATAAGATGACAAAGTCTGCCGACACATTCAACTATTTAGTCCCACAAAACACTGAATTTTCAAGTGGAATGTGAGTTGTCAGAAGCGCTTTCTTTTATTCTCTTCGGTCACGGTCCGAACTGATGACAAATGACTTGCTTTCTATCCTAGTTTCTTTTCAGCCGCTTCTACGTATGCTATATAGTGCACTATGAACTACCGAATTTTCACGACCATTCGGCGCACCGTATTGTTGGGCGCAGTCTCAATAACGGGTGCTATTTCTGTGTTTGACACATACACAAAACGCACTGTATTATTGGGCGCAGCCAGGCATGATAAAACATACGCCAGTTTAAACATACGGCATGCATGCACGCACGCTAAAAACACGTTTTTAAAAAGGCAATGGAAGCAAAACTGAGTTCGGTTGTACTTTATTTAGCCATTTTACAATGTACTCACGTTTTTCTCTTCACCTCTTACACGCTCACCCTTCACTCATTGGTGACTGGTACCTGCTAGCGGCGTGCCTTTAGCGTACTCTTACATGCCTACCCTTCACTCATTGGCGACTGGTACCTGCTAGGGACGTGCCTTTAGCGTCCTCTTACACGCCCACCCTTCATTCATTGGCGACTGGTACCTGCTAGGGGCGTGCCTTTAGCGTCCTTACACGCCCACCCTTCACTCATTGGCGACTGGTACCTGCTAGGGACGTGTCTTTAGCGTTCTCTTACACGCCCACCCTTCACTCATTGGCGACTGGTACCTGCTAGCGGCGTGCCTTTAGCGTCCTCTTACACGCCCACCCTTCACTCATTGGCGACTGGAGCTTGCTAGGGGCGTGCCTTTAGCGTCCTCTTACATGCCCACCCTTCACTCATTGGCGACTGGTACCTGCTAGGAATGTGCCTTTAGCGTCCTCTTACACGCCCACCCTTCACTCATTGGTGACTGGTACCTGCTAGGGGCGTGCCTTTAGCGTCCTCTTACACGCCCACCCTTCACTCATTGGCGACTGGTGCCTGCTAGGGACGTGCCTTTAGCGTCCTCTTACACGCCCACCCTTCACTCATTGGCGACTGGTACCTGCTAGTGGCGTGCCTTTAGCGTCATCTTACACGCCCACCCTTCATTCATTGGCGACTGGTGCCTGCTAGGGGCGTGCCTTTAGCGTCCTCTTACACGCCCACCCTTCACTCATTGGCGGACTTCCGCATGCCTGTCGTCACTCACGTCCCGCCTTTTCTCTATATAAACAGCATGTCGGCCAGAAGTGCTCTCAGTCAGGCTTTGGAACTCGGCTCATACACAAGACGCTCCGCATTTTAAGGCGCCCTATCCATTTTGGAGAAAATTTTAGAATTTTAATGACGCCTTATAGTCGTGAAAATACGGTACTTAACTCTATACCATTTTAGAATTCCGACTCAAAAGTCTGTCGATAATTGTATCTGGCCTTTTGGTGAGGAACCAATTTGATTCTTTTCTGCCATCCATTTTGCCCGAGACTCATGATAACACAAAAATGCATTCTACCAAGTACTACTGTTGAGTCTTCAACTTTGCTTTTTTGGAGGCTACCCAAAAAGCAGACAGTCCAGAAATTCAGTTCAGCCCTAGGATTTGAGAAATCAGAATTTTACCCTCCACACCATCATGGAGTCAATCGAGTCACTTGTATTACATTGCATTGTGATTAATAATATTGGTAGAAAACAATCTAGATCAAGAGCTCTACAGAACAGATGAGTGCAATCAGCATTATTGCACATAAAGCACATATCACAGAAAACATAACATAATGAAATAAATTGATTCATGATTATTATAATTGGTGTTATTATTATTGCAAAATAGTCAAAGCAAATAAATGCTCAATTGTAATTTACACTGAAAAGCTCATCTGAAATAAGCATTTATTATATTTTAATAAAAAATTCAAACAATTGTAATGGGAATTTGACATATAACAGCGCTAAATGGAAGTAACTGTTCCGACTATTGAATGCTGACCGTACCTTTGAACGCTGACTAGTTGTTTAGCGGATAAGCAAAGTTACTAGTCTCTACTCTGTGTAGCTGCTCAAAATGCTCATTGCGCTGGCCTTCACCACTTCCCAACAAGATAAAATGAGAGCGCAAGACGCGGAGGGGGAGAAGACTGCCTTGACAGATCTGTGAACGGTGTCCCTCCATGTTTTTTTTCTTCTTTCTGAAATACATCTCATCATTTTTTAAAAAATACTTTCGTTGTCTTAGTTTCCCTAGACAATACACTATATTCATTCATTCATTCATCTTCCGAACCGCTTGATCCTCACTAGGGTCGCGGGGGGTGCTGGAGCCTATCCCAGCTGTCTCCGGGCAGTAGGCGGGGGACACCCTGAATAGGTTGCCAGCCAATCGCAGGGCACACAGAGACGAACAACCATCCATGCCCACACTCATACCTAGGGTCAATTTAGAGTGCCCGATCAGCCTGCCATGCATGTCTTTGGAATGTGGGAGGAAACCGAGCACCGGAGAAAACCCACGCAAGCCGGGAAGAACATGCAAACTCCACACAGGGAGGCCGGAGCTGGAATCGAACCCAGTACCTTTGCACTGTGAAGCCGACGTGCTAACCACTGGACTACCGGGCCGCCCAATACACTATATTAAAAAGTCAAAATAATATTCAGAATATAAAAGAAGCGAACCTAAGATAAGTAACTTCCTCTGTGCAACAAAATCATGCGGGTCACAAAGGCTGTCGTCGGGTCAAACATCCTCCTGTTAGGATGCAGGTTTAATGACCGCTCTCTCGCCATCGCTCCTCTCTTCGTATATAAAGAGCAGCATTTCAAAAAGCCTCTTTTTGCAATTCAGGTCACTACAGTAGTTTCTTTTTCCTGTCAATTCACCTTCCATGTTCGCCAACCTACCAAAGACATAATCAATGAAAACAACTCACTTTTATTCATCCAAAGTTTGAGGACATTTGTAGTTAACTCATTAAAAAAAATGAAAAAGAGAGTCATCTTCAACCTGTATCACGTGTTCCATTTATCACGTATCAGGTGGCCAGGATCATCATTAGTGAGGTATTTAATGTCCCAACCAGACCAATGAAAAGGACCTGCTCCAAGATGTAAATTATAACTGCAATAAAGTTTTGTGCTGTGGTCAGGCAGTGGTTCTAGTTACAAGCCATTAGTGGCAACGCAGGGTGTAAAAGCACGGTGTCTCATGCTATAAAGTAAGGAACCATGTCATACAGTGGGAGTTCAGCTTTACTTGCAGACATGGGGCTCATTGTTCATAAACTTTATTTTATTTTTTTTTTTACATGATGACTTGACAATGGCCACTCTATTGCATCATTAGTTTTATTTTGTCTGGAGAGGTAGCGCCGGTTCTCGGGTCCTGTATGACCTTCATGTGGCTTCTACTCGGTCCTTAAAACCAATGATTCACAAACTTTAACCGCCTGAGACCCAAATTATAAATATAATTATAATTATTAGCGGTCTCTCCTGAGGGCGCACACATACAATCACAGGTTTAAGAATGCACACAAGAATGATTAAGAACACAATAAGTACCTAAACTGTGACTTGAAGCACAACACATGTCATGGTTTGCTTTGTCTTTGTTTTGTTCCTTGAGTGTTTCAGCACCAGCTGGAGTGTGGGGCGTCACCTTACAACGGTGCCCCTGTGTTGGATAAAGGCAATCTGTCCTGCCTACTTAAGACACCGACCACCGGGACCCCGCAGGTACTAAGGACTGGTCCCTATTCCACCATGTGCCTGGGTGAGCACGTCTGCGGCTGACACCCTTTCCCCTTTAGGCAGCGCTGGTGATGCGGCTGTCCCATGTTCCCCCTTCAGGCAGCGCTGGTGATGCGACTGTCCCATGTTTACGTCTCGTCAAGCCGCGTCTACGGTGGGCCAAGCCCCGTCCGCGTTCACGTTGAGCCGAAGCTCGTCACGTGTCTGTTCGAACTGAGTCACATTCACGTCCACGACGAGCCGTGCCACGTCCCCGCCCACGTCAGGCCGAGTCCCTGTTCACGTCCCATGACCCCCGCAACGTCAAGCTCCGTCCATGTCAGGCCAAGCCCAGCCAAAGGGTTGCCGCCGCTTCTTGTAAACAGAGGTGTAAAAGGTTTTGAGAGCAATGCTGTGAAGTCTTATTGCGGCAAGAGGAAAGAGCATGTTGCACCCTTTTGTGCAGTGTGTAGGATGAATAAGGGACTGCATTATCACACTTTAAAACATGCCTCATCATTTACAGAAGGGGGTATAGATATAACAATGGCAAGGAGGTTTTTGAAATCCCTGCTGCAGGTAATTTGGAGTTTGTCCTCATGCTAAAAGAAAGCAGCGCATTGTATCAGCATCAGCGTTTCACTTTGACAGCAATGTGCCTAGATTTGACCCACTAATCACTACCACAGTCCGCCTTGCTCCTTTCCTTGTATCTCTCGCTCTCTCTTTCTCTCTCTCTGCCCCCAACAGCTAAAATCCATATCCAAAGTAGTAAAACAGCTTTGTCCGGTATATGATCGCATCTTGCTTGGCTCTCGACGAAGGCGGACGCTTTTGCTTTCTGCTCCTGTCCCCCACCCCCACCCCCACCCTTCCCTGCTCGCCACTTAGTCCATGTGCTGTCTTTTGTCTAACTTTCCTAGCCTCCTGTCGTATTTTCATCCTAAAAACAAACATGGAATTGGTTGGCTGGTCTCTCGATGCCATCGACAACATTTTCTCGACGAGATGAGCAGGCAGTGGGGAGCCTACTTGCCCCTCGGGACTTTTGCTGCTGGGTACACCTAGATCCTTGGAGGAAGCGGAGAATGGTGTGCCTGTCAACACTGTCCGTTGAGGATGTGGATGACATCTACATTATCGGCCTTCCGATAACAGGTATGCTGCTGTTTGCCGCTAGCAGTTTCCTGATCTATCGAAAAATTCAACCGACGGGAGCAGCTCGATTGGAAGTGAAGAGGCTGCCGGTCTAAGGATGGCAAAGTGCGGATGTCCAACACTCAGACTCAGACTGTGCTCAACCAAAAACTGTTGCGGTTTTGGAGCGTCTCTGCAAGATGGTCAAGAACTTGGAGAAACTGGAATCCGTGCTCAAATATTGACAGAAATCACGGATTTGGCTGATCGACGCCACTGAAGAGACATAAGCCACGGACTCAAGGCTGTCTTAAATTCTTGGGCAGCCTGCTACCAAAACAACATCTGCTATCTCGACCTTCCCTGATGAAAATATGCACGGAAGCTAGTCCCCACCATCACCCCTCCTTTATACACTCCCTTGTATCACCGTCTTCATTGTTTATGTCTTGTGACCTGTTGTAACTGTCATATGCTTGTGCAGGAGTTTTTTTTTTTTGCCTAACTCAAATTATCCTCAAAATGAGGATAGTTCGAGCGTGGTTTTTTTTTCTCCCCCTCTCCCTCCCTCGTGGTTCCTTTCTGACTTCCGGGTTGAGTGAACGCTGGCGCGTTTGGCTGCCGCTGCTCAACCCGTATTGTTTTGTATTGTCTTGTGTTTTTTGTTATTGTAAAGTGTCCTTGGGTGTCTTGAAAGGCGCTTATAAATAAAATGTATTATTATTATTATTATTAAAGCCACGACTGTGAACATCATGCTGCTCTGATAATAGAACTATGATGCGTGCCTTATTATTTCCGCTATCTCGTCCATCTTCCTGGGGAGAGCTTTTACATTTCCCATGACGACTGTGTGATGTACACAGAAAGATTACAAGCTTTCCTTCAAGCATGACGTTTAACTGCATCTCAACTTTCCCATCGCTTCTGCTCTGACAGGTGTCTCAAGGAGTAGGACCGCCACAGTTCACCAGCGAAGTTCTTCTGAATTTTTGAGGTGCACAGGGGGTGTCACTTAGCCTGGCTGCACTCTAGAGGGTGGTTTAACTTGAGTAAAACATATTTGGATTGCCAGCTTTAGCTGCAGCATATTTGCACACATGATGAAAACTACAGAGATAAACTAATATGCGATGAGTTTCAGAAGCTCTGTGCATGAAAACGTGCCTCTTTTTGGAAAATTACTACAGACAAATTCATACTCATTTCACAGCACACAGAAATTGATCACCCCCCTACCTCCTCCTGCCCCCCATATTGGAATCAGCCAATGAGCAATGCAATATTACTTTTGGAACATACTACCCCTCTCACTTGGAATAACCTGAGGGCTGGAAACATAGTCATATTATTTTTGCTTTGTTGTTCCGAGGGGGGAAAAAAATGAAGCTCACGTCTTTTTTTCCACTGAACGAGACTCCAGGACATAGCTAGAAAATCGGGCAGTGAACAATGGCGATTTCTTGGCTGTGGAGTGAGAAATTACTTGGTGAAAATTCCTATGTAAATATATTTACCCCACTTTTGATTCACACTGCTTTTATGTCCTTCAACCTGATCAATAAATCTCTTGTCTACCAATGAAAGATTAACGCCTCAATGGCTTTTCGTCTGTGACATATAAATAAGTATCTTTGTGACAAACATCTAGATTACTTCCTGAACGATTACTTGGGCAGTAAATAAAACAAAGACTGCCTGTCGTCTAAATCCATTCAATTACCTCGACCAGTTACTAAGTGCTCGGATCTATGCGGTGGAGGCTATCCAATGGAGGGCATGGTTAGTGCTGCATTCAGGTCTTTAGATTGCTCGGCTGAGGTGTGGTCAGATTTTTAACTGGAGTGACACCCCTGTAGCTGTGTTGACAATCTAAGTGAACCTCCTCATTGCTGTCTTGAGCAAGAACCATCGGTTTGTATCCGGTTCCGCACAGATTTTATGTGCTCAAACCCTTCAAATGGTCAGGGTTCCCTGTATTGACTGTACAAACCTTGAGGTTTTTACATTATCCAAGGGATGAATTACTAGTTAATCACAAGACTGACACATGGAGCCAAACAAACAATTCTACTCATATTTATATTTGAAATTCAGAGTCTTTGATGATCATAACATGCTTTTGAGAAAGTGGGAGGAAGCAGAAGTATCTGCACGCAAACATAAACAGACATACCACACAACACTAAAAGTGAAAAATGACTCACATTAATTGTCATAAATTAACAGTAAACACAGAATCAGGTCAAATATTTTAATTTTGAGTTAAACAGGAACATTGGTAGTACAGAATTGGGCTTTTTAAAGTTGACTTTCACCCAGCTGACCCATACTAACCACTGAAATTTCACCATTGACCCATAATTCACAGGTGACGAGTCCAAGGTTTATGTGGACTGCCTTCCACTTTAAGTCAGTTGGGATAAGGTCTGGTGGTATTGTAAAAACATATCATAGTAATAGTGGTAAACCTGTGGCGTATCCCCCATTATCAACCCATACATCCATTTTCTTCCATTTATCCAGAGTTGTTCTTGGAGGCAGCAGCTTGAGCAGGGAAGCCCAAATGTCTTTCCCTGGCCACGATGTTCAGATTTTCCGGTAGAATCCCAAAGTGTTCCCAGGTCTGCCCTGAAATATAAGTCGTTTCTCTATCTGAATTTTCGTTGGTGATTATGTCCCTGTGATCTTGTGAAATGTCATCAGTCACAGCCCAAGTACTGTTGAAATAGAAAATATGTCTAAACCAAGAACACACGGAATACCCATAATTCTTTTCAGCTTACTTAAACCAAGGAGTCGGGGTAGAGCTAACAAGGTCACAGCCATTTCAATTCACTTACTCACTTTGAACGCTCTTGCGTTATGCTTCTATGGAGACCATGCTGAGCGCGCTCAGTGTTCTTCATACCGTATTTTCACAACCATAAGTCACACTTCTCCGAAATGGACGGAGCACCTAATAATGTGGGCCATCTTGTGTATCTACTGAGTTCCAAAATCTGTGACTTCCATGAGTGCTGCGCTTGACTGATTGATGTTGTGCCGACACGGTGCTTACACAACGGAAAGGCGTATGAAAGTGAGGACAGCATAAGGACGTTAAAGTGGGAAGCCTGGGTGTTAAAGAGGATGCAAAAGGCACACCCCCAGTTGGTGTAAAAAGTGCCGGCATGCATTGTGGTAAACAACATCAGGTTGGCTAAGGACCATCCAAAATGCCGCTTGCGAAGTTTAAACTGCAGTTTTAAACTGCAAGCTATTAGTTACATGGAGGATCATGGGAATCGGGCAGCAACGAGAGAATTCAAGATCACCTCATACATGGTGCTTTGCGCTGTCGTTTTATGAAACGGCACCATCTATCCATCTGGGCAAGGATGACTGTGGGGCAGCAACATCTGGCTGATTAAGCTGGCCATCTTCCTCTCCTACTGCAGTAAAAAGTTCTGCCTTGCATGAAACAAAGACACTTTCTTGGAGAGTTTGATCCTTTATTCTCCCACTCTGCTGGCCTCACTCGGCTTCCATTACCGGCTGACTGACTCAGCCGATCCCCACATTCCTCACGTACGCGCTTTGGATATGGCAAGCGATGAGGGACAAGCATACTTGGCAATCTTTTTGTCGTATTTTAAAATGCAAACAAGCACATCCCAGCCCTACCACGTCACCAACAGGGACGAGCTCCAGCTCACTGTCGACATCCCGATGAACCACACTGTAGAGAAGAACGAGACCAGCACGGTGTTTTTCTTTTTCTTTCTTTCTTTCTTTCTTTCTTTCTTTCTTTCTTTCTTTCTTTCTTTCTTTCTTTCTTTCTTTCTTTCTTTCTTTCTTTCTTTGGGACAGTGTACATTAATCAACACAAGAATAAACAGTGTTAATGTGCCAGACTTAGCATAAATGGCAGTTTTCAGCCATCATCCCAAGGCAGGTTTCTAAAATAGCACTGTCAGACACATAAAACTTTAAGACCACAATGACAGAAATAAAAAACAAATAGGTCATGAAAGAAACAATACAAACAGTTGCAGTACTCATCAGCAATATGCACAATGGGGCGTGAGAAATCGGCTTTTACTGTTGTGCTTGGTTGCCGGAGTAATGGACAGAAACTGCTCAGATGCTACCGAAAAGAAAAGTTTTCAGCCAAAGTCATTATTAAGGCCAATCAGAAGGGCTGGATGGATGAGGAGAAAATAAAAGAGTGGCTGAGTGAGGTATACGTAAAGAGACCGTATACTTATTTAATTTTTGTTTCCACCCGTCACCATCCCTGTTGATCAGTGACTCCATGTTCAGCCATCTCAGAGCCGCTGTGAAAAACAGTGCAGCAAATGAACTCGGGCATACCATCATTCCGGGAGGCTTGACAAAGGAACTCCAACCGCTCGACATCGGTGTAAACAGGGTGTTCAAACTAAGATTAAACCCTGAACCGATTGGATATCGCAGAGGCACCAGGATTGCGTTTTACCGCTACCACGACGCAGGTGGGGAGGGGGGGGGCACTACCCTTGTGAGTACTTGCGATGATACAAATATTTGGAAGCTATAAGTTTAGGTTATTGGCCACGTCTACTTAGAATTTCATGGCTCATATGAGACAAGCAGACAGGCAGGATCAAACAGGTTGCCTCAGAGCCAGGGCCAGGCTGGCTGTAAGGCAGGGAACAGTGCGGGCTGGCGACTGTGGCGGTGGGCGGCTCAGCAACAGGCCGGGCATGCCCACGCGTGCACATATACTCGCCCCTGCCATGGTCGCTGCAATCTGTGTGCCTGCTACTGGGGCTTGCTGGCCCCACTCAAAGTGGGTGAGAAAGGTGGCACTCGCTGGATATCCGCCACAGACTTAGGGTGCATCTCCCCTCCGTCATTGGGCGTGTGAGGGGGGGATGTCGACACGGGGCATCTCAGCGTCACTGTAGAATGGGCGCTACGAGCACTATGACTAGTTATAATTCCGTTAAATGAAAACTAGACAAACATGTTCGTCAACGTGCATTTTTCATTTTTCACCAGATGAAAACCAGACTAGACGAGACTAAACCTCTATGACTAAACAGTAACTAAATCAGGATGCATTTCTAATAGCGACAAGATGAAAAATGCAATAAATAAAAACGGACAAAATTTTTTGGACCTTTTAGTTCATGAGCCAAAGGTAGACAAAATGTTATGGCTGACAAAATTCACATTAACTATGACATCACAGGAGGTTGCAGCTGTTTTCAGTGCACATGAACTTCAGGACTTTAAGGTCTGCCCACATGCCCTTTTGCTGATCCATCCATCCATCCTTTCATTTTCTAATCCGCTTATCCTCACAAGGGTCGCGGGCGTGCTGGAGCCCATCCCAGCTGTCTTTGGGCAACCGCGAACTGGTTGCCAGCCAATCACAGTGCACACATAGACGAGCAACCAATCACTTTCAATCACACTTAGGGACAATTTAGTCTTCTGGAGAAGCATAAGTAGACAGTGTTCTCAGGAGAGTAAGATTCATTGTAGAGAGGGTATGACAATCAATGTGAATGGAATGTGCCATTGAGCCGTTTGATGCAGTGAGACTGTTGAAGAGTTGGGGAATATTGATGGTGCACAATGGTGTCCTGTATCAGGTGGCACTGTCACAAAGAAGAAAACGTATCTGAATATGTTCCCTACTTTATTGCACTGCAGGGTACTGAAGGTCCATGTTGAGGCTGGCAACAAAGGGTAACAACAATGGATGCTGAGTGAGCAACATTTAACACAATATGATATGATAAAATATAATAATATGAGTCCATTTAATACCCCTTGATAGAAGTGGGTTCTCCTCAAAACCCAGCCAGGCTGGTCAATGCGGAAATCTCCATAGCAGCGCCCATGATGAGGTGGTCCACCTCAGATCTTTTCCAAATCAGTCAGTGCAGAATCCATAACAGAATCCCATCCGATTGAGTCATCGTTACCAATCCCCTCTACAAGATAGGGGATGAAGGGGCAGGAGAAAGAGAAGCAGCAAACAGGCCAACAGGTAGTTCAATGAAATGCAAGAGTAAACAAATAAGTCTTAAGTCGAGTTTCAAACATTTCCACTATGCTCTACTCATATCCATGGGTAGAGCATTCCAAGCACCAGAGCCTGAATAGAAAACACTCTAGAACTGCTTTTTAACTCTCAGGATCATTAAAAGACCAGCATGTTGTGAAGATATTCAGGACAGAAGATATGGTACCACTAAATCAGGGGTCTCCAAGTGCGGTCCTCATGCACCCCAATCCAGGCTGTTTAATTTATGTTACCCACTTTCAACACACGTAATTGAAATGATCAACTCATCAGCCAGCTTTGCACAAGCCCAATAATGACCCTTTGGATAAGGTGTGAGGAACAAGATAAAAAAGGCTGAGGACCAGACTCGGAGACCCCTGCACTAAATCAATGAGATAGGTAGGTGCTCAGGCATGTAATATGTTATAAGTACGGTAAGTAAGAAAACCTTAAAATTTCAACTCAAGTGGACTGGGAACCAATGCAAGTGGGCTAGTATCGCGGTAGAATGCTCTCACTTTCTCATCCTAGCTGCAGGAGCCTAGCTGCAGCATTTTGTACAGACTGCAGACTAGACATAGGAAGACCAGATAACATGTTACAATAGTTGAGGCAGGACAAACGCATGAATCATGACTTTGGCGTCAATAGCACATATAATGGGACGGATCTTAGCAATATTGCCAAGGTGGAAAATGCAGTTTTAGTAATATTCTTAATCTGCATTTGAAATTGGAGAGATGATTCAAATATAACAATGGGATTTTTTGCAGAGACTCTTGACGTAAGAGGACAGACTCAGAGTGGACTTAGAGTAGTGAGTCTCAGAGTCCTGAAATCGGTGCTGATGACAAGATTGGATATTGAGGAATATTTTCCTTAAACTGTTTTGACTATTTTCTCACACAGTTGTTCAACAGAGGTTGCTTGTAAATGACTGAGCAATTTTGGGAAGCTCCTTTTATACCCAATAATGGCACCCACCTGTTAGCTTGTTCACTTGTGGGATGTTCTAAATATGTTTTTGGTGAGAATTACTCAACACTTTTGTGTCTTTGTAATGTATTCAATTTAATGTAGGTTGAGCATGACTTGTAAATCATTGGTTTTGTACAATAGAACTTCCATCCAACCATCCATTTTCAACACCGCTTATGCTGAATATGGTTGCTGGGATTCGCTGGAGCCTATGCCAGCTGACTTTGGGCGGAAGGCAGACGCCACCTCGAACTGGTCGTCAGTCAGTCACAGGGCATATGAAGAGACAAACAACAATTCACACCCTAATCTACAATGTCACTGAGTGGGAAGCAATCCCATGCTGCCCGCACACAAGTCCATAGAATGTGCCACTACACCATCAGTGACTACAGTGGAACTTTTCATATACAATTCAAGCCTCTTGTATTTTTATTTCTATTGTCCACACTGTTGCTGCATTTGTATCTTTGCACACATTCAAACTGTGAGCAAGCATTTACTTGATCTTCTTTTTTTATCGTATTAATTTCATCTTATTTTGTTCGATTTGTATTTTCACAAATCTAAGGACTTACTGGACCAACCTAGAACCTTGGGTGATGTATTTCATGCCATATAATATGTAAATGTATGTTGGTATGACAATAAAATTATTTGAATAAATCACATTCCAAATATTGAATAAAACAAATTTTCAGTTATCCTGGCACAATGTGCAAAATGAGCTGTGTGGCAAATTTCCCTGGTTTGCAGACCTGTTGGGTGCTTCCTGTCAGCATATCAGCTTTTGCGTGGGAAATAAAGTTTGTGCCCATTATAGCAGGTGGAAACCTTCAGTAAATCTGGTCCATCATGTCTGCCCACTTTAAATCAACCAACGTTTTGTATTGAAATTGAGTTGGAATGCTTAAATTAAAACCTGGGAGACATTTGTGATGACACCAGAGATTTTAAGGTTTGACATTCATAGGTTTGTTGTGGACTTAATTAAAAAAACAGCAAGGCAGTTGGTGAGAGAATTTCTTATCTCTCTCTCTCTCTCTCTCTCTCTCTCTCTCTCTCTCTCTCTCTCTCTCTCTCTCTCTCTCTATATATATATATATATATATATATATATATATATATATACATATATATATATTTGAGCATTGCATTGTGTAATGTGGACAATGGCCATTAGGTCCACAAGGATTGCAGGTTGATTTGGTTTAATTGTGGTTGTCAATACATTTGGGTGGCGCATCAACTGTATCGCTGACAGGGATTTTATATCTGTTTTTCCATTGGAAGCAACAGCAAGCCAAGTTGCTTAGCCCAATGATTTTTTTAATTGCATGCAATCTTCATTCTTCTTCTTTTACTTCAGCTTGTGCATTTTGATGAATCACTGCAACAAAGACAAGGCGACAAATCATTATTTCAGATATCCTAATATGTCTATATCCTTCTCGAGCGGCTTGGCCTTTGCTTGGTCCCAAGCCACAGTTAACAAAAACAGGCTGTGAAACTAATTGTTTGCGTTTCAATTAAATGGGTAGTTTATAATCTTTGCCTGAAGCAGAGCATTTAATTACAGCGGTGGGGTGTGATATCACTGGCAACATACATACACTTGTCTTCTATGTTGCTAATATAGAGCTGCATTTCCAGCCATCATTATTCTCTGGCAGCTGGAGGGCTGTTGAGCAGCAGTTGATGTAAAAACAACATGTTCTCCAATTTTATGAGAAACCAACAATGTTTTTGTCATGATAAAGAAGTAGACTGGAAATGATGATTGTTCATACTTTGACATAAATCAATGAAATGACATAAATTACATAAATCAAATGACATTTTGCACTCATGCAATAGTATTTGAAATTAAAAAACACTAACTAGTATACTCGACTGTTATTATAGCAAAGAAATGTGAATGTGATATTTTTACATGCAAATCATTGAAAATATTTTTGTTACAAAGTTAGAGAAATAAACTGTACATTGGTAATTAATCATTCAGAATCTGCTTACTAAATATTTAACACGTATTTATCACAGCGTCAAAAAACAAAAACAAAAAAGTTATGTATTGTTATTGCTAGTCATAATGGGAGTAGGAGTGGTAATAGTTTTAGATCCATTGGTTGTACTTTCTTAGAGCTACCACAGTGCCCTATCATAGCGTGCGTGGTGACAAAAACCAAAGCAAAGAAAAACACAAAAATGGTAATGTGCCAGTTACAGTAGTAGTAGAAGTGCTTTGTAGTAGTAGTAGCCCCTCCACGCCCACAGTGGGCTTTTATTGGCTACTAAGTGCGCCCATCTCAGCCTATGTAACCATGACTACACATGGGGTGGGGGGGGCACGGCTACACGCATCCGCATCTTTAAATGTAGCGGTGGGCATGGCAAAAACACCTTTTAATCAAAAGTGCCATGAATTGGTAATGGCGTTTTATTTATGAACAGGAATGTCAATTTGATGGGCTCTACGAGTACTTGGCACCAGCAGTGGTAAATTAACCTGAAGCTGAACTGACACCGGTTAATCAAGCATATATCACAAACCAAAAACAAAGTCTTCTCTGCAGCGTTGAACCTAAACTTTTTAGTCAAATCAATTAGTCCGTTTCAACTTAATTCCTGCTTCTCTTCTCTTGAACAAAAAATAGTATTTTGTGAAATCCTCACGAATAGCCACAGCAACTGTTGTGTGAGTCATGTAATTCTGATAAGTTAAAGGTGGGGGAGGGGGGGTCAATTGGCAAAACCTTTCTCTTCATGCAGATTGGTGCAACACATTTCTGTCCTTCACAGTTGTGTAATGGAAAGAGAAAGGTGACTTTCCTTCTCTGCTTGCTACTTAATTCCATGTCAAGGGCTCCTATAATTAACTCAAACATATTATGTTATTGTCTGGCCATGTGTGTCATCAAAGCGCTGTCCAATTACATATTTTTGTCTGGACCCATACATTATCTCTACTCCTCTATCATGTTGCTGTGGGATTATTGGGATCACTGTCTGTCAGAAGCAATCTGTGGCTACTGAAGAAGAATGACCAGCTAAACTCTGTTTTTCTGCTTGGTTAATCTGACGGCACCTTCTACAGAGATCCAATTATATTTCTCCTTCAAAGAATATGTAGCGGCTGGAGCATAACTAAGATGTGAGGTATATTTGGGTGGAGGAAGTTTGCCTTTGGTATGTTGAACAAAATCTTCAATCCTCCATTTAATCAAACAATCAGTATGACGCTTGTTTCACCAGCCCGTGCAGACTAAGAGAATGTGTTTGGGGTGCAATCCCTTCTCTGAGATTATAGATGATTTTGTATCTCAGTTTTATTCAAACTGACAAAATGATGATAAGAATACTGTAAATTTGGCATCAAGTCAGTTTATTTGGATGGTTGAGATCCCATGGTGGAAGAGTTTAGCGGTGTCTTGATAAATAAAAATATTTTTGTGAACAGAAATGTATGTATGTATGTATGTATGTATGTATGTATGTATGTATGTATGTATGTATGTATGTATGTATGTATGTATGTATGTATGTATGTATGTAAATGTATGTGTAGTTGTTAAATAGGACAATGTCGTTGAGAGTGACTACTGGTTGAGCTTCAATTCATATAAAACAATCACAATGATACAACAATCTTTTAATTGTTCACAAAACAAAATGTTGCTTTTTACTTGTTCCTGCTTGTACTTTGAGTAAGTTGGGCAAGATTGATACGTGTATGTATATTATTTCATGAAACACTGAGTTTGGATGGTATTGTAAAGAGTGATATTTCGGCCATGTTGCTTGTGTGCTAAGGTGTGAGGGTAATTAATAATCTTGATTTTTACCACTATCAAATAATTCATTGTTGTGAACGATAGTGTCATATTCTGTGTGCCTAAATGTAATGTTACCGTCTGGAAACGGGACTAAGCCAAATTATCCGCACCACAAAATCAAGTTGAGCAAAATCTTTGCCCTTGATTTGGGGATGGCCATCGGGCTGGCCATAGAGCAGCTAGTGGACAGCTCCGTCCACTGATCAGTTTAACGATTTCCGCGCCAGAATGCATCACATGAAGCAAAATAGGCTGGTGAGGACATCGCCAAGTGAAAAATATAGTTCACTATTTTCACATTTTTATCGATGCGGAAATTGACTGAACTCTCCTGGGTGAATTATCAGGACTAAAATAATCACTCTGTTGCAATAATTAGGTGCACTGAGAAAAGACAACGCTATAAGATGGTGCGGATAAAGACATCATGAGGATAACATGGCCTCCAACTACTTCATGGTTGAGTGCATACAAGTCTCAAATGTGTCATAACTCTGTATTTGACACGAGTCTCGGAGATTACATAAGAAGAAAATCCCCAATTTCCCCAATTTCTTGTGTTTTAAATTTAATATGTCTGTGTAAAACTCCAAAATAATGTGTTCATATTGACATGTCAACACAATGGCGGAACTATTACCGGTACATGTTGACACCATGTAACCATGCCAAATGTTCATGTTGACTGTACTGTATTAGTCTGCTCAAAAGCCAAAAAAGGGGGGAAAGCTTACTAGACTAGCTCAAGTTTGTTTCGGGTTCCTCGGGAGCATTGGAAAGAAAAATGGCAATGTGGTGTCTCCCATTTAACACGTTTTTTTTTTTTTTTTTCTGAACACAGTCACGTCCCGAAATGAGGTGGACACACTTTTGCAACATTTCTCAGTTGTTTCTTTATACCTTCATTCATGTTCAGATGTTTTTTTTTTCAATTGAGGTTATAGGCACAAAAAAAAGAAAAAAGGATAAACATGAGTGTTATTGGCGTTATTTTGTTGCACAGGCTTTTTAGATACGCTGTTTGTTTGAATGGAGCGTATTATGTAGTGCACAGGTGTCAAACTCAAGGCCCTGGGGCCACATCTGGCCTGCCACTTCATTTTATGTGGCTCGCGAAAGCAAATACAGTGTGTCAGCTTGCATGATCAAGGCTAAAATCTGTAACAAAATGTCAAATTGTCATTTGTAATAAATGACTTTGAGAGTTTGCAATAATTTTGTTACCCCGTTTGTACTCACGAGAACAATAATCGAACAAACTGTTATTATAAAATTATAGTTCACTTGACTGATTTCAAAACAACTAATCCATAAATGTGTTGGGTACAAGTAATAATGCGACTAAACGATTACACATTTTTGTGGTTTCACTGTTACAATGGACGGCCATTGTAACGTAACGACGTAAGTCCAAAGTGTCCCGCCACAAAAATGAGTTTGACACCCCCAACGTAGAATAAATCTGCTTCTTGCTGGTATCTTAAATGCATACGCGTGTGCCATAGGCGACTTCTGCAAGAGTGAGTAGCCTGTAATTAGAACGTGCACAACACCCCCCGACCCCCTCTAATAATTTAGGTATGAGCAGGCAGTGGTGCATGCTTTACATTTTATTAAGCAGTTGAGAGTGTGTCCTACTTTTACAGTCATGCTGTGAGGGTTAACAAACAGAAGTCTGGGAACGGGTGGTGGAAATCATAGAGAAGGAAAGCTCAGGAATGGAAAGCAAGAGATGTCAAGATGGTGCTTGTTGCATACTGAGTGTATCGTAAGGAACAAGTGTCACATACAAAGTGTCACAACTTAGATCAGGCTGCAAAGGATGGAGCTTCTAAAGCTCCAAAGATGCTGACTTGCCCACTAGTGTGTTTATACCCTCTCATCCACAATTTTATAGGAGAGGGGGGTAGAAAATCCTCTTAGGAGTCAAGAGTCTTATAGAAACTTTTCCAATTTTTTCACAGCTAAGGAGATTCACGACATAATTTTATTGGCCTGCTATTGTGCCGTGATTGGCATCACATTCAACGCACTGCTGGCAAACACATTTTTGTCGCAGGCCACATTGTAGTTCCATACCACTCCCATTTTGACTACAAGAAAACTGGATGTGCCTCAATCTGAGTCCCCCCGACCCCCTCCGATAATCCCGCTTCCGTTTGCTCCTGTGAACTTTATATCCCGTTGTGCGCCAATTCCATGATTAAAGGTAAAGTTGACTCGAGATTCCCATGACCTGTGGGATTCACTGATTTGGTCAGAGTTGTCCAGTTGAGTCTGCGGGTAAAAGCTCGCAGCCCCTCTCCGCCACTGAGGCCACGGGGTGGGTGGGTGGAGGGTCAGCGAGGTTGTGACACACGGACAAAGTCGGTTGGTCTCCGTCTGCAGGGCCCGTCCCCTTGCCGCTCCTCTTTCCGGCCAGCTAGTGGAAATTCAGAGTCACCAACCACATTGGAAAGTGATCAAAAAGCTAATTTAGAACCCTGATTATAATCATTATCTTTTAATCTTTTAATAGCACCCATGTCACTATTGTGGTGGATTGAATTGATGGTCACACACAGACAGACGATTGCAGGTGCAAGGCAGTCTCCATTTGCGCATGTCACATAGACTGCATCATCCACAAGGGGGGAGCTTGCAGTTAACCTGCCACTTTCATGCACGGACCTCTGTGAGTCTATTTATATTCTGCAATGTCAAGCACAACGTACTTGTGTGTCCGCCCTGACTTTTATATTTATGCCCAATTCATTCATTCATCTTCCGAACCGCTTGATCCTCATTAGGGTCGCGGGGGATGCTGGAGCCTATTCCAGCTGTCTACGGGCAGTAGGCGGGGGACACCCTGAATCGGTTGCCAGCCAATTGCAGGGCACACAGAGACGAACAACCATCCACACTCACACTCACACCTAGGGACAATTTAGAGTGCTCAATCAGCCTGCCATGCATGTCTTTGGAATGTGGGAGGACCGGAGCACCCGGAGAAAACCCACGCAAGCCCGGGGAGAACATGCAAACTCCACACAGGGAGGCCGGGGCTGGAATCGAACCCGGTACCTCTGCACTGTGAAGCCGACGTGCTAACCACTGAACTACCAGGCCGTCCTATGCCCAATTCTATGTGTGCAAAGTGGAACAAGTAAAACAAAATACCAAAAGAAAGAAAACTCCACCTTTGCACACAGTTAGACTGCACTCCGCGTTACACTAGCGCTCAGCAATAAAATTGGGCACCAAGATGTGGATTTGGCCTCTGGCAATGACAAGGAACAAGCTTTAAACTGTAAATTGTGCCTCCACACCTGCTACAGCAATCACCTCCTGCATATAAGAGCTCTGCCGATCTGCAAGCGGGTGCCAGATCGTTCACGTGTAATGAGTGGTATCTTGGCCATTGCTCATGCACACACTTGCCATTTTTGTACTTTTGTGTATACCCAATTGTTCTTGTTTGTCTTTTCCCAGTGCCTGCCTCCCTGCCCATCCTGGCTCTGCGTTTTCCTCCACGAACCACTTGACCCTGGCCCTGTCCTTGCCCCCTCTCATTCGCTTTTGGATCCTTTGCCGCCATTAGCTTTGCTATTCCAAACAGAAACCACCCTTTTATCGTTTGCCTTTAAATGTCTTTAACTCATTTGTTTGTAAATAATTGCTTTTAAATGTTGTACTTTGTACTACATTGAAGCCCTGTTCACACGGGGAGATTTGTTTCGGCGCTGCACCGGAGTATTTTGTTGCGAAATAATTTTGCACCGGAACACATTTTGTGGAGCGTTCACACGTACAAAGCCGCTGAGCGTGAGAGCATCATTGACGCAGCTCCACTTGCTTTCACACGGGCAGTTCCTGTTGCGGAACAAAACGACAGGAATGCGGAAGTAAAACATGCGCATGCGTAAAAAAAGAAGAAGGCGGGGAAAAGGAAGTACCATTTCCCCTCCTTCTTTGTGACAAAATGGCTTCTTTTCCGTAGAATACAACGATGTGGTCGATAATCAGACGCCGCAGGAGAGAGAGAAAAGAACCGCCATGTTTTGAAGCGCAAAATACCCAGGATGCATGTTGGCAAGTACCCGGATAGACTCCTCTGACGCGTAGCGAGGCCACTCCCTCGCAAGCGAGCATTTGCTCTGGAGCAAATTTAGCAGTTGCGTTCATACGTGCACATTTGCATCGGTGCTGCTTCATAAGCGAGCATTTGTTCTGGAGCAAATTTTAAACCACCTCCTGAGGTGGATTAAATTTGATCGAAACAAGCTGTTTTCGGCGCTACGCCGAACAAAGTTGCACGTATGAACGCTCGAGGGCAGTTTCGGAGTAGGTCCGAAATAAATCTGCCCGTGTGAACGGCCCTTGAGTTACCTTGTGTATGAAATTACATTCCAAAAATAACCCGCAATGGGCGAAATCCACAAAATATATGTATTTTTTTATTATAAAGCATTACTGTATCGTCCGAGGACACACACACACACACACACACACACACACACACACACACACACACACACACACACACACACACACACACACACACACACACACACAGTTTCCACCCTTCTCAATCCTTTCCCTTTTTCTTTTCAATTCTGGAGCAGACAATTGTTGAACCAGATCGCAGCGATATGTTGATATGTCAGCCCATCTGCCATACTGTATGTGGCTATAAAATTAGCCATAAATTCAGCAAACAATATCATAAAATTGAGCTAGATTGACATCATGCAATCAAAAGCAATAATCCTGTAATTATTTTTGCTTGATGACACATCTCCAGACAGTAGGCAAAGGAGGCATCTTCACAATTTGCTTCGCTTTGCCACATCCAATACGGATGCAGTGTTGACATACTCATCATGGCGTCTTTGTATTTGTAATGTAAATGTTGTCGATGATGATCCTTGCTTGCGGTTGTCACAGAAGGCGGCGTTCAAGATGGGATCGGCAGTGCTACACGAAGATATGGAGCAAAGTCAATGCTGTCTGTTGGGTATTAATTTTCTTGGGCGGGGGAGGGGGGGGCAGGTGAAATGCAAGGACGGAAGTGCTTGAAAAGGACAAGGGTGGATGGGGACTGAGGACGATTATTCAATGAATAAGGACGGAAGGACAATGACGAAAGGGTCCCCACGTCACGGACGGACGACAGAGGATGGACTGTTAGCGTGGGGTAAAGTGCCCCTTCTCTGACTATTATTATTACTTTAAGAATAAGGGCATAACATTTCACAATAAAGTATACACAATACAAACAAATTAATAATACAAAATTAAAAGTGCAAGACAAAGTTCAGGGAAGTCCATTGAACAAGAAAAAAGTGACAGTTGGAAGACGATGTGAACAAGAAAAGAGAATAACTTTGATCAGATTAATCATATGAGTGTTCCCGATGTAGTGCGTATTAGGTGCTACGTTTTGGCCACAATCTTTTTCCATTTCACCCATAGGAAATTATAAATATGTTTAAGTATTGTTCTGATACGCTATCTCTCTATCTATATATCTATCTTTACGACGATATAGACTAGCACCTCACAGCATGATTCGATCCATTCAGGTAAGATGGACCTCGGTCTCGGTTCTGGGAAGAGGGGAGTGATGCGGATGGTCTCTCTCCACGGAGCAGGAGGTGGTGGCGGCGTCTTTCCGTTTCAGGCCCGCACTTTTAATAAATTATGTTTTAATATTTAAATGGTGGAGCAGAGCACAACTGCTGCAAGGCTGTTAAATTGTTTTGATGTGTCCATCTGCTTATCTGGGCATGATAGCCGACCGTTATATCGATAGATACCACTGCCTCTTACCCATTGTGATGCAGTTTTGTAAATACACTTTTTAGTTTAATGCATTAAAATATGGCACATTGGATTCCAATTACACTGTGAAGACTTGTGTAACACTGAATCTGCCCTTTTATGGCTCCTCAGTGTTCACTCAACACTTTGTAATTGCACCAAGGCTGACTCTTCATTTATTCCCACTCAATAATAAGGACTATAATTGATCTCAAAGGCAGACTCAGCAAGGTTTACTTCCTAAAAGGATGTCTAATTTTTAACAGTGTGTCACGCCAGGACTAAACACGTGTCAAACTTGTTTGAGGTCATGACCTTCCAGCAATACTATTCCACCCCAGTCCAATTGTTGTCTTGAAGGACTATTACAAAGTGTGTGTGTGTGTGTGTGTGTGTGCGTGTGCGTGTGTGTGTGTGTGCGCGTGCATTTAAAAATTGTCCACAACAGTTCCTGGTTAGTCAGGATCTTCACAAATTTTAAAACTGTAAAATCCAGTGAACAACACCCACCCATGTACAGGTATTATATGCCCCAATAAAGCAGTTTTACAGAATACACAAGTTTTTCTCTCTACTTGTGTATAATACAATCCATGTATTTGCTGGTAAATCCTGGTTCAAAACAATAATGTTCTTTTTCCATACCATGACGAAGGTCTTTCAAAGCATTTTGAAGTTATGTTTTCCAAAATCATGTTCTTGGCCTGTATGCTCTTTTTAGTCTATTAAAAAGTGCTGTAAATGAAAAAAAGATTTGTACTTTGACACTTTTAACAGTTCGGAAGCACTTAATAGCCTGAACTTGAGCATGTAGACCTGCCCAACTGTATTGTACACATTTAGAGTGCTGTAAATTAAACAAAGCTTGCCTGGGGACATGTTTACTGAAAGAGGACAACACTTAAATTACATATATTATAAAGTGCTGTAAATGTACCAACTGAGGACACCTTTATTCTAAGAGGAAAAACAAAATGAAACACTTATGAACTTGTATGTCTCCATGTTCGAGTCTGAATAGACTGAACTAGGCTGAACTTGAGCATAGCGTATTACGTGCAGATACTGGAGAGCAGCGGTCCCCAACCTTTTTTGCCCCACGGACCGGTTTAATGTCAGACAATATTTTCAGGGACCGGCCTTGAAGGTGTGACAGATAAATATAACAAAACAATATAATATGACCTGCATGAAAACAAAGTATTTTCGAAACATAAGAATGAACATGAGTCCTGACAAAAGGAATGTCCTACATGGCCGCAACACTCTCCGGGTCACGGTGGTAATGTTTAAAACTGCCTTCAAAATAAAATACAAAGTGCATGAAAAATATGACTCACCATCGTTGCATATTATGCAGAGTGGCCTTGATGCGTGGGAATCTCCCGTTGAGATAAATCCGTATTTTAAATAGGTCTCTGGATATTGTCAATTAAATGTAGCTTTCTTTTTCTTGGAAGTCATAGGCTCCCCTCCTGTCTCCTGGCTGGGCCTTTTCCCCTTCCCAAAGATGTTTGTTTTTACTAATGTTGCTTGCTCCCTGGTTTCATTTCAGCGGTAACCTATCGCGTGACCGAGCGCGCCTTGACCTGCGTCTAGAGTGACATACTCTCGACGGATGTAACAAAAATATCCGGTAAATGTTCTAGATAAAACATCTTTCAGATTCTGAAATGAATAAAATGGAAGTAATGCAAGTTATTTATTTTTTCTGTGCGGCCCAGTACCAAATGACCCACGGACAGGTACCGGTCCGCAGCCCGGGGCTTGGGGAACCCTGCTGTAGAGTGCTGTCACAGCTGTAACAAAGCGTGTCTGGGGACACATTTGCTGTTATAAAGATAACTATTAAAAAAATAAATAAATCAAACACTTGAGAAATGAGAAGATGAAAAAATGGAAAAAGTGCAAAACAATCAGGCAGCGCATCGCATCGCAGGGGTTGTGCTGCCTGCATGCAGGCAGACAGACAGAGGATTTGGCACGGAGCAGAAGAGAACACACCAGATGTAGCGCTCGCGGGTCCGCAGGAGGTCCTTCCTACCTCTTGCCAATATCAAATTAATTAAGTAGTCAAGAAGTGGCTCTCGCTTTCAAAAAGGCTGGTGAGCTCTGCTCATGTTCCTAATAAACTATCATAAAATGTGAAAAATGTTCATAATTTTTTAGGAGGCTTGTAGGACACTGGAGACAAATGTGGATAATTTTTGGGTGTAACATTATGAATATTGCAGTATTTTACGGTAAGTGCTTCCTTAGCTTTTGCTTCATCGCTCCACAAAGCCCTACTGGTAATTGAATTGTTTAGCTGTACTGGTAGTGCAGTAATAGGCAAGTTAGAAATTGTCAGGATTTTAGTCAATGATTAATTGGGGCACAACGGGATATAAAGTTCGCAGGATTTGAGTCAATGATGGAAGTTGATCTTCCGGATTCAGAGTTAGTTATGTCTGTACTTTGTTAATAATAATCATGAATAATAATAATTATAATAATAATAATTAATATGTGCTTCAGATAATGGATGGATGGATAATAATGACAATAATATATGGAGTTGTACCACACAGCTTGAATTAGATGAACTGCCTACAAATAGAAGATTTCTGCCTCATTTCTTTGTATAGTTAGAGCCCCAGTTAGACAACACACAGTGCTGAATCCATTGTACCTACAATACAATTATGTCAAACCCCAATTTAAAAAAAAAAATGCCACAGTGCCAATGCATCATGCAAAATATACAATAACAGGCTAAATCTGCAAGTGTGAGACTATCACCCTTGTCCTGCAAATTAACATGCAAAGAAAATTCTGGGTCTGCTGCAAACAATGTTCTTACAATGCAAGGTGTCCACTGCAGTAGTAGGTGTTAAATGGGAGGAAATGGGGTGTTGCAGCCATTTGTCACAAGGCCATTTAACATGGACAAGACATGCACTCACAGCTCTCAAGAGATGAAGGACAGAGTGGCAATATCAAGAGCAGGATCGTGGCATTAGATTCGCTCTGCAAGTTGTAGCAAAAACAGAAAGGGTTTGGCAGCAATTTCCTGTTTGCTTACGTGATGGATGGTTGCCTTTGTAAAGGGCATTGTCATATATATGCCACGTCATTGATCCCCTCAGGCCAATGTATACAGTACATACATGCAGGAGGGAAGAAATGAATAATGAATTAAAATTAATTAAACTTTGCTTGGCTATAGTCTTCAAAAAGGTCATTGAACATTGAATCATATCTTTGCTACAGTGCATCTAAAATGGGTTTTGGCAAAAGGATATTGATACAGCCTCCCTTTGCAGATTGGAATTGGATCTTGTTGCCATTTTTAGCAAAGCTACACAAATGTGAAAACACGGCCAGTCTTATTGTTCTTCTACTTCAGCTTCTGCCTTTAAGGTCCAGCATAATGAGTCATGTTTCCAACTCGCTTGATTTTTTTTTTTGATACCAGATGGCCTTGCTGGCACAAACCTTCCTCAGTGGCTCTGTGTTGGGAGATTGGACTGAAGCCAAACTACATATCGTAGATGCATAAGAAACAGATAGAAGTACCATTGCACTTATAATGCCATAAATATATTGGTGAATAAAATAATTATAGGCTCAGTTGTGGGGATGGGTATAGCCCTGGTACTAAACTGACCCTGGAGCTGAATTATTTCAGGACCAGATTTTTGATAAACTCCACACTTAACAGTTCTGTTAATATCCTTGGAGAAATAAGCAGATTAATATTCTATTTATTTAGACTACACGAATGTTATTATGCACCTACTACCTCTATAAAATTAATATCTCCATGGAAGAAGCATTTTCACAATTCCACCGTCATGCACGAGAAGCATGACGAGAGGAGCCAGTCATGCACTACATGGACACAGGAAGGAGTCCTTTCTGTGCCAGTGTAGTGGAGTGTGATCATAGTATGATATGATCCGAAGAATTGTACAAAAATGTCCATCATCTCAAGTAACCCTATCATTTTTATTATATATTGTTTTGGGGGTCTTTCGGGAATCAGCATGTTTAAAAAAAAATGTTCACCGATTTGATCAGAAGATGGAGCATCATGTCTGTTTAAACAACTTGTATTCTCTACAGTCGATCCCCACCATTGCAAAATGCAGTGGAATAAAGAATAATTTAGACCCTGAAAAATATTTGCCAAAACACACACCGATAAACATGAAATATACCATCTAATGTTTATATGTTGACAATATCTCCTTCTCGAACATGAATGAAAAACAGATGCATGAACATCGCCTGTCATCAGTCTTTTGATGATTCTGTTTTAAAGATGAAGTTTAATTTTGTTTCATAGTTTTGTTTCCTCAGGTGCTTTTGTCTTCCTCGTTTGGTTTTGTTTCCACCTGTTCTGGTCATCCGGGTCCCTTGTGTCAACCAATCAGTTCCCTCAACCCTTTGTGTCTTGTCCAGGTGTCCCTTGTTGTCTCGTCGGTTTGCTTGTATTTAGTCCCCAGGATTCTGTCAGTCTTTGTCGGATCGTTGTGTTATTGTCATGGGTTGTTTTCTTTAACTGTCGTGCGTTCTTGTTTGTTACTTTGGGATTTTCAGGACTTTGTTTGTGTCATCGATTTAGTTTGTTCAGTATGCCATTCTCAGTGTTTTTGTTAATACAATGGGTTCAGTACACCCTGCTTCTCCTGCCTCCCTGTTGTCCACGACCATCACAGACTCATTACAATTCAGGTTTTTGCGAAAACTATTGCCTCAGTCCACTTAGGATCTATGCAAAGGGCCTGTGTTGTCCAAGTGCCCATAGATCACAATGACTATTTTGTGATTTGTTGTTTGTCCATTTGTTGTGTGTATGTGCCGCAAAAAGCACATTCTCGAGGCTGTTTGATTCCGGTGTAGCTGTACACATTCGCAAATTTTTTGTATGTAACCGCATCACGAGAATAACTCAACTCTCATTTTCTATGACCGCAGTATATCTTGTGTAATGAACTTGATGTCACTGTATATACGTGTGTGTATATTCAAAAAGAAAAAAAGCCCCACAAATGCTATTATATTTAGATTGGATGGTTGAGGGCGTGGTGCCAGAACCTCCACCTCCCAGCCCAAGTCTTTCCGCTGCCATGACATGAGACAAGGCAAAAAAAATGAATAGCTTTTGTGACTCACATTACACTATGTCAGCACAGAACAACGCCAGGCTGTGTTTGCTGTGCTGACTTATTTCACAGATTTGATCAATAACATCAGTAATGCAAATTATGACATCAATTTTGAATGAAACGTCAATGATTGACCGATTTCGATACATTCAATCAGATGGGTGTAAAGTCTAGTTTTTATAGACTTGTTTTGGTGTGTAGGTTCAGCATTGGTGTAACAGTAGTGACTGCTCCGCTATGCGAGTCCCATCTACTCTGGCTTCAAAGCCGCACCAACACCACCATGTAATGTTTATATGTTGACAATATCTCCTTCTCTAACATGTATGAAAAACAGATGCATGAACATCGGCTGTCAGTCTTTTGATGATTCTGTTTTAAAGATGACGTTTAGTTTTGTTTCATAGTTTTGTTTCCCCAGGTGCTTTTGTCTTCCTCGTTTGGTTTTGTTTCCACCTGTTCTGGTCATCCGGGTCCCTTGTGTGATTTTAGCTTGGATGAGCCGAGCCTGAGTGTCTATATTATATAAAGATGTTTGCCAATTTCATCCCTTGTCTGATTTTGGGTCCAAATCCGACTCAAAAAGTTTGGTGATTCTTGGTTTGATTGGTCATGCCCGGAGAGGGACAGAGGAATGAGATATTTTCTTTTTCCAACTCCAGTCATTTTTGGCATTACACAAAGGCAAGAGTTTTCAAAGGGTAAAATAAGTATCTTACACACAAATCTTTCTCATTCAGCACACCACCGCTCACTGCAACGTCTGTCGTCCTTGAGATTAACAATCATGCCGGGGAAATTGAAACGATCAAAAGTGTGGTTACATTTGACAAAGGTAGATGAATCAATCATTCAAATAATTGGGAGAACACAAGCAAGTTTATCAAACACTAAACAGATATGCGTCTCACTTCACTTGAGTGCTTTTGGCAGCCCAACTGCATGTTGCAGCCTTGTTACTCTACACCAATTTTCTTTTATGCTAAATAATTGTTATTATAATGACTGTTCAAAACATTTCTTTTTATGTAAATTGTTTAACTATTTATTTTACACGATGCTGTAATAAGTAGCAAGACAAGTTTATTTCTTTTTTTAAAAAGCCCAGCTAATTCTAATATTTGTTTTGATGTTTTTCTGAAGAGAAAAAGTTGTGATCAGAGTATAGTCAAAGTACAAGATCAATAAGCAGTATCAAACTAGACCATCCTCATCCCCAGGTATGTTTTTTTTTTTATTTTAATTATACTCGATCCATCTCGAAAAGGGGACATTATCCTTTTATTGGATTGGATTGGATAAACTTTATTGTCAAATGTACAGTATGTGTAACATACAGCACAGATGAAATTTCTTCCCTCTCAACATGAAACAAGAGGAGCCGCTGCGGGTGTCCGCGCCGCCATCAAAAGAAAAGTTAACAAAAAAAGACAAAATACAAAACAACACATGAGACACAGACAATCGTGCGCTCTTAACCACTTTCCTGAATACACTTTGTTGTCTGAAGCAGTTATAGATGAAAGAGGAGCGAATCAAAGTGTCCTTTTCACCAGTGGATCAAAGACGTCATGCTGCAATGTGCACACGTCTGCTACAAGCTAAACTTGAAATCAACAAGAAGCAGTAGCATCCATTAACGAAAAGAGATTGACTCTCTTCTCCTGTCCCATGTAAGTCCGCTTCAATTCCAAGCCACGACTCCCAGTTCCACATACGCATCGGCGCTCTGCGCTGACGCTCCCTTCTTCTCATCGTCGGCTCCTCAATCCATGCATCCATCCAGCTGCAGACTGTCCATCAGCACCAACCTTTTCGCTGAACAAAGCGGGGCTGTGAAAATGCTGCCTACTTCAGGCGCAAGACACAAGCGCCCCGGGGATGTCCAGCAACGACAGTCAAATGGCGCCGACATTCCTCCCAATCAAGAAATCAGTGCTGGTACGCGTGTGCTGCCGAGAAGGCGCAACCACCAAGCACAGATTCTTCTTCTTTGACGAATGCCATGACCAAAAATACTGAAAACAGTCCACTTCAGGTCCACACGACGTAAGAACAACACCATGTGACAAAACAAGACAAAAACAACAAAAAAACAACAAAAAACGCAAGGCTCTTGAAGAGCACTTGCCGATGGCTGCCTATCCGGCGCCATCTTGGAAAAAAAAAAAAAAAAAAAAGTGCTTAGTGGATGCATCCGATTGCAACTGTGTTTTGCTTGCTAGAATTGTTTTTTATTTTGTTTGTTTTTGTGGCTTCCTCAAAGGCACATCTGCAGTACATGGGAGGCAAACCTGAATCTAATTCATCCCATCTAAAGTTCCAACGTAAATAGCCACTCTTGGTCCCATGACAATATTACCAAGTTATTGCAGCACAGATATATTGGATGAGTGGTATTTAAACAAACATGACCCCACAGTGGCGGCCCGGTAGTCCAGTGGTTAGCACGTGCTTCACAGTGCAGAGGTACCGGGTTCGATTCCAGCTCCGGCCTCCCTGTGTGGAGTTTGCATGTTCTCCCGGGCTTGTGTGGGTTTTCTCCGGTGCTCCGGTTTTCACATTCCAAAGACATGCATGGCAGGCTGATTGAGCACTCTAAATTGTCCCTAGGTGTGAGTGTGAGTGTGGATGGTTGTTCGTCTCTGTGTGCCCTGCGATGGGCTGGCAACCGATTCAGGGTGTCCCCGCCTACCGCCCGGAGACAGCTGGGATAGGCTCCAGCACCCCGCGACCTAGTGAGGATCAAGCGGTTCGGAAGATAATGAATGAATGAATGACCCCACAAACAAAAACAAAATTACATGTATGTAGAATGCAGAATCATCTGTGTTGTGTGCCATACATGGTATGATCCAGGTGGTATTAATGGACCTACAACTGCTCTTATTGATTTTTAAATGACACAAAGAGGAAGCAATCTCCATGTTTGTTCTGAAATGCTATCATGGCACCTATTAGAGCCACAGGAGGATCATAACCTCCCCTCCTACAAAGTGTGCTTTCAGTACAGCATCCACTCATCATGGACCTTCCTCACTCAGTCTTGCAGCTCCCACTGGCTCCACTATGGCAGCAGAACCATTTGATCCCTGCATTGATTTGCCGTCTTCATATAATGACCCGAGAAACCAACTTTGTGCAAGCAACTCTACTAAGAAGCTTTGTGAGCTACAGCCTGTGTTGGTGCTATTATCCAGTTGAAACGGTTATTGGAACACACACAATTTATCATTTATTTTAGGTACTGTTCTTGTTCTGACTCCATGTGCAGTTTGGGGTGCAGGACACTGAGATGTGATTGCAAAACTGTAAGATGCAGACTTCAGAAGAAATAAGGGCATGTTGATTTCAACTCTGCAGTTTGTCAAACTCGTTAATTCGCACTACTGGACTGAACTATGAAAGGTGTTTGTTTAGTTATTGATCCATGTTTTGTGTGGCATTCACAAAAGCTTTGATAACAGTCAAGCAGAATATTGTAACACCATCCAACGTTACATGGAGCACAGGAAATTACCTCCCTGAAAGATTCTTTCAATGTATTTTCAGCCACCACAAATAGTGCATTTGAAAAGTATTTTTATATATATATATATATATATATATATATATATATATATATATATATATATATATATATATAGGCCCGGTAGTCCAGTGGTTAGCACGTCGACTTCACAGTGCAGAGGTGCCGGGTTCAATTCCAGCTCCGGCCTCCCTGTGTGGAGTTTGCATGTTCTCCCGGGCCTGCGTGGGTTTTCTCCGGGCACTCCGGTTTCCTCCCGCATTCCAAAAATATGCATGGCAGGCTGATTGAACACTCTAAATTGTCCCTAGGTGTGAATGTGAGCGTGGTTGGTTGTTCGTCTCTGTATGCCCTGCGATTGGCTGGCAACCGATTCAGGGTGTCCCCGCCTACTGCCCGAAGACAGCTGGGATAGGCTCCACCACCCCCGCGACCCTAGTGAGGATCAAGCGGTTCGGAAGATGGATGGATGTGTGTATATATATATATATATATATATATATATATATATATATATATATATATATATATATATATATATATATATATATATATATGAGACCAAAATTAGGCGTCATCATGTTAAGATACTGAAAGTGTTTTTTTATATCAAACACATTTTCAAATTAAATTCATTTGTAAAAAAAAATACAAAATAAAACATTTTCCAGGATTTTGATTTTAAAAACCAGTTGTCCATCAATTTGTTGAGCATGTGTCATAACATAAGGTAGTCATACAATTATATTGATTATATTGACACAGTCATAACCACCCTCTGAAAGAACCTATGATGTGGCCCGTGACAAAAATGAGTTTGACACCCCTGATCGAGATTTTAAGAGCAGAATTTCTCAAAATTCTCTCAGATGCTACAGGATACTGTAGCTCCTATTTCAGTCAACCCATGAGTACACGTGGTGAGGTTTTCATCATACCATCTGAAAGCAATGGCAATGTGGCATAGTGAAATCAACAGGCCTCCTAACTGCCGGTGCCTCCAAGGCATACGTTAATGTGCAGACAAGATGCGGAAATTTTGCAGCTCAAGAGTGCTCTGATCATAAAATGTCAGTCGCCACTTAGGCTTGAGTGGCTCACAGTGACATTTATCAGACATATTGATGCTCTATGGCTGATCAATAGGATTTTCTGATTTTATGGCATCCAAAACTGCATGACGAGTCATGAATATAGGTCATAAAAATATTTATATGTCAACTCAAGACAATTGAAATAACACCACATTATCACCACAATACCAATGCAGGTTGGTACCCCACTGTTAATGAAAGAAAAAAAATGTAATATTTAAAATAAAAATGAAAAGAATAGGGGCGGCCCGGTAATCCAGTGGTTAGCACGTCGGCTTCACAGTGCAGCGGTACCGGGTTCGATTCCAGCTCCAGCCTCCCTGTGTGGAGTTTGCATGTTCTCCCCGGGCTTGCGTGGGTTTTCTCCGGGTGCTCCGGTTTCCTCCCACATTTCAAAGACATGCATGGCAGGCTGATTGAGCACTCTAAATTGTCCATAGGTATGAGTGTGGGCGTGGATGGTTGTTCGTCTCTGTGTGCCCTGCGATTGGCTGGCAACCGATTCAGGGTGTCCCCCGCCTACTGCCTGGAGACAGCTGGGATAGGCTCCAGCACCCCCCGCGACCCTAGTGAGGATCAAGCGGTTCGAAAGATGAATGAATGAATGAATGAAAAGAATAAAAAGAATTACAATTAACCAACCAAAATCAATTCATGTTTTTTTTTAAATCAGAGCTGTAAATGACCTTTCAAGATCATTTTTGTTGCCATTTTTCCAAATCTGCTCTCATTTTCTCAAGCACAAAAGGTTTTCATAACAATGACATTATAACAATAATACAATATGTAAAATTTAAATATGGGTTAGGTTAAGCAATTAGTTGATTTTGTAACTTTTATTGGTCAGACTCCAAAAAAAAAAAATTCAAATAGCTCAAAACACTGATGTGCGACAAAAACACAGAGATATATATATATTTTTAAAGTAGTGTCAATAATACTTTTAAGGGCACAGAAAGCCATCTCTGATTAGGTTTTGCTGTTGACAAGAGTAATTTGACCCTTGGGACATTTTCAATCAAGGTGTGTCATCTAAGCAATCACCACAGGTGACTTCAAACGTGTAATCAGTCAAGTGGCCTATTTCAAGTGTGACAAGTAGTCACTGTGAGGTTTGGAAACATGGCTTGTACCTCAATGATCACGGACTATAGAATGCAAAGGAGAGAGTTTTCTCAAAAGATTAGAAAGAATTCTAGACCAGCATTTTAAGATAAAGGCTTTGAGACCATCTCCAAGGAGCATGATATTCCTGTGAACACAGTTGCACATATTCCGAAATTTAACATCCACAGGACTGGTGCCAACTTCCTGGACATGGCCACCGGATAAACATTGATGACAAATTTTAGAGATGGATACTACAATCGGTCACAAAAATGCCCTGGAGAGCCTCCAAATAAATTAAAGGTGAACTCCAAGGTCAAGGGACATCAGTGTAAGATCACACCATCCGTCATTGTTTAAGCCAAAGTGGATGTCATCGGAGAGGACCAAGGAGGACAACAATGTTGAAAGTATGTCATTAAAAAAATAAAAAATAAATACAAAAACTCCATAGTGACAAGCCACAAAACTTCTGAGACAAAGTCCTATGAACAGACAAGACAAAAATTGAACTTTTTGACAAGGCACATAAACTCTATGAAATGAAGCAGAGCAACATAACAAGAACATTGTCCTTACTATAAAACACGGAGGAATCTCTATTATGTTTTGGGGGTCTCTGTGATAATTCATGCAGGGCTTGCAATAGGATAAAGACCCAAAACACAGTTAAAAACATGCAAGAATGGCGAAGTGCAAAACTGCTGTGACTGTTTGTTGTCAGTTGCTATGGTCCTTTCGTGACATTTTTTGTGTTATATTGGATAGGTAATGGCCTTTCATCTCGAGTTGCTCAGTGACACGGTGTCAGAGTGTCAAGTTTCCTTCCATACCTTCTGCATCCAGCCCTGCTAGTGTTACTTGGTATTTTCGGGTTCTGCATTGAGCCCTGCGATCTATCGTTACTTTGTATTTTTAGGCATAAAGACTTTGACTTTTTCACTTCCGTGTACAAATTCTGGTCCTCACGTGAGAGTACGTTCTGACCATTATGGACCCAGAAGACTTGCACAACTCAACTCAACTGTATTTAGAGAGCACTTTCAAATAGCCATCGCTGCACACAAAGTGCTGTCATGATACGGTTTGGGAGCAACAGGTGGCACTGCAGGGCTCTTCCTGAGCTGCACACCTGTTGGTCGTTTGGCAATTAGTGCTTTAAAAGGACTCCCACCCTAAGCATTCAGTGTCGGGTCATTGTTGCTTTTTGGCTACTGTCATGTTTGTTTGTTGCCATTTGTCTGCTGCTGTCAGGTTTGTTTCGTTATTGAGTTTTTATCTTCAGTCATGTGTTTTGTTTGATACTTTGGACTTTGTTTTGGACTTAGTTTTCTGTGTTTTATAGTGATGGCAAAATGAAGCCCCATAAAGCAGTGAAGCCCTGCAGGGAAATACTTCACACACGATTCGGGGCTTCAAGATGAATCATTTCCTCGACTACGCCATCGTGTGGACAGGAAAATGTATAACATGCTTGGTGCATGCAATAAAATGGTGGGGTGTAAACCATGCTCTGAACACATAATATGTATTTGAGGAGTGTTTTTACATGAATTGTTCGGTTTTACTTTGTCTATGTTTGTGCCTGTGCAACAAGTGAAAATGTGCAATAAGGAGGTAAAATAAAGTGCTTTTTCGTTTTCATTTAAAAACAATATTTTATCTAAAGTTTTGGACTCAGGCGGTTTCTTTTTTTGCAGAGAATTTCACCTGATTTTGAACAAACTCTTTCATATGGTACTGATGAAGCAGGGGTGCATAGTTATGTGATAGCAAGTTGGTATGAAGGGGAATCCATAGCGTTTCTTTGTCGCTTTTATTTCGAACCACAGTCGAACCGATCGCATCATTTTCCGAATCAGTCACGTGGTACACCCCCTTCGCCTGGGCTTCAAACGTCACCACTGACGTCATAAACACGCGCTTCGGCTCCCCATTCATGAACCACTCATCATGATTACTCGACACACGCTTCAGGGATTTGACCAGCAGAGCACATCACTAGTGTTTTATTAAATACAATTCGTCAAGTACACCCTGCTCCTCCCTCGTGCCTGCTTCTTGGGGTCCACCACCACCACGCAACGTGACAGAATGACCCGACCAACTGGACCCCGCAGGTACAAAGGACTGGTTCCAATTCCATCATGTGCCTGGCGGAGCACGTCTGCGGCCGACACCCTTTTCCCCTTCAGGCAGCGCTGGTGATGCCGCTGTCCTGTTTTTGTCTTGTCAAGCCACGTCTACGGTGGGCCGAGCCCCGTCCGCGTCCGCGTTGAGCCGAGGCTCGTCACGTGTCTGTTCGAGCTGAGTCACATTCACGTCGACGACGAGCCGTGCCACGTCTACACCCACGTCAGGACGAGCCCCTGTTCACGTCCGGCTGTCCCATGTCCCCCGCTCCGTCCATGTCAGGCCACGCCCAGCCAAAGGATTGCCGTCGCTTCATGTTCCTGTTCCCTGGCGAGGCGAAGGTCTCCGTCGCTTTTGTTCCCATTCCCCGGCGAGGCAATCCTTTTGGACAACTTTGGGACGTCTGGGATCCGTCCCTTGAGGGAGGGGTACTGTCATGATTCGGTTTGGAACCAACAGGTGGCACTGCAGGGCTCTCCCTGAGCTGCACACCTGTTGGTCGTTTGGCAATTAGTGCTTTAAAGCTCCCACCCCGAGCATTCAGTGTCGGGTCATTGTTGCTTTTTGGCTACTGTCATGTTTGTTTGTTGCCGTTTGTCTGCTGCTGTCAGGTTTGTTTCGGTTATTGAGTTTTTATCTTCAGTCATGTGTTTTGTTTGATACTTTGGACTTTGTTTTGGACTTAGTTTTCTGTGTTTTATTAAATACAATTCGTCAAGTACACCCTGCTCCTCCCTCGTGCCTGCTTCTTGGGGTCCACCACCACCACGCAACGTGACAAGTGCTGTATATGGAGCAACTAAAATATACAACAGTAAAGCAACAAATCAGGAACAAAGATGGTAGAAAGCACTGAACAGCAAAACCAAGATCAAATCTGAGTCATGCCAAAGAATACAAATGAGTTTTGAGGCGGGTTTTAAAGATGGGCAGCGAGGAGCCTTGCCGAATGTTCAGTGGGAGGTCATTCCAGAGAGAGGGACCAGCAACAGTAAAGGCTTGATCCCGTCTGAGCCTCAGTTTAGGTCTTGGTACTTCTAATAATGTCTGGTCCGCAGACCTTAGGCGCTGGGCAGGTGTGTAGGGGCGGATGAGCTCAGAGAGGTAAAGTGGCGTGAGGTCATTTAGAGATTTGAAAACAAATAACAGGATCTTGAAAATAACTCTAAAATGTATAGGGAGCCAGTGAAGGGATGCCAGAGTAGGAGTTATGTGCTCCCTCTTACGAGTACCAGTCAAGAGGCGAGCAGCGGCATTCTGGACCAGCTGGAGATGCTTAATGCTGGATTGGCTGACTCAAAAGTAAAGTGCATTACAGTGATCGTGCCGGGATGTGACGAAGGCAATTACTCTCTCAAGGTGCTCATGAGAAAGGAGAGGTTTTACTTTAGCCAGCTGCCTAAGATGAAAGAAGCTGGATTTAACAACGGCACCAATTTGCCGGTCAATTTTGAAATCACTGTCCAGTTTAAGACCAAAGTTTGAGACTGTTGACTTATTAAGATAAGGAGACAGGGTCCAAGTCTACAGGATGCGATGTACAAGTGCCACTGAGACCAAACAATAAAACTTCTGTCTTCTTTTCATTGCAATTCAAGACATTTTGTGCCATCCAGGTTTTGATTTCCTCCAGGCAGGATAAAAGTGTTCCTATTGAGAAAGCGTCTTTTTGCTCAGTGGGACATAGATCTGCCCCTCCGCGAGCCGTCACCTTACCGTGGTGGAGGGTTTGTGTGTCCCAATGATCCTAGGAGCTAAGTTGTCTGGGGCTTTATGCCCTGTCAGGGTCACCCATGGCAAAAGGTTCTAGGTGAGGGACCAGACAAAGCACGGCTCAAAGACCCTTATGATGATAAAAATGAATGGATCTAAGTTTCCCTTGCCCGGACATGGGTCACGGGGCCTCCCTCTGGAGCCAGGCCTGGGGTGGGGCTCGTTGGCGTGCGCCTGGTGGCCGGGCCTGCACCCATGGGGCCCGGCCGGGCTCAGCCCGAAGAGGCAACGTGGGTCCCCCTTCTCATGGGCTCACCACCCATGGGAGGGGCCAAAGGGTCGGGTGCGATGTGAGCTGGGCGGCAGCCAAGGCGGGGACCCTGGCGGTCCGATCCCCGGCTGCAGAAGCTAGCTCTGGGGACATGGAATGTCACCTCTCTTACAGGGAAGGAGCCCGAGGTGGTGTGTGAGGTTGAAAAGTTTCGACTGGATATAGTCGGACTTACCTCCACACACAGCCTGGGTTCTGGTACCAGCCCTCTCGAGAGGGGTTGGACTCTATTCCACTCTGGAGTTGCCCACGGTGAGAGGCGGAGAGCAGGTTTGGGCATACTCATTGCCCCCCGGCTCAGTGCCTGTACATTGGGGTTCACACCGGTAAATGAGAGGGTAGCCTCCCTCCGCCTTCGGGTGGGGGGACGGGTCCTGACTGTTGTTTGTGCATACGCACCCAACAGCAGTTCAGCTTACCCACCCTTTTTGGAGTCCTTGGAGGGTGTGCTAGAGAGTACTCCTGCTGGGGACTCCCTCGTTCTGCTGGGGGACTTCAATGCTCATGTGGGCAACGACAGTGAGACCTGGAGGGGCGTGATTGGGACGAACGGCCCCCCCGATCAGAACTCGAGTGGTGTTTTGTTATTGGACTTCTGTGTTCGTCACGGATTGTCCATAACGAACTCCTTGTTCAAACATAAGGGTATCCATATGTGCACTTGGCACCAGGACACCCTTGGCCACAGTTCGATGATTGACTTTGTGGTTGTATCGTCGGACTTGCGGCCGCATGTTTTGGACACTCGGGTGAAGAGAGGGGCGGAGCTGTCAACTGATCACCACCTGGTGGTGAGTAGGCTCGATGGTGGGGAAGATGCCGGTCCCTCCTGGCAGACCCAAACGTATTGTGAGGGTTTGTTGGGAGCGTCTAGCGGAATCCCCTGTCAGAAGGAGTTTCAACTCCCACCTCCGACAGCTTTTCCCATGTTCCGGGGGAGGCGGGGGACATTGAGTCCGAATGGACCACGTTCCATGCCTCTATTGTTGAGGCGGCCAATCTGAGTTGTGGCCGTAAGGTAGTTGGTGCCTGTCATGGCGGCAACCCCCGTACTCGCTGGTGGACACCAGCAGTAAGGGATGCCGTCAAGCTGAAGAAGGAGTCCTATCGGGCCTTTATGGCCTGTGGGACCCCAGAGGCAGCTGACGGGTATCGACTGGCCAAGTGGAATGCGGCTTCGGTGGTCGCCGAGGCAAAAACTCGGACGTGGGAGGAGTTCGGTGAGGCCATGGAAGCCGACTTCTGGATGGCTTCGAGGAAATTCTGGTCCACCATCCGACGTCTCAGGAGGGGGAAACAGTGCACCACTAACACTGTGTACAGTGGAAGTGGGGCACTGTTGACCTCGACTCGGGACGTTGTGAGCCGGTGGGCGGAGTACTTCGAAGACCTCCTCAACTCCACCAGCACGCCTTCCTTGGAGGAAGCAGAGTCTGGGGACTCTGAGGTGGGCTCTCCTATCTTTGTGGTCGAAGTCACTGATGTGGTTAAAGAGCTCCTCGGTGGCAAGGCCCCAGGGGTGGACGAGATCCGCCCGGAGTTCCTCAAGGCTCTGGATGTTGTGGGGCTGTCCTGGTTGACACGCCTCTGCAACATCGCGTGGTCAGCGGGGAGCGTGCCTCTAGATTGGCAGACCGGGGTGGTGGTCCCTCTTTTTAAAAAGGGGGACCGGAGGGTGCGTTCCAACTACAGAGGGATCACACTCCTCAGCCTCCCTGGTAAGGTCTATTCACGGGTGCTGGAGAGGAGGGTCCGTCAGGAAGTCGAGCCTCAGATTGAGGAGGAGCAGTGTGGTTTCGTCCCGGCCGTGGAACAATGGACCAGCTCTACACCCTTAGCAGAGTCCTCGAGGGTATGTGGGAATTTGCCCAACCGGTCTACATGGGTTTTGTGGACTTGGAGAAGGCGTTTGACCGTGTCCCTCGAGGAGTTCTGTGGGGGGTGCTTCGTGGGTATGGGATACCGAACCCCCTGATATGGGCTGTTCGGTCGCTATACCACCGATGTCAGAGTTTGGTTTGCATTGCCGGCAGTAAGTCGGAATCGTTTCCAGTGAGAGTGGGACTACGCCAAGGCTGCCCTTTGTCGCCGATTCTGTTCATAACTTTTATGGACAGAATTTCTAGGCGCAGCCGAAACGTTGAGGGGGTCCGTTTTGGTGGCCTCAGTATTGCATCTCTGCTTTTTGCAGATGATGTGGTACTGCTGGCTCCTTCAAGCAGGGCTCTCCAATTCTCACTGGAGCGTTTCGCAGCCGAGTGTGAAGTGGTCGGGATGAGGATCAGCACCTCCAAATCTGAAACCATGGTCCTCAGTCGGAAAAGGGTGGAGTGCCCTCTCCGGGTCGCGGAGGAGATCTTGCCCCAAGTGGAGGAGTTTAAGTATCTTGGGGTCTTGTTCACGAGTGAGGGCAGAAGGGAGCGAGAGATCGACAGGCGGATCGGTGCAGCATCTGCTGTGATGCGGACGTTATATCGGTCTATCGTGGTAAAGGCGGAGCTGAGCCAAAGGGCGAAGCTCTCAATTTACCGGTCGATCTACCGGTCGATTTTCTCCGCAGGGTGTCCGGGCTCTCCCTTACAGATAAGGTGAGAAGCTCGGTCATCCGGGAGGGGCTCAAAGTAGAGCCGCTTCTCCTGCACATCGAGAGGAGCCAGATGAGGTGGCTGGGGCATCTGATTCGGATGCCTCCTGAGCGCCTCCCTAGTGAGGTGTTCCGGGCATGTCCCACCGGGAGGAGACCCCGAGGACGACCCAGGACTTGCTGGCCACCCAGCTGGCCTGGGAACGCCTCGGGATCCCCCGGGGAGAGCTAGAAGAAGTAGCTAGGGAGAGGGAAGTCTGGGCTTCCCTGCTTAAGCTGCTGCCCCCACGACCCGGCTCCGGATAAGCGGTAGAAGATGAATAGATGGACGGACACGTAGTCTCCACTGTCATTTGCCAGGAGGATGTCATTAGAAGCGCGTAACAGGGCTGACTCTGTGCTTTGCCTTGTCTTGATACCTGACTGGAAGACCTCCAAAATGTTACCTGACTGGAAGACCTCCAAGATGTTATGTTCATCTAAGAAATATTTCAACTGCATGTGCACCACTTTTTCCAGAATGTTTTAAATGAAAGGCAGTTTGGAAATTGGCCTAAATTTTGAAAGTACATCTTGATCAAGACCAGGTTTCTTGATCAAGGGTTGGACCACAACTGTTGGGGAACTATACCAGAAGAGAGGCTGCTGTTGTTAATGGCCAAGACCGATGTACCAATACTCGGGAGAACCTCCTTGAAGAAATGTGGGGGAAGAGAGTCAGAGGGGGAGCTAGATGGCGTAGTCTGACCAACCACATCCTTTAAAAGCATCAAGGACACAGCTTCGAAATAATTTAACACAGCTGAACATGGAAGATGGACAGAGGGGTCAAATGTGGTATTTCAAACAGGAGTCCTAGCTGTAGAAACCTTATCAATGAAAAACTGAAGGAATCTGTTGCGCATCTCGGGTGAAGGTTCCGAGCAAGTAGGCCGAGGGGGTTTGGGTACAGAATTGATGGTTTTGAATAGTACGCGGGGTTTGTCACAGTTAGCCTGAATAAGGTCCTACAAATATTCTCTTTTGGCCTCTTTAACTGTGATCTGGTAGTTACGCCAGCAGTCTTTCCAGACTTGATAAGAGACCTGCAATTTGTCTTTTTTCCACTGACGTTAGGCTTACGACACCCCTGCCTAGCTGTGCGAGTTTTGTCGTAAAACCAAGGCTCGGGTTTAGGTTTTGGGAGCACAGTTTTTGAAGGAGCCACCGTATCCAGGATGGCACTGTATGAGGAGTTGAACCAAGAGGTGAATTCCTCTGTGTTAGATGAGGGTACACAAATGTTATTAAAGGCATCACAGAATCGCCGAGCAGTGAGAGGGTTAAACATTTGGCGGTTGCAAGCAGGAGCGGCAGATTTTTCAGCAGCACCATGTCTAATAAAACTGACATTTTTATTTATATATATATATATATATATACAGTGAAACTCCTCTAGAACGAAACCTACATGGGCGAAAACACCCCTTATGCGGAAACACCCCTTATGTGAAAAAATCCTCATGCATTAACACAATTCCCATTCTCCTGCCCCCCATACGACGAAACCCCCTGTTGCGTTCTACAAAATAATTTTCTCTGCTCCAGTCTCGCGAAGACATTCACTACAAAGAAATCTTATCCAACAGCGACCTCTACTGGTTCATTCGGAAACGGCAACAGCAACCACCACACTGCTTTACATAGTAAACGATGTTTATTTCGGTCACAGCTGCGAGTTTCCTGGACTCAACATACAAACTGGAGCACTTCTCTTTCATTTGCGCTCCAGTTAGCGTAAGGTTTTTAGCCTTCGAGAACTAACTGTGGCCATCGAGGACTACGAAGCGTCCCGTGGCTGTTTTTAGCATGATAACAAGTAAAGCATTCGAGGAAACGTTCGTTTATTTGAATGTCCGTCGAGCCACAGGATGCCTCGTTGTCCTCGATGGCCTAGTTAGCTCTCGAAGGCTAAAAACCTTACGCTAACTGGAGCGTTTCGGAAATATATATATTTCATTCATTCATTCATTTTCCGAACAGCTTCATCCTCACTGGGGTCGCGGGGGTTGCTGGAGCCTATCCCAGCTGTGTTCGGGCAGTAGGCGGGGGGGACACCCTATCCTGGTTGCGAGCCAATCGCACGGCACACAGAAACGAACAACCATCCGCGCTCACACTCACACCGAGCGCCAATGTGGAGTGTTCAATCAGCCTGCTATGCATGTTTTCGGAATGTGGGAGGAAACCGGAGGACCCAGAAAAAACCCACCCAAGCACGGGCAGAACATGCAAACTCCACACAGGAAGGCCAGAGCTGGAATTGAACCGCTGCACTGTGAATTAGACGTGCTAACCACTCGTCAACTGCGCCGCCCGGGAGTGTGTGTGTGTGTGTGTGTGTGTGTGTGTGTGTATATATATATATATTGTATATATATATGTATGTGTGTGTGTGTGTGTGTATATATATATATATATATATATATATATATATATATATATATATATATATATATATATATATATATATATATATAGAGTTTTTAATTTATTTATTTATTTATTTATTTAATTATTTATAAATACTATACCACCCAATATATTTTGTGTGTTCGAATTCTACAAAATGTTCATCCGGTGGTTATTCCTGGAATGAAATACCATCTGACACCCTCCTGTTTTCAAAGGCAAGCCATCCATCCCCAAAGCTTTGTGGCTTCCCAAAGACAGGAAATGAGACATCCTCCCCCCCGCTAGCACCAATTATTTGACCTGCCCTTTCATTATGGGATCGGCTGACGCAGCTAGTTGGTGACGCATTGTTCAAACATATCAGATCTTATTTCCATGTCAGCTCGTCTGGTGTGATATTTTTTAAGCAGATGAAAACATGGCCTTTGCAGTACAATCAGTGAGGTAAACACATTTCATCACGTTTCATCACGTTGTCCACTTAGATTACTCCTGCTGTTCAATAGATGACACCCTATTGAAGCATTCAGAACATGCAAGTTGTGTTATTACATGACATTGCATAATACTGCTGGAAAAGAAGCAATATTATTTATTTTACAAGTCCCTCCACAAATCTAAAGGGCAATAAGCCTTTTTAAATAATTTGTGTGTCTCTGGCACATATCAGATTCAGGAATTTAAACAATGAATAAGTGGTAAATGAGTTTCCACTTGTTCAGTGATAATGAAAATATATCTGAGAATTTATGTCAGTGGAGTTTGCACGTTTTCCCTGTGCCTGTTTTCTCTGGGTATTCCGGTTTCCTCCCACTGACCAAAAACATGCATGGCAGGTTAGTAGAACACTCTAAATTGTCCCTGGGTGTGATTATGAGCGCAGATAGTTGTTTGTCTATGTGCCCTTATGACCAGTTCAGGGTGTCCCCCGCCTACTGCCCAAAGACAGCTGGGAGGATAAAGTGGTGCAGAAAATGGATGGATGGATCGACATTTTGTCAGAATTTGTGTCTATTCATCCAGAAGAGCGCGAGTGAGATCAAAGGTGTCATCACACTCACAATATCTATTCCATTCATCCCTAAGGTATTTGATGAGGTTGAGATAGGGTGATGCCAATTTCTTCCATACCAAACTCAGCAACTCATTGCTATATGGACAATGTGTTGTGCACTTTGACACACTCATGCTGAAACAGAATAGGGCATGCACACCGTTTCCACAAAGTAGGAAGCATAAAACTTCCTTGGTGTCTTGGTGAAATGAAGAATTAAGATCCAGTGGGAATTTTGCGGGCAAGGCTGTCTCTTAACCTGTATATGACTTTTTGGTCATCACAGGATACCTTAGCAATCGTGTTGACAACAATATATATATATATATATATACATATATATACAGTGGTACTTTGGCTCACGAACTTAATTGGTTCCCAGAAAGGGTTTGTGAGCCGAAAAGTTCGTCTTCCGAACATTTATTTCCCATAAGAAACCATTAAAATAAGAATAATCCGTTCCCAGGTCCCCATAAAACATAATTTTCTACTAAATAAGCCTTAAAACTACACAAAAATATACCGTACTTTATGTACAATAAATGTGCTATTGCATTGAAATTAAAGAAATAAACTGTACTGTATAATAAAGTTGTTTTATTTACCTTTGTGATCGCAGTTGATGGCTTTATGGAATGGAGTGAGAGGGGAGGGAGGGGAGGAGGGAGGGAGTTACGGTTTGAAGGAGAGTCACCTCGGTGTGGCTTCTCTTCTTTGCCTCTTAGAAAGAGACTCTTTTTCCTTTTTGCCAACTAATAATCTCTTAATTGACACCTGTTGCCTTCTGAGTTGTAAGGTCTTATGAAACTGAGGCATCACATTATCATTCATCATGTTGATGATTCTCATAGCCACAGTCTTTTCCGAGCGGTACTGTTCGATGAAAGCCTGCACATCATTCCACTTAGCTAACGTGGTCTTGATGCTCTCACTTGATGCTGCAGCCATCTCCTCCTCCTCGTCCTCAGATGACAACTCCCGAATGGCTTCCTTCTGCTTGTCCTCTTGAAGGCTAATTAAATCCTCTGTGTTGAGGACCTCATTATGGTCAGCAACAAGCTCCTCAACGTCATCTGCATCCACTTGGAGTCCCATGTTCTGCCCCATGGAAACGATGTCGTTCACAACAACAGAGTCTTGAGGATCAAATCCTTCAAAGTCCCTCTCAAGGATGCATGTGGGCCACAACTTCTTCCATGCTGCTTTCAAGGTTCGAAAGGTAACATCATGCCAAGCCTTTTCTATCAGTTGAACACAATGATACACATTGAAATTGTCCTTCCAATAATCCCTAAGGGATAGGTCGATGTCATTGGTCACGTGAAAGCACCGACTAAATAAAGCCTTAGTGTAAAGCTTCTTAAAGCTTGCGATCACTTGCTGGTCCATGGGCTGCAGGAGGGGGTTGTGTTGGGAGGAGAAATTTGACCTTGATGAATTCAAGATCACCTTGAAGTTCCTCCTCCTAACTTGGTGGATACGCTGGGGCATTGTCAAGGAGAAGAAGACACTTGACAGGGAGTCCTTTGTCCTCGAGATATTTTCTCGCTGAAGGAGCGAAAACATCATGCATCCAGTCCAGAAACAGGAGACGAGTAACCCAAGCTTTGGTGTTGGACTTCCACATTACAGAAAGCTTGGATTTAACCACCTGGTTTTTCTTGAAGGCCCTTGGGTTTTCTGAGTGATAAACCAACATTGGGTTTATTTATATAAGAAGTCCAAGATGGCGCCGAGTAGGCAGCCGTCGGCAAGTGCTCTCATGAGCCTTGCTTTTTTTGTTTTTGTGTTTGTTTTGTCACTTTGTGTTTGTTGTTACGTCGTTTGGACCTGATGTGGACTGTTTTCAGCATTTTTTGGCCACAGCATTCATCAAGACTCTGTGCTTGGTGGTTGCGCCTTCTCGGCAGCATGGGTATACCAGCACTGTTTTTGACTGGGAGGAATGTCGGCGCCATTTGTCTGTCGTGCTGGACAGCCCCCGGGCGCTTGTGTCTTGCGCCTGTAATGGGCAGCGTTTTCACAGCCCCGCTTTGTTCAGCGGAGAGATCGGTGCTGTTGAACGGTCTGCGGCTGGATGGATGCAAGGCTTGAGGAGTCGACGATGAGAAGAAAGGAGCGCAGAGCGCCGATGCGGATGTGGAACCGGGAGTCGCGGCTTGGAGTTGAAGCGGATTACATGGGACAGGAGAAGTGAAATAATCTCTTTTCGTCAATGGACGCCACAGCTTTGTGTTTGCTTTCAAAACTTAGCTTGTAGCAGACGTGTGCATGTTTTCAGCATGACGTCTCTGATCCACTGGTGAAAGGACACTTTGATCCTCTCCTCTTTCATCTATAACTGCTTCAGACAACTAAGTGTATGCAGGAAAGTGGTGAAGATTGCACGACTGTGTCCTATGTGTTGTGTTGAGTTGTGTTATTTTTGTTATTTTGACTTCAAGATGGCGCCGCGAGAATGGCTGCCTTTCCAGCAGCTCCGATATTTTGTTGTTCTACTTATTCCTTTCATAACTTTGCTGCTGTGAATTTGAAATTTCTCCATTGCGAGACTATTAAAGGTTTTCCTATCTTATCTTATCTTTACAGTTGCCACTGGCATTGGCGCACATCAGGAGGGTTAGCCTATCTTTCATAGGCTTATGCCTAGGGACGAACTTCTCTTCCTGTGTAATGAAAGTCCGGTTAGGCATCTTTTTCCAAAAAAGGCCGGTTTCATCAGCATTAAACACTTGATGAGGAACGTAGCCTTCTTCTTCCACCATCTTGAGGAATGATTCCTTGTAAGCTTCGGCAGCTTTATTGTCAGAACTGGCTGCCTCACCATGACGAATGACACTATGAATCCCTGTACGATGCTTAAACTTCTCGAACCATCCGTGGCTAGCCTTGAAATTAACAATGGATGACAAACTTACAGGTTGCCTCTTGATGATATCCGAGTGAAGTTGCTGTGCTTTCTCGACGATAATACCCTCACTCACACTGTTCCCTGCTAGCTGCTTTTCATTAATCCAAATTAACAGAAGTTTTTCAACCTCTTCTATTGCTTGAGACCGTTGCTTAGACAACACAGAAAAACCCTTAGCCACACACGCACCCTTAATAGCTTCCTTGTTCTTAAGGATGGTCGCAATGGTGGACTTAGCGTACTGGTAGTGGGACGCTAAGTCACTCAAACGCACAACTCGTTCGTGTTTTTCAATTATCTCCTTCTTCTGGTCTATCATAATTTTCTTTAGTGTTTTCTTCGGCTTAACACTAGCCTGTGGTGGGGTCTTTTTCAGTCCCATAATAGCAAAAGTGCCTATCAACTCAAACCACGTCCGCATTCAAAGAAAGGGGGTGGCGAACTGAACGCCGTGAGCGTGCGTCAGCTTCTCGCGGCCGCCACAGGGGCGCTGTTCGACCGCTTGGTTTGGTTCGTCCGCCGAAAACTAGTTCGTCAGCAGAGACTAAATGCTCGCGAAATTAATGTTCGTGAGGCGAAAAGTTCGTGTGCTAAAGCATTCGTGAGCCGAGGTATGGCTGTATATATATACAGTATGTATGTCATGGTTCATATCTCAGGTTTGTGTATGCCTTGAAATATTATATCTTGTTAAAAGTGAAAGGGTATGTACACAGCATTAGTTATTATTGAAGTGAACTTTATTTGTTTATTTATTTTTCTCTACACCCGTGGCATATATGGTAGTGGCATCCATCAAATGAATGCTCTTCAGTTGGTTAGTAAAAGGTACCAGTAATCCGTGTATCCATCTTTTGCCATTCATCAAACCGAATAAGTCACGGTTCAAATATATCAGCTTTGTATTCAACTATGCAAGTCTAAATTTCATCGCTGATTAAATAGATTTGTGACGAAAGTGCGACACATTATTTCACATATTTATCATTAGGGCGGCACGGTGGTCAACTGCTTAACATGTCCAACAATGGAGAGGTTAAGGGTTCGAGTCCAGCCTCCTGCCTTCCTGTGTTTGCATGTTCTCCCAGTGTGTTTTTTCTCTCAGCAGTCTGATCACCTCCCACAACCCAAAACCATGCATGTGGGATCATTCATTTGGCATGATTGGGATTGTGAAGGCTGTGCCCTGCGATTAGCTGCCGCCCAGTTCAGGGTGTACCCCACCTACTGCACGCAGACAGCTGGGAAAGATTCCAGCACGCCCGCGACCCTTGTTCAGATAACGGATCTATGGATGAGGTCTTAATTTTTTGTTTTTGTTTGGGGTTTTTATGCAAAATCCTGTATGTGCCTTGGCTCCACGGGTTGCAATGCATTGATCTGATATTTACTCTCCTTAACAAAAGCTAAAATTATTAAATAAGCCTTTTTTTCGGCACAAAGATATGTGTCAGATTTCATACCTAATAGGAAAAGATGAGTGATAATGTGAATTATTACTTTCTACCTGATGATGATTACGTGTGAATGTAAGATGTCTAGAAAAAACACTGGCTGTTTTTATTGATTTTATTCATTAAATGTTAGTGTATAGTTGGTTGGTTACCAGAAATTATAGCAAAAGCATTCATGAGCATCACTAGAGGGTGGTGATTCCTTCAGCTCTTTCAGAGCAGGTTTAATGTCATGTAGAGATGCACACTTGAATACTCAACAAGGAGTAGAAGCCAAACTCGATTTGCAGCATCGTACAAGGCTTGAGAGACAAGCTCATTATGCAGTTCAGGACAAACTGTATCGTCAATTAACATTCATCATGCTCAATCTACCTCAAACTCGGTGTCGTCCTACCAGAGCGAGGAATGCAAAGCAGCCCAGATCTGTTGCTGCCACTGCTCGCAGCTGTGTTTGAAGACAGAGGTTAATGGGAGCCGAGCGGTATGTCACTGTATTGCCATGTATTGCAAACCTGTAGCTGTAAAGTTCAGCACAATCAATGTTTACCCAGTGATACGTTAGCAATGTGTTAAAGTGAGGGACTCCCTCTGAGGTCACACAGCATCTTTGCTGAACAGTGTTTGTCCCTGGTCTGAGGTCACAACAATGAGCAGACAGCATATGATGGCCTACATTACAATAAGGAATGGTGAATCGCGTGTGCACCCAGCTCGTTACATTCACCCAACAGATTCTCGTCGTATTGAAGGAAGAGGAAACTAAGGAAAGAGTACCGTAATCACCTCGGGCAATATTTTGTGTATTCATACAAGATCTTAAGTTAATCAAGTCAAGTCAAGCTTTATTGACAAATATGCTCTCTGTGCAACATTCAGCACAGATGAAATTAATGTCCTCTCTCAACCACAGTGCACAGTGCAAACATGCAGTGCATTGAAACACACACAGCTAAAATATAAGGTCAGCAAACTGAACTGCATAAAAATACATAAAGACATCAATTTATAAATATGAACAAATCAAACAAATAGTGAACAACAGACAACCAAGGGCACTTGTGATTATTGTGGGTTAAAGCTTATCATTAATCAATTATTATTAATCATGATATTAATCAGTCAGACTGCTTATGCACAAAAACAATCATACTTACCTAAAACACAAGTAGTTTGCCCGATGAGAGCAGGGTGTCTTGCTTTTTTAAATGTGTTTATTTTTTTTTTTTTCTGTGCCAAAGCAGAACATTGTTGAAGAATAGGTTAATATCCAACGTTGTTATATATTCATCCATCATCTGAACTGCTTATCCTTAACAAGGGTTGCTGACTACACAAAGGAATTCCGGAGACCGGATTCAAACCAACAAACTCTGCACTGTGAGTTTGTGCTAACAAGTCGACCACTGTGCTGCCTCAAAACTGTTAATACCTCAAAATACTTAAGTATACCTGTGGTGGTCAGAAAGAAAAATATGTGTAGTTTATCGAGAAAAACTGCATCCAAACCTGTTTTGGTTTCACTGGTTGTATGAAAGCAAGCCTACAAAAGCCAAAGGGACCTTTTCTTCCAAGAAGCCACGGCAGACATGCTTCCTCCCTTCTTGGCCCCTGAGAGCTGAGCCGTGAAGTCGCGCCGTTGAAAGGTGAGTCTGGATCGCTGTTGACTGCCTTAGGCATAGGCTTCTGGTCTATGAAAAAGCTATCATGTTGTAATCCAAAGAGTATGAATCAAAAGTGTCCGTTAAAAACAATGAATGAATATTTCCTGATTCGAGTCACATCACACACACACACACACACACACACACACACACACACACACACACACACACACACACACACACACACACGCACACACACACACACGTCTCACGTCCATGTGACGTATGGTAGTGCAAGAAACACATGCAAAGTATGTCTGTAATGTAAGGGTACCATTGAGCAGTATAACTACACAAGGACAGCTGTGCAACAATGTGGAGAGCCATAAAGCAGAAGTAAATTGGTGCGGTACTTACAATGCTATCACAGTTACAATACAATACATCCTGATTTATATAGAGCTTTCACAGCAGAAGAATCGTCTCTGCCCTTGCCCAGTCCTCCAAACTGGCTATGGGGATATATATATATATATATATATATATATATATATATATATATATATATATATATATATATATATATATATATATATATATATATAGCTGGAAGAGGGACCATCATGGGAGGACAAGCCCCTACACGGGATGTACCATCGAACCATAACTGAAGTGGCTGATCTCAAGAAGTCCTATCAGTGGCTAGAGAGGGCTGGCCTGAAGGACAGCACAGAGGCACTCATCCTGGCTGCTCAGGAACAGGCCCTGAGCACCAGAGCCATTGAGGCCCAGATATACCACACCAGACAAGACCCAAGGTGTAGGTTGTGCAAAGAGGCACCCGAGACGATCCAACACATAACTGCAGGGTGTAAGATGCTGGCAGGGAAAGCCTACATGGAACGCCATAACCAGGTGGCTGACATAGTCTACCGAAACATCTGTGCCGAGTATGGACTGGAAACCCCAAGGTCAAAATGGGAAACACCTCCGAAGGTGGTGGAGAATGACCGAGCGAAGATCCTGTGGGACTTCCAGATCCAGACTGACAAGATGGTAATGGCGAACCAACCGGATATCGTGATCATAGATAAAGGGCAGAGGAAAGCCGTTGTAGTGGATGTAGCGGTCCCAAGTGATGGAAACATCAGAAAGAAGGAACACGAGAAACTCGAGAAATACCAAGGGCTCAGAGAGGAGCTGGAGAGAGCCTGGAAGGTAAAGGTGACAGTCGTGCCTGTGGTGGTCGGAGCACTCGGGGCAGTGACCTCCAAACTAGATGAGTGGTTGCAACAGATCCCGGGAACAACATAACAACATCAGACAGAAATGTGCAGTGCTGGGAACAGCAAGGATACTGCGCAGAACCCTCAAGCTTCTTGGCCTCTGGTAGAGGACCCGAGCTGAATGGGGGACGGACACCACCCGAGGGGTGAGATGAGGATATTTAAAAATGTTATGGGTTTTTTTGCGATCCAAAATGTCCTCTGCGGTCCGATTTATTATTTTTATTTTTGTGGCAGTGGCAAACCAGACTATGATGGAGGAACACATTCCATGATTCCTGTGTCAAACTGTCTCAGCACCTTCTGTGGCAGCCTGTGCTTCCTCAGCAGCCTGAGGAAATACATCCTCTGCTGGGCCTTCTTCAGGATGAGTTGACGTTGACCTCCCACTTCAGGTCAGAGACTGTGATTTCGAGCAACTTGAATGTGTCCACGGTTGACCCATGGCAGTTGGACAATGTGAGGGACACCTGCGGTGAAGGATTTTTCCTCAAAATCATTTTTACAGACTGGAGTGTGTTCAGCTCCAGGTTGTGTTGGGCGCTGCTCCATTTCCTGTCGGTACACAGACTCGTCACGGCCCCCCCCCCCCACAGTGCTGATGGTGCATGTTGATGATGTTGTCCCCCCCAGCCTCACCTGTTGTACCCTGCCTGTTAAGAAGCTGAGCAATCCATTGGCAGATGGCGGGAGACAAACTGAGGTGGAGAAGCTTGGATAAGAGGAGTTCCGGGATCATGGTATTGAACACAGATCTGAAGACCGCAAACAGTTTCCTCGCCTAAGTCCCTGTGTCACTGAGGTGCTCCAAGATGCAGTGCAGCCCTCTGTTGATTGTTATCCACCAACCTGTTTGCAGGAGTCCAGTGTGCTCTTTCAATGGTCCAGCACAAGATGTTTGAAAGACTTTATGACCACAACTGTCAGAGTGTCAGGCCTGTAGCTGTTGAGTCACACTGCTGCAAGTTTCTTGATGATTGGGATGTGGTGGACTGCTTGAAGCGGGATGGGTCCTCACAAAGTTGCAGGGAGCTGTTGAACATCTGTGTGAAGACCGGAGCCAGCTGGTCAGCGTAGACTTTCACCCAGGAGGAAGACACCACTTCTGTTCCTGCGGCCTGCTTGAGTTTCTGCTGTTTGATGATTAGTCTCACTTCCTGTTTGTGGATCGTCAGAGCATGGAGGAGCGTGTAGGGTGTGGCTGGAGTAGTTGTCGTGGGGGTGTGGCAGGTGTGTGGGGTAGAGGTGTCCTTTCAAAATCTGCAGGACAAAATGTTTTGATTGTCAGCCAGTTCCTTACTGTTCACTGCTTGGGGGGTTGGTCTCCCGATTTCAAGCCATTTCACAAACTATTCAGACACAAGAAACCATAATACCACAAATACACTGTACACACTCCTACATTATGAAAACAATGGTACGGAAACTGGCTAAGCAACAGAGTCTTTTCACCTAAAGACCACAGAACATTGCTGTCTCCACTTAGTCACCACAGAACACTATCGTCTACAAAGGTGACCCCCGCAATGATCGAATGGTTTGGTACATTCCAAACCATGTAGTGTGACATCCTACAATACAATACAATACAATACAGTACAATACAATACAATACAATACATGCTGATTTAAATAGCGCTTTCACAACAGCGGCAGCTGTAACAAAGCGCTTAACAAAACAGTTAACATAAAGTAAAATAATAAACACAACACACAACATAAAACACGAACAAAAAGTAAAATAATGAACACAACACATAACATAAAACATGGACAGTCGTGCAGCCCTAACCACTTTTCCTCATACGCTTTGTTTAAAGCAATTTGAGATGAAAGAGGAGAGAATCAAAGTGTCCTTTCACCAGTGGATCAGAGACGTCATGCTCAAAATGTGCACACGTCGGCTACAAGCTAAGTTTCAAAGTCAACAAGAAGCTGTAGCATCCATTGACGAAAAAGAGATTGATTCACTTCTCCTGTCCCATGTAAATCCATTCCAATTCCAAGCGGTGACTCTCAGTTCCAAATACGCATCGGCGCAGAAGCCGACGCCTCTCTCCTCATCCTCAACTTCAGCAGCCATCCATCCAGCCGCACCAATGCAGAATGTCCAACAGCGCCGACATCTCCACTGAACAAAACGGGGCTGTGAAAAATGCTGCCCATTACAGGCGCAAAACACACAAGCGCCCCGGGGCTGTCCAGCACCGACAGTCAATGGCGCCGACATTCCTCCCAATCAAAACCTGTGCTGGTACAGGCGTGCTGCCGAGAAGGCGCAACCACCAAGCACAGATTCTTCTCCTTTGACGAATGTCGTGGCCAAAAAACGCTGAAAAAGTCCATATCAGGTCCACACGACGAAACAACAAACGTGACAAAACAAAAAGACAAAAACAACAAAAAAGAACAAAAAAAGCAAGGCTCTTGAAGAGCACTTGCTGAAGGCTGCCTACTTGGGCGCCATCTTGGAAAAAAAACAACAAAAAAACACAAAATCCATATGGTGTTTGTCTGTGGCATTTCCAATCAAGCAACTGCGCTTAATGGGGAGCTTCTTCACGGGCCCGACATTATCATCACTATGATTGGCATCATCACCAGATTCCGCCAAGAACCTGTGGCCATGATGGCAGACGTTGAAGCCATGTTCCACAAAGTCAAAGGACCACCAGAACACGCTGACCTGATGTGATTTCTATGGTGGCCAGAGGGACACACTACCAGCACTCTGGCACTCCACATTAAAGGCATGCTTTGGATGACAACTGTTGACTGTTGACTGCTGAAGCTGCGTTCAGGTTGGCGTCCGGAGTCCCACAGGGACTACCATTAGATCCACAGACACAAAGCGAACCACAAGGTTCATCATTAAAGTTGATCACAAATTTAACAAAACATGCCACATATCAGCCAATTCGACATAAGTGAGCAGATCAGTGGAAAGTCTAGTGTTTTGAGTCTGGTTAGTTTTGCAATTTTAAGTAGTTGCAGCTTTCTGATCTGCAGAACCTTCAGTTTTATTTCATAATCGGACCTAGATCTTTGATGCCTTTTAAAATCAAGGACATCATCTAGATTTTATCACTTTACATCCCAATAATACGATATCTTGGAGAGTCTCTTGTAAGAGCTCCTCTAGGCTGTTTCATCGAGACAGTGATCAGGCAGCATCGAATCAGAGTAAAATTAATCTTAACTTTCTTTTTTGACAGTAATTTCAGCATACCTCTAGGCGACTGGCTTGCTCCTCTTGCATGTTGTTTCATCTATCAAGGATCCGAAGGGACACAAAAGGTGGAGTCTTCTATGTCATCACCATTATTTTTTTAATGATGATCTATATTTTTTAAAATATCATTCCATTCACTTTTGGTCTGATTTAAAAATGTAAAGTCAGGAAAAAAGAATCACTACTGTTTGTAAAGTATGGTAACTGTATGAGGTAATTCATTACCGGTAATTAAATGAACAAACCAATGAGAAAATTAAAACAATGCCACCATTCTGTATCCCCCCTATGCCAGCGTTCATGCAGTGTCAAGTCTAAACCAAGTTACATCTAGAAAGTGAAGCATTATGCAGTTTCTTTGCTGCTGAAATTCAGGCACTGTAAAACTTGTCACTGTAAAAATTACAGTATTTTACTGGTGGCATTTATTCAGTAAAGGACTGTAATTTGGGACTGCATCTCTAATTTATAATAAATATTGTAACTGTAGATTCGATTAATTACTGTAATTTTGATTATTGAGTCAGAGCTCCAGACTGCCCCTAAATGGTCGCATTATTTCCCTAAAATTTTATATAGGCCAAGTACATATTTCATCCACTCGCGCTTATGTGACATTTAAACGCTGTCTATTTTAAAATTAGTCTAATGATTTCTTTTTTTTTTTTTTAATGTTGCCACTGGTTTGCCACTGTTAACATGATGGTGAACAGAACACAGCGAGTTTACAAAAGAGGCAGCGTTATGTCAGTCATTTGAAATCACTGCACGTTTGCAACATCAACAGTGAGCAGCAAACACAATGCTACAGCGATGTCTTGAGCCTGCTGAAATCAAAGCAAGTAGCAATCACTTCAGCACATAATATGTTGTTCTGTGCGCGACAGGGGAGCAAAAAAGCCAGTGAAGAAGCAGAGAACATCGGTAGAACAAATTTACACGTTTAATTTTGATAAGGAGCGAAGCAATAAAGGAGTCGACAGATCGAAAGCTTGTATCCCACTGAGTCGCAAAGGTTTGCGACCGTAGCTAACGGTCACTTTTTTCAGGGTTCATTCAAGGTCGCACATTCGAAAGACATCCGCAAAGAGTTTAAACTGGAGCAATTTCTTTCTTGTCAGTAAGTAACGTTAAGAATTTTGATTAGATTTTTTTCTCCTGTAATTTCTACATTTGTTGACTGATTCAAACTGTTCCAAATTTAAAATATTCATCTTATCCCTCCTGCAATTTATTTCTTCCATATTTGAAAATGAAAGTCAAAATGTGGGCAGCCGGCTTGTCCAGTGGTTAGCGCGTCAACCTCACAGTGCGGAGGTGCAGGGTTTGATTCTGACTCCGGCCTCCCTGTGTGGAGTTTGCATACCTGCATGAGTTTTCTCCCGGGACTCCCAAATTCCAAAAACATGCATGACAGCCTGATTGAACACTCTAAATCCCGAGGTTTGAGTGTGAGTGCGGATGGTTGTTTGCCTGTATGTGCCCTGCAATTAGTTGGCAACCGGTTCAAGGTGTCCCCCCCACTACTGCCCAAAGACAGCTGGGTTAGGCTCCAGGACCCCCCGCTACCCTTATGAGGATAAAGTGGATCGTAAAATGGATGAAGCCAAAATGTATCCATCCATTTTCAACATCACTGATCATGAACAGGGTCGCGGCTGTGCTGGAGCCCTATTCCAGCTGACTGACTCAGTGTGAAAGGCCGACTACACCCTGAACTGGTCGCCAGTCAGTCGCAGGGCACATACTGTCTAGAGACGAACAACCATTCACACCCGCATTCACACACTGAGTGGGAACCAATCCCATGCTGCCGGGACACAACTCAGGTGAGTGTACCACTATACCATCAGCAAAATAAAAGCCGAAAAGTTGTTTTTTTGTTTGTTATTACCTCTACGTTCCACATTTTTGACCAATTCAAACTGTTTCACCTGGAAACTCTATGATAATGCCATATAATTCCACATGAACCCGCATCATTCACTTAACAAAATTATTTTCAATATCATTTCATTTTATTCTACATCATCCAATGTCATATCATTGTATATGATTCCACACCATGTTTTTCAGGATCATTCCATATTTCCATTCTATTTACTCAGCATTCACACACAATTTACCCAGAGATTGCATTCTCCTGATGTCGAGAAGCTTGCTGCCTCCTCCCAACATTTAAATGCCCTGTCACTTATATAGTGCTTTTCTACCTCATGTACTCAAAGCGCTTTACACTGTCACCCCATTCGCCTATTGATGATGCAGCTTCAGGAGCAACTGGGGGCTTCACTATCTCGCTTGAGGACATTTTGACATGGTCGCAATGGCTGGGAATTGAATCAACAGCCTCTGGGTTGGGAGAAAACCACCCTACCACTGAGCCATGACACCCCCCCGCCCCCCACCTCCCTGTGTGGAGTTTGCATCTTCTCCCCCTACATGCGTGGGTTTTCTCTGGGTACTGCGGTTTCCTCCCACATTCCAAAAACATGCAGGGCAGTTTGAGTGGGCACTCTAAATTATCCATGGGTGTGAGAGCAGATGGTTGTTCGTCGATGTGTGCCATGCGATTGGCTGGCAACCAGTTCAGGGTGTCCCCCGCCTACTTCCCAAAGACTGCTGGGGTAGGCTCCAGCACCCCCCGCGCCCCTTGTGAGGATAAAGTGGGAAATGGATGGATAGTTGAAAGTGAAACTAATAGGACGCTTCGGGTGCAGTGTACACAAACACAATAACACTCACACAGACACAAAAATATATACATACCGTATTTTCACGACTATAAGGCGCCATTAAAAGTCTTAAATTTTCTCCAAAATGGACAGGACGCCTTATAATGCAGAGCGTCTAGTGTATGAGCCGAGTTCCAAAGCCTGACTGAGAGCCCTTCTGGCCGACACGCTGTTTATATAGAGAAAAGGCGGACGTGAGTGACGACAGGCATGCCAATGAGTGAAGGGTGGGCGTGTAAGAGGACGCTAAAGGCACACCCCTTGCAGGTACCAGTCGCCAATGAGTGAAGGGTGAGCTTGTAAGAGGTGAAGAGAAAAACGTGAGTACATTGTAAAATGGCTAAAAACCGAACTCAGTTTTGCTTCCATTGCCTTTTTAAAAACGTGTTTTTAGCGTGCATGCATGCATGCCGTTTTACCATGCCTCGGCTGCGCCCAATACGACAGTATGTTTTGTGTATGTGTCAAATACAGAAATAGCACCTGTTACTGAGACTGCGCCCAACAATACGGTGCGCCGAATGGTCGTGAAAATACGGTGTGTATATATATATCCCATAAACCCCTTGCGATCGACTTGGGACTAGGCCGTGGGCTAACGATCGATTGCAATCGACTGGTTGGGCATCTCTGATGTAGAATGTGGTTCTGGTTCGGTGGAGTCAATACCATAGTACATGGGTCACTGACCTTTATGAATTGAGAGGTACTTCTTGGGTACTGATTAAGGGCTACCAGTTTGAAACACTGTTTAGCTCACACTACTTTTAATCATATGATATTATATGTTATGATTAATCATGAATTATATTCATTATGTGAAGAAACCGATCTTGTTGATCAATATTAATAACCAACACTATTTCTATTCATCTCTCCCACATTTACAAATGAGCATGTCAACAACATGCCTGGAAATGTCCCATCATTAGTGAGTTATTTTTAGAACAGGCATGGGGGGTACTTATGTGGTCCTTTGGGCTACCTGGTGCCCGCAGGGTATTGAGCATATTTGAGGATGAATATCATTATGACTAAAGCATGGATTATAGTTACCTTTGTCTGGCTTAATTCAACCACAATTAATATTGCTCAATATAAAAACTTTAGGTCAAATACACCTCATATTCACCAGAGATGCTGATGCAGATACAGCAGACCTCCTGAGTCATTCCTTTGCAGCTGACTGTCTTGCAAGAGAACTGCTCCACTTGTTCATACTTCACGGCTGTGAAGGTGCTCCAAAAATCAATTTCTGGGTTTAAACAAGCCAGCCAGCAATCATGTTGGCTGACCTATGGCCTCATAAAGTCCAGTTGTTCATGAAATTCTTGAAAATTAGTTTTTAATAATGACAAGTTATTCTCCCATGTAAAGCAATCTTTGGCGTGCAATTTAAGCTCAACAAATCAGAAGGAGAATCATTGTTGAACCAGAGAATGGAAAAATGCCGATGTCACAAGGCCAGCTAGCACATTTTATTTGAATGAATCAGAAATTTCACTGGTTAAAATATTAAACAGATATTTCAACTGTGTGTGTGTGTGTGTGTGTGTGTGTGTGTGTGTGTGTGGTGAACACCAGCAATGGGGATTCTGCAGGCCTTGGGAAAATTACACTTGCATGGCAACACAGAGAAGCTGAAATCTGATTGTCCAGGGAAAACACACACATGCAAATAACTGAAAGTTGTGCAGCCAGGACACTCGCTATGAAATAAAGACAATAGACTCTTGGAAATGAACTGTTACCATTTCATGTCAGTTTTGCAACTTCATGTAGGTCAGTGATTGTGTTTGGGTCAGCAGAGAAGACCCTGACGACACACCACTGGTACACTACATGATTTACCATTGCATAAGAATTATACACAACTTGTCTTGTATTCCGATACAAATTTCCTTGGATTGACAGCAAAATAAGTCTGTCATATATGCTCGAGCCAGACACAAGGTCAACATTTTCTTTGTGCTTCTTTTCGCTCACGATAAAGTAATGATCATAACTAATTCAATCTGTGCTCAAGGGCACTGAAACTAAAGCGCACTTGAGACCACTTATGCCAATGTTACAGTGCCAACTAAAGCAGATCCGAACGAATGTGTTGCATGCACTCAGACATGAATTACACATTACCATGGAAGTTTGGCCAAAGTGTGACTTTACTAGGACATACTGGGAGAAAAGTGCTGTTCTTAAGTGTTTTTTGCAACATTTTGAAAGTCATTTGAATATTTTGATCTGAACTGTCTTCTGATTATGAAGAAATGTAACTTTCAATCCCAATTCTTACAATGGGTATCAATGTGCACAGAAATGAGGCATATTTGAATGCGGTGCTCTTTACGAAATGTTTTTTCTTGGTTACACCAGCGCTAAAGTTAGTTCCAGCAAATTGGCTGGCAACCAGTTCAGGGTGTACCCCACATTCTGCCCGAAGACAGCTGGGATAGGCTCCAACATGCCCTCAACCCTGGTGAGGATTAGCGGATTAGAAAATGGATGGATGGATAGATGGATGGACAGCCAATCACCGATTTTGCATAACATTTTTCGATTCCGGGACACTCTATCAGATCGGTGTAAAGTAAAATCTAAATATTTAGTGGTCAGTGAAGTGACCGCACTGACCCACCACTGATGAAATTCAACCGCAGTTGGCTAGTGTTAATGAGAAGCCCTGCATAGATTGTAAAACCCATCCAGATAGGAATGCAGCAACATTATTCTGCAATAACTGTAATAAATCACATCAAAGATGGAATGTGTACTTATTGCAGCAAGAGATGGTGGTCATCATCACAACAGGATGTTGTGCAAAGCGCTCCAGGGGGTTTAGGAAGAGAGTTGTTTGAAAAGAAAAGAACCCTTTAGTTAGATTAAAGCATCCCACTCCCCAGTGGTACAGAAGCAGCATTAAATTTAATTACAATTCTTGCAGCCACGCTTGGATGATTTCCTTGAAGTCAAAATAAATAAATGTTAAGAAACAAGGCAAAAAGGCTGCTTACGGAGGCTATTTGCAGGTACATCCCACTCACATTCCGCTCGCTGACTTTTTCAATAAATAATTTTACCCAACCCTTTGAAGTGGGGTTGGGGGAAGTACTTCCTATACCCGCCACAAAGAGGACACCATGTCGCTCTCAGGGGAGTCTCATATTAAAAATGACAGAACAAAAGCGCAGCCACATTCATATTCTGCAGGCTGCTTGGATTTATCTCATCACACTGAGAAAAGAAATCCTTCAAGGGGCACAATTAGAGAGAGGGAAATAGTTAGTTGAAAGTTTTCATAGAGAATGCATGATTATTACAGGGTCCAAACTTTTAGGCACCCTGCTGATGAGTTTTGAGAGGAGTCAAAATGTGACACAAAGGCCTCATGGTGAACAAAATAATTGGGCTAAATATCATTGTGAAAACAGGACCACACGAATGGATCTGGTCTAGATGAATTTAAGAGGCTTGACATCAAAATACATGATATGGCTTTATTATATATATATATATATATATATATATATATATATATATATATATATATATATATATATATATATATAGTTGCATGTCTTGAGAGGGAAGACATGCAACTATATATATGGTTACTTTTGGATCTTATTATCTGACTGAACTCTGTCCGTCTACACACACACACACACATATATATATATATATATATATATATATATATATATATATATATATATATATATATATATATATATATATTAGAGCTGTCAAACGATTAAAATATTTAATCTAATTAAAAACTCAACTGTCATAATTAACTCAAATTAACTAAAAATTAATCATGATTACTCACACATTTTTTATCGTTTCTGAATTCCCTTTTATATTTTTGTCCTATTTTCCCTATTTTAATGCTCTCATCAACATGGAATCATGAATCAGTTTCCTGTGTGCAAAATGCAAATATTTACTGAAATAATTTTGATTTTCAATTTTACATGAACATTTTTCACTTGGAGCAGTTATTCACACATTATCTCTCACACAATATTACTGTCCATCAACAACAGTGAAAAAATATTTTGTCACACAACAGCTGCTTGAACAGTTCTTTTATGGAATCAAAACAGCGCAATATAAAGTGCACATCTAAGGTAAACTAGTACTCAGCCTATAATTTTTCACGGCCCCCTGAATAGGGATTGTCGGTCAGCATGGAAGGATCTCTCGTTCTGTACTTTTTTGATCATTTATTGGAGCACTTTGCAGCAGAAGTTGTAGTAGTAGTAGTTGTAACAGAAGTATCAGAAGCAGGTAATAACAAACTACACATAAATGCAGTAAAAAATTAATATATCTATCTTTCTGCATCACAATGTAAATATGTATATAATTGACATTAATTAATACCTTTATTTAACAATATGTTTAATAAATAATGTAATCAACCCTGATTTCACTATGTATCATTATCGTCATCATTATTCATTGTTTTAAACGTAAGAAACCATACAACACAAACATAAAGTCGAATCGAACAAAAGAACTACAAGTCCCAATACTCAATCCCGGAAGTGGAGCGCCGACATGATTTACCCCAGCTGAAACGCAATTTACTTCGTTTAAACGTCAGATTGCAGACGGACAAACATGACAACTATGCAAAAATGAGCTAAATAAAGACACCCCTGTTCTAGCAACATTTTAGCCCACGCTGTTTGCTTTAAAATGATCCATAGCTGTCGGTCTGAGACGAGGAGGCGGAGTACCTACGTCAGCTGTGTGCTTGGCCATTAAGTGGTATTTCAGACTCGACGTGCTATGATGATAGCTCAGTTTACGACTGCAAAACATACAGGTAACTTTGGTCTTGTCATTGGAACAATCTGGCAACTTTTTAAAAGTAAACTTTCCATTCATAAACTATTTAAGTATCCGTTTTCGGTGTCTCGCGCTGCCGTGGCTGGCAAAACAAACGTGCGTGGACCTGTGCAGAGCGATTGATGTTTTGTTTCTGGTTTATTTATAGAGCAACGTAACATCCGCTGTGACGTCTGCGCGTTAATCTCGCGAGAACATTTTTGATCCCGATAAAATTCATTTAAATTAATGCCAATAAAACGCGCTAAACTGACAGCTCTAATATATATATATATATATATATATATATATATATATATGGCGGCACAGTGGATTACATCCCCTCACAGTGTGCAGAGATCCAGGGTTCCAATCCTGGCATCAGCACCACTTGACTTTGTTTTTGCACTTGTGAGGAGCATTTCCAAAAACAACTACAGTCATTGTAATCCTGGTGCCATATGCACATGCATTGCTTGGCAATCTGATCAACTCTTACTGGCGTTCATTAATGAGCGCGGCATTATGAGTAAATCACTTGTTGTCAAAAAGTGAACTCAAAAGCATATGCTCCTTCAAAGTAGCCTGAAGATGAGCCGGCACGTCACTGGCGGTGATCAGAATAGCTATCCGCTCCGCAAGTTAATTCTAATTTCATATTTAAAGTGTGACATATTTTCCAAATGGATCTCTTTGGAATTCACCATGTCTCCCGAAAACTCCTCAGGCAAGAAATTAGGGCCACTCTCAAACTGCGCAGAATCACGCCTCTTTGTGGTTGAGCATGAATTTTCAGGTTCCGCATGGTGGGTGTGTCAAAAGTCCAGAAGGAAGAATTGCCGCACGTTAAAAGTGCTGTCTTGCAGTCATGTAAAAAATAAATAAATAAATAAATAAAAATGTGCCAATGGAAGAATATGCTCCTTAGTTATTATATTGTAATTTCACAAAGTAACATTAATTTCTTTAACTCAAATCAGTGCAACTGGATGGAGATCAAGTATTTATTGGGTTCATTTCTTAGTCTACTCAACATAATTTCTTTCAACTGAGCAGAGGTGTCACATTTGACTTTTTCTTCTAATTGTTCATGTTTTCCAGGTACAAAGGAACACCGAATGTGGCATGTTTAGTCTCAATTAGTCAAGTAAAAATAAATACATCCATATTTGTATTATTACCTTTAATCTGGATAGTAAATTGTTGGAAGCTGTCTGCTGTGATTTCAGAATGTTTTAAGTTATGTAGTGGTTGTGAAATTTCAATAGTTTACACTGGATGTTTCTTTGAAGAGCAAGGATGTGTTTAACACCGCCAGTTTACAGAATAGCAATCTCCTGAATAATGTATTTTTCAACAGTTTCGTGTATTACTGATATTGCATTACTTATGTCACTTTTATAGTTGAGTGATTTATGTATTGTCTAATTTTGTAGGCTGGCTGCAGCACTTTTTTGTTTTGTTGTGCTTTATTCAGCGATGAAAAGTTGAAGACAGTTCAGCAAAATATGTGAAGTGCATGTTTTTGTGATTTATTGTTGCAATTTTGAAAAGAAAATTGTCATGTTTAGGTTTGTGACCAACAGGTGGCACTGTAGGGCCCCCTGCAGCTGCACACCTGTTGGTCGTTATGTCGTTAGCCGTTTAAAAGGACTCCCTCCCTCCCGACCAACCATTGTCGGGTCATTGTTTGTTTGTTGCTCTTTGCTTCTGTCATGTTTGTTTGTTTGTCATGTTTAGGTCATGTTTCTGTTATTGATGGTTTTGAGCTTCAGTCATGGTTTTGTTTGATACTTTGGACTTTGTTTGTTTCGATTTAGATTTCTGTGTTTTATCAATACACTTCTTCAAATACACCCTGCTCCTCCCTCCTGCCTGCTTTTGCGGTCCACCACCACCCCGCAAAACGTCACAAAAATGAACAATACTCACTTTACGTGGCAAAAAAACACCCAAAAAACAAAACAAAACAAAAAAACAATCAAACAACAAAGCTATTTCAGTTGTCAAACAGAGCTAAATGATGAGGAATGTACTTAAAATGCCATAACAGTGAATTTTCCAGATGTGGCAGATTGGCATACGATTATCATGTTATTTTCTTTCATGAATATAATAAAGTCACATTTATTTAATATCATTAATACAGGTAATGTTGGTGGCAAGTACGTTTTACATCATACTGGCAAGCGGGTTTGACTTATCAACATGATATAATCACTGGAGGAATGCAGTATTTTCCTGAAAAGAGTGGACTTTTTTATTTTTAAATAAAAGCTTTGAGTTGTGTGTGTGAGAGAGAGAGAGAGAGAGAGAGAGAGAGAGAGAGAGAGAGGTCTTTGCAGTTAAAGCTTAGAAATGGTCACACAGGATTTGTATAATCGCTCCTTTGTGCTTGGAAATGTGAGTGGACTCTGAGACGAAAATCCAAAAAAGACAGTCTTTTCGTTTGCTGAAAAAAACAAAAGTTAGCAAACAGTTGTGGAACACCTGGGAGCTGTCTTCCTTGTCTCACCACTTTATGTTCTCCCATGAATCCCTTATGTTGTCTCCAGAGCATAATCAAGAGAGCCTTCTGGGCGTTTCAGAGTGATTTATTAGACCTTGCAAAGCTCTGAGGCAGTACGTGATGCAGTGTTTTGATACCACTAAACAAGTCCAAGGTCGTCTATTGGCGGTACAGCTTGCGTGTAGGATTTTATCTAAGGTTTCCTTTAAATAGTTGTCGGGAAATGGTAAATCAATACCAGAGCAGGAGTATGATTAAATATTCTGTCTTTGACTAATGGCATGTAGGCGAGTGCTTCTCGTGGTCTCAAAGTCTCACAGTCATACTCCTGGCAACTTTGAGCATCAAACAAACACATTTCAAGCAGCACATGTATTATCTACAATCATTGCACCAGCCGGGAACGGGGCTAAAGGTGTGGCAGATCTGGCTGCATATAAAGTGCTCCATCCATCTCCAATTAAAAGATGGCATCGATTCGGGCCTATTGGTATGCATGGGAAAGTGGCACGCGAGTGAGAGGTCTTCCTGCGTGTTTTTTTTTTCTCTCTCGGGAGAAAACAATTCCCCACTCGAGCAAACCAAGAGGCTTGGTGCGCACCCACCTTCGTACAAATGAATAGAATTATAAATACGCTTGCCATTCTATAAGGGTGGGAACGGTGGAGAAAGGGAGATGAAGGGCAAACAACATGGTAAACAAAGATCATGCCAATGCTACCGAATGCAACCCACTTCCCTCTCAGAAGAGGTAACATGCGTTGCCGCTTATGAACAAATGATCCCAAGAGCTGGAATAACATCCAGCTATTAATTCAGGATGCGCTGCATTTGGAAAGTCATGTGATGAATTGTTTCCATATTTACCGCTGGTGGCAAAACATTTCATAAAATATGACTAAGTTGTCTCAATTCGGGCATCTGTGAAATATACTGTACTCTCTGGTCTAATTTACCCAGGATAATGATCATTTCCTACGAGCAATTAGACCGGTGATGCTATTAAACGGGCACTTTACATCACCGTCAGCACTTGAGTCAGTCACAGGTCTCCATCTGTGTGTGCGTGTTTGTATAGTGATTCCCTTCATCGCGCCCAATCATAATGTACATTTATTAGTGTCAAGTAACGGCAACGAGTATTTAATGGATATGTGCTTCTAAATCATGAATTATTCAGGGGTCCACGATAGTGCTAATACTTCGGTCGTCACATTACACGGGATGGGATGGATATGGAAGAAACGGCAGCATAATTAATAATATTTTGAGGGATTATTATTGTATGGTTTAAGTATGGCGACACGGCATGCTGTATTAATCAATACCCGTCACTGATTTGTTCATAGGCTTATTTTTTGATTAAATGACATGCAAGCCTACATGTATGACGGAAATCCTCATAGTTTTGTGTCCACTTAACAATTTCATGGGTGACATACAATATGTGTAGAGTCATAGCTCACCTTAATTTTAAGTTTGTCAGACACCGTGCCGCAGAGACTGCGTTTAAGTGGCAAGCTCAAGGAACGATAAAGCATCAAACACATATTTCACAGTAATGACCCACCTGCTCAGTGCCGCATTGAACCTGAGCAAAGTGTTGCACCTCACTTTCATTGCCTTGCTCACATCAGCATCAGTAGCTTTGATGGAAAGCGGAATGGCTGCTCCCCGCGTCCACTCTGCATGTCACAGCCCGCTGCCTGCATTGTGTGGGCCAACTTGCTGAGTGAGAACCTGAGGCGAATCCAGGGGATATCAATCGTATTAAGTTGAGGCAGTGCTGCGGGGTTGTGGTTGCTCAACCCAACTCATTACCTTGATATTTACCCCCCACTCAACAATTCAGTCCACATCCAGAATGATCTTTGAAAACCGGTCTACATTGTAGCTGCCATTTACAGTTCAGTAGGAGCTCGTTAACTTGAATAAATTATGTGAAGGTGACTTGTGTCACAGATGTACATCATTTATCTAAAAATGATCACAATGTCCAAGTGGAAAAATAAGTCCACTTGGGTCGCAGGTGTGCTGGAGCCAAGCCCAGCTGACTTTAGATGGGAGGCGAGGTACACCCTGAACAGGTCACTCTCTTGAAAAAAAAAGCTCACCATAGACATTCTTCTCGACTTGCAAGGTTATGGCGACAAACTGCCTTGTTCCTTTAACCAAACTTTGAATTATGACAGCCTGTGTGAGGTCCCATCCTGCTTCAAACAGTCTACCATCATCCCAGTTCCCAAGAAATCGGCAACATCGGAACTGAACGACTACAGGCCTGTCGCTCTGACGTCTGTGGTCATGAAGTCCTTTGAACGCCTTGTGCTGAACCACCTAAAGAACGTCACCGGGCCCCTGCTGGACCCTCTTCAGTTTGCCTACCGGGCAAACAGGTCTGTGGAGGACGCAGTCAACATAGGTCTGCACTACATCCTCGAGCACCTCGACAGCACAGGGTCCTACGCAAGGATCCTGTTTGTGGATTTCAGCTCTGCGTTCAACACCATCATACCGGAACTCCTCACCCCCAAACTCCTCCACCTCGGTGTGTCCCCTACGATCTGCCAGTGGATCCTCAGCTTCCTGACGGGACGGACACAACAGGTGAGACTGGGAGCGACAACATCATCAACACGCACCACTAGCACTGGAGCCCCACAGGAATGTGTCCTCTCTCCACTGCTCTTCTCCCTCTACACAAACGATTGCACCTCAACAAGTCCAGATGTCAAACTCATAAAGTTCGCAGACAACACCACGGTCATCGGTCTCATCAAAGACGGCGACGAGTCTGCGTACCGACAACAAGTGGAGCAGCTGGAGCTTTGGTGCAGCCGACACAACCTCGGGCTGAACACGCTCAAGACGGTAGAGATGATCGTGGACTTCAGGAAACATCCTTCTCCAGAGTTGCCCCTCACACTATCCAACTGCCCTGTGTAACCGTCGAGACCTTCAAGTTCCTGGGAATCACAGTCTCCCAGGACATGAAGTGGGAAGTCAACACCATCTCCATCCTGAAAAGGGCCCAGCAGAGGATGTACTTCCTGAGGCTTCTGAGGAAGCATGGCCTGCCACAGGAGGTGCTACGTCAGTTCTACACGGCAGTCATCGAATCAATCCTGTGTTCTTCCATCACGGTTTGGTTTGGGGCCGCCACAAAGAAGGACAAAATCCGACTTGAACGGACAATTAGGACGGCGGAAAAAATCATTGGCACCGCCCTACCCACTCTTGAGGACTTGCACACCGCAGGAATCAATACAAGGGCACGGAAAATCCTCCTGGATCCCCCGCATCCTGCCCACCACCTTTTCCAGTTACTCCCCTCAGGCAGGCGCTACAGATCCATGCGCACCAAATCCAGCAGACACTTGAACAGCTTCTTCCCTCTAGCCATTAACTCCCTAAACAGTCACTGACGTAGTCACTCTTCTTGTACAACAAATATTGTATCTCTCTAAAATGGTTCAATGATTTTCTGGACCAACTGTACAAACTGTCATAGTATTGTATTCTACCACTGATCACTTTAGCTCTGCTTGAAACTATGGTTCACTTACATTATGAAATGTCCTTCCATACCTATTTGTCATGTTCTTGTTTATGATGATACTAATGCAGCGTGTGTACCGGAGACAAATTCCTTGTGTGTTCTACATACTTGGCCAATAAAGCTGATTCTGATTCTGATTCTGATTCTGATTCTGATATAGTCGCGGGCAGTTTAACTTTACATTTGCGTGCGATCCACATGCGTTGTTTTGAAAATGTGTTGTAGCTTCACTCCAAGTCAGAGGGTGTCGCTAAGGTTGGTATTGGCCAGGACACCACGAGGTGGAGTTTCCTCCGCATCTTGCGTTCGCCAATTCCAGTCGCCATTTTTACTTTGCAGAGCAAATACCAAAGACACATTGGAGGCGCTGCCTGCTACAAGAGAGGGGTTTAGATGAATAGATGATGCATTTAACTGTACTGCAACATTGTTCAAGAAGGTGGCGGCATTGGCGATATGTGCGCGTGTAGGCTTCTTTTCACACGCACATACCACCGACGTCGCCACCAAGCCAGCTTGCTTCGCAGCAGGAGCAACGATCTGCGTGGTGTGCATCGTCTCCTCCATGGTGACAAATAAATTACCCTTTAAGAGGCCTTCTGTAAAATAAATGCAGCCAGGAAAGATGAGTACGATGCCATCACAGCATGTGACTAACAAGTTGTATTTTTTATTTTATTTTTATTTTTGTGTTGCCATTTTTCTATGTAGTCTGTTTTAGTTGAGTTGCACTTTTTGTTTTCATCACATTTAGTCAACCTCATCTCAATTTAGTCAAGTTTGGTCAAATATAAGTCGAGCGTTTTAGTCTCTATTTTAGTCCAAGAAAACATAATTTTATTTGTCTAGATTGAGTCAACAACTGGCAACATTCTTGTCTGGTTTTAGTCATCTTATCCTTTTTTGTCAGATAATATTGAACATTTCCATTTGATCTAAAATTATTTCACAAAATATTTTCTCTCATCTTTTTGATGAAAACCCCAATTTTAATGATTAGATCCCGACATGGATCATGTTCTGACTGAATGTGAACGTTGGTGTGGTTCGGAGACAGAGACACCGAATCTCGCATTAGAAAAAATAAAATACATCTTAGGAAGGAAAAATCAATAAAATAAAGTGCCTCGTGAACTTAGCATAAAGTAAGTGCTGTCTCTTAAAAGCTAGTTCACACAGATTAATAAAAGAAATGGATCTGAGGTCAGTGTTCTGAAAATAAAAATAACTCAAATGGATACAACAACAGTGCTTCCTAGCAAGCCAGTTCACATGGCATATACAGGTGCAGTATTTAAGGTGAAACCAGGCAGAGCTTGCTAAAATCCTGTAAGAAAATTAAACCTTTTTGACTTGCAAATGAACTGAAGATGAGTGAATTTTGAATCACAATTGTGTGTTTTAACCATTATGCTACAAAAACACATGCCAACTAATTGTCTGTCTGTCTGTCTGTCTGTCTCTGAGTCTCTCTCTCTTTGTCTGATGCAACATGTACAGTAAAAATTGATCACATTAATACAATGCTGCTCTATCTTTTAAACAATGAACAGTTAACTTTCTTTTTTGAGCAGTAAAAAATAAAACACACACAAACACACACACACACACACACACACACACTTGTCAATTCAGTCTAAATGCAATGTTTTGGTGTTGTTGAGGGATTTTGTAAGTAATGGTCTCTGGTAGCCATCACACAGTTTACTTAGACATTGTTCAGCTTGAAAAAAGCATTTCTTTCCGGTGTGGTTCATTCTCTGTTGCGGCGGTCTGTTGAGAGGTCAGCAGTTACGCTGAAGAAGCGCTTGGCAAAGGCCCGTGCTGCTGGATTGCCAGAAGGTCCAAACCAGAGGTTTCAGAAAACCGATCACGAAAGACGATGCACACGGCATTCAATGCACAGCAACAATTTATGTCGTGAGCGCCGTCACGTGTTGCAAAGGGAACGTAGAGTTGCCGCACCACACAACGCATTGGTCACTTAATACAATGTTGCTGTTGTCACCCCCGTGTACACGGTATTATAAAGAGGCCTTTAACATTTGTCAGAGAGGGATGTGTTTATCATTTATGTAATCTAACATGTTGGCTGCATATTGCTGCAATGAATAAAGACAACATTTCACCATGGAAACAATAGTCCGTTGTTCTACGCTGCCTTGTCGAACATAAAATGTTTCTCAACTGTCACCTCTTCCACATTCCTTTTTATTATCGTGGACCATGTCTGTTGACAGCGAAATGTGTGAAACTGTAATGGCTCATATCCGCAGCTACTCGGGAAGGAGAAGCAGACCTTCATGCATCCAGGGCTTCTTCTCAAAATATATTGATGATGACCATCATGATCTACATGTACTTGAAGTCCTGGCTGAAAGCAGAGGTGAGCAAAATCCTGAGAGCGAGAAGTGCTGCCTTCGGGGCACACAAAGCATCAGCACTTAGGGCAGCAAGAAGAGTACTTTGATGACACAAATAATAACCTTTCGTACATCAGACTCACACCACCACCACCACCACCCTGCAAATTACCCGCAGCAGATGGAGAGAACCCTGCAAAGGATTAGGCCCCGCAAAGCTGCAGGCCCTGACAATTGAGGTGCTAACAGACATTTTCAGTACCTCACTCCTACTAGCACACAGCTTGGCTAAATACTGCCTCCATCATCGTCGTACCCAAGACCTTCACAATAACAGTTCTGAATGACCATCGGCCCGAAGCCTTCCCTCTGATTGTCATGAAATAGTTTGAGAAGCTAATGATGGCACAGTTCAAAACTCAATTGACATCATGGTGGACACTCACCTGTTCACCGACAAGAACGGCTCCACTGATTATGCCATCTCATCAGTGGTGCACACAGTCCTCACCCACTTGCAAAGCATGAACTCTGCCTGCTCCTCCTGGATTTCTCCAATCCAAAACACCATCTCCTCAGTCACCCTGAGCACTGGCTCCACCCAGGATTACGTGCTGAGGCCCCTACTGTGCAGAAAATGTGACGAATGACCGCACTGCCAAATTTCCAAGCTCTCATATAAGTTAAGTTTGTGGATGACACATGAGTCTGAGTACAGATGAGGTGTAGAGCAGCTGGTGGACTGTGAAAGACAAAGGGATGCCCTCTGCCCCTCACTACCCAGGAAGTGGTCTCGAGCTACAAGTATCTTGAGGTCAGTCTGGTGCCAAAACACACCAGAATAATGGTGTGGCACAGCGGCAGCTCACTCTTCAAAGAACCGTAAAGGTTGCTCGCAAGATTGTACGGAACAGCAGCAGATGCAGAAAGAAGGCATCATAAAGGACCCAGCATATTCCCTCCTTCAGGCAGGAGGTTAGGAGCATCCAGAGCAGTATCAACAGATTGAAGAAAAACGTCTTACGGCAAGCTGTTTTGAGCAGTGCTCTGGACCGTGTTATCATCCCAGCCCCACCCATGACATTCATCCCTGTACATTGAACAGGTTATTCTTGAACACTCGATTGTTTTCGACCTAGTCAATATCATTTGCAATGCAAACGTATTCCATTTTCATTGCGCTGGATCCACACCTTACATTAACCTCTTTATCATATGTTGTAAATCTTATTTTGTTGTTCCATTTTTATTTTCACAAGTCTTGGGGCTTACTGTGCTAACCAAGGAACTCTGATGTCATACTTCGTGCCATATCATGTGGAAATGTGTGTTGGTATGATCGTAAAATTCCTGCAATCATTGAATCAGTCATTACCAGCATGAAAAAACATGATCTGCTCATTTGAGGTATGTGTCCTCCCACAGTTCAACCTACCACCAGATAGTGTAGCCCAGGACGCAGAATATTCGAGGTTTAGTGTTAATCTATTAAATAGTTGATTACCGGTATACATTATTTTATGCCAGTAGGATTGTGCACTTGGGACATTTTCACCAAAATTAATATCCATCCATCCATCCATTTTATGATCCCCTTATCCTCACGAGGGTCACGGGCATGGTGGAGCCCATCCCAGCTGCCTTTTGGGCAGTCGGCGGGGACACCTGAACTGGTTGCCAGCCAATCGCAGGGCACACGTGAGACGAACAAACATCCACACTCGCAATCTCACCTAGAGACAGTTTGGAGTGTTCGATTAACCTGCCACGCAAGTTTTGGAATGAGGAGGAAACCGGAGTACCGGAAAAAACCCCACGCAGGGACGGGGAGAACATGCAAACTGCACACAGAAGGCCAGAGCCATAATCCAACCCTGCACCTCTGCAGTATGAGGCCGACGTTCTCGCCAGTCGACCACCGGGTCACCCAAACATGAATATAAACATGCATATTAATGAAACATGAGTAACAATCTCTGTGCTGCAAAAGCGTATTTCCTCTTCCAGGCCCTGTGCACTTTAGGCATGACACCTTCATTTATTATTTACATCTCTCACATACATAACGGCAGCATTTGTGAAGGTTTAATGGCCGTTAATGTACTTTGTCCGGTTTAATACAAAAGGTCACCGGATTAGAGAGACTGTCTCCTGTAATAGAAGAATGTTTACATGGGCACATTAGCATCCAGGCAGCAGATATCGTGGGACGTTGCAGCAATGAAAGTTAACAGGGCAAATTTGACAGGAGAACTCTCAAGGGTATAAAGAATTAAACTTTCAGCCTGTGACATATTCTCACAGACAAGACAAGTGATAAACAAGTTAACATTCATCCAAGCTGACAGATGCTCTATTTAAATGGCAGTGTATCAAAGTGTGAGTACACCTGTCATGATATGTCAAAAGGAAGCCCATGATTAATTGAGAGTCCTTTGGTACTTTGTGCCAAACTTATTTTTCCAACTTTAATGCAACCAACATGTTAACATTCTTTTAAGCACATATTAAATGTTTAAAGAGCTACTTTTAAACTATCGTTGATGTTACAGACAGTTTGTCTTGCCCACCTGACTGCTCAGAATACCTGAGAACAATTGCAAAAGCGAAACACTAGATAGGTAACAGCCGTCACACAGAACCAAAAAGAAGTTTGAAAATCATCTGTCTGTTTGGATGGTGGAGGTTTGGTGCTTATTACAGACTGTTTTGTGGAAACAGAAATGTGACTTGATTTCAACGCTCTCATCACAGCGATGACAAACGTTTTTTTTTTTGTTTATGTCATGTGTGACAACTGAAGTAAAAGAGACCAGACAGGGGCTAATTCTAGCTTGGTGCAGTGAGACTCAACAGATTGAAGAAAACTGAGACATCTTTTGCATGTTTGCCAACATTTATCCTATCTGGAGGTATACTTTCACAGGAAATGCTATTCTGACAAGCTTGCAACTCCTGCCCATTGCTTTCAGCCAATTTTCTACTGTTTATCTTCATTAATGTTACGGGTGAGGCATAAACCTATACCAGCTGATTTTGATCGGGCACCAGTCAATGGCAAGACACATACATTATGAAAGCACTGTAGATCTATTTTTACTGTTGAGAATGATTGTTCATACAAACATTGCTGCATACTAAAATGAACAAATTTGCATTGTATGTCTTTAAGACATACAACACACATCTAGTCTGTGGGCTTGGCTACTTTAGATTTTGATTCTCCGTTGCAACAATGTCGTTGATGGTGTGGTGGTACACACACCTGACTTGTGTGCGGGCAGCGTTGGATCGCTTCCCACTCAGTGACAGTGTTGGTGTGGTTGTCGTTCTCTGTGAGTGCCCTACCACTGATTGGCAACCAGTTCAGGGTGGAGTCTGCCTTCTGCCCAAAGTCAGCTGGAATAGGCTCCAGGATGGATGGATGTTGCAACAAATGTAACTTCAGAGCCTTGCAATTTTATTGACCATTTACCTTTTCACAGCGAGCCAAAAGCAAATTAAACATTTGCTCACTTTAAATGTGCACTTGTCATTTCCTAACGATTACAGGATATGCCAATACTTGTCCAAAGCTGCTGGACTCACGGATAAAACCAGTTTTTCCGGCTTTAAGGCCCTACCGGCAATGCCACCCACTGTCAGAAACATATTAAGGTTGATTGGGGAAGAGGAGGCCTGTGGTTCACAGCCATTAGCCACATACACACCAGTGATGGCATGAAGCACTTCTTATATAATGTCAATTTTTTCCCTTCTAGCCACTGGGCCTCGGCTCTTGTTTACCCCCTGAGCATAGAGGGAGACGAGAGGAAAGGAGGAAGTGAAAATATCAAGAGAACACTAAAACAATTACTGTATTTTCATAACCATATGAAAAATGCACCATATTAGTTTTAATGCAGTGTCAATTACGGTGTTATTTATGTATTTAATACATACACAAGACACGCTGCATTATTGGACGCAGGCATGGTAAAATGTATATGAACTTAAAAAAAAAAATCAGTAGCATGCTTGCACGTTAGCCTATGTTCTTAAAAAGGCAACAGAAGCAAAACTGAGTTTGATGGTACTTTAAGTATTAAGCAATGCACTCACGTTATTTTATTTATTTATTTTTTTCCACGATGCTGCTTTACAGTCTTTATAAAGCTGTGTTCGCCACCTGTCATCCATCGCTCTCTTGCAGCTCGTAACTTCACTTTGAACGCTCCGTTTGCACCGATGTCCAGTGGTTCCTTCATCAAGCCTCCGGAATTATTCCAAGCTGCGGGTTCATTTGTTACACTTTTTTTTTTTTTTTTTTCACAGCGGCTGTGAGATGGGCACGCATGGAGTAACAAATAAGGCAGGGACTGTAAAGCGTGGAAAAAACTACCGTAAATTCGGACTATAAGCGCTACTTTTTCCCAAACTTTCAACCCTGCGGCTTATACAGTGATGCAGCCAATTTATGTAATTTTCTAACGGCCGCCAGGGGCTTCGAGTAGAAAAGGTAAGATTAAGACTGCCGCGCCACAGGCACCGTTTGGGAAGAAAGTTATATTATTATTATTGTTAAGTTATATTATTAAAACTTTGAAAACTCTCTCTGTGTACCGTCTTTCTTTGTAAGTACGTTTACATGTTTTAATGTGGGCACATGCGGCTTATATACAGGTGCGGCTTGTGTATGTACAAAATTGTTTTTCCTCTAAAATGTAGTGGGTGCGGCTTATAATCAGGTGCGCTCTATAGTGCGGAAATTACGGTATCTGGTCTCTTCACGTACACCTCACTCAGCCACTCTCTCATTTCTTCCTCATCCATCCACACCTTTTGATACGCCTTAACGGTGACTTTGGCTGGAATGTTTTCTTTTTGGCAGTGTTTTGGACAGCACTGTTGGTGATGTGGTTGGGCTGGATGTTTTTGTCGGCACTCTATTTATGGTAGCAGGAGCTGAATATGGGCAGCACTTCCTTGTAGTCCGCCGGACGTTGCTGCTGGATGGATAGTTGGTGCCATTTCATAAAACAAAAGCACCAAGATGGACTTCAATGAAAATATTCGATTCTCATTTCTTCTGAAAGCGTTTTTTCCCTCATGGTGGACGGTAGAGATGGTTCTCCCGGCTGTTCTTTGACCGTGAATCCATTGCTCCACGGAAAGTCAGCTTCGTCTTCTTGGTGATGGTCGTTCTGTTGCTTCCTCCACTTGCGAACCAATTCTCTTGCGGCTGCTCGATTTACATGTTCCTCTGCGTAATTGATGCCTTGAAGTTTGAACTATGTGTGTCTCTTCAAAGGTTACATTTACAAGTTGTTTTGCCCAATGCACGTACCAGGATTATATCCACCTACTGATGGACGTGCCTTTAGCGTCCTCATTCACGCCCACCCTTCACCTTTTAACGTCAGCATGCCATCCTCAGTTGTCTGCATAACATCAGATAGTCAAGTGGAGCGCTCATCAAAGTCACACTGCAACACACACAGATTTTGGAACTCCGTGCATAGATTAGGCACCCCGCATTATTAGGCGTCTCGTCCATTTTGGATAAAATGTAAGACTTTGAAGTGCACCCTACAGGGAAAATATTGTAGTAAAAGGCTGTCGACTGACAATGAAGCAAGAGTCACCAACCTTTGAAGCTACTTTCTGTGTACTGAGTAATGCAAAGTGCTACCACTTTGATGCAGACTGCTGAAAACAACAAATTTGCTAAATAAACTTCATGTTATTGTTAATGCCTAATGATAATGATTTCTGTGAAGACACTTATAAACGTAATGATATCTAAATAAATTGGAAAACGACAAATACCAGATGTAACACAATTTGAGGAACCTTTGCCAGGGTTAACATTTTCAAATGATTACCTCAACAACATTCCGAGAAAATAATCACTGAAGAGCTATTTTTAGAACAGGCCCGCAGGCTACTCATGTGGTCCTTGGGAGCTATCTGGTGCTCACAGGCACCACAGTGATGACCTCTGGTCTAGAGAAAGACGTGATATACAATGTGTGGGCACATTGGGACCAGAAGGAGAGTATGCTGGCACATTTTGTCGGACGCTTCTCCATCCAAATGTTGTCTTTTTGTTGTGGCCAAAAGTCGAACGCGGCAGGTTTTCACTTTTCTCAGTGCAGTTCCCATTTGCTGGCCAGGACCACTATCCCTTTTTGTGCCAGCTAGCTGGCTATCTCCCTCAGCTACCGAGCTAGCTTTCATCAGTGTTTAATCAAATGGCATCAAATGACTGAGGCAAATGACTCTCTGCCATGCTGTGTTTGTCCTGCCCTGTCTTGCATGTCAACATCCACCTTCAGCAGTGGATATATTTCTAAAATGATTATTGTTCTGTTTCTGTATGATGGAAACGGTCCCATAATGGGTGCCCCAGGACCACACGATTTAAACATGTGATTTTAACCATGCACTAGTTAAACATGAGAAACTTAGATTTACTAAGATCATACACAGCGCTCAATTGCGTGTTTGCTGTACGAGACTCCACAACTGTTGGCAGCAATGTTTTGCATCTTTTAATTCAGGTATGCACATGCATAATCGGGCACAAACAGATGCGGATACTGATCCACCAACCAGGTGTCTGTCTACCAAACAGCCAACATTGTTGCACACTTCCTTTTGGATCGGCATACATTGAGCACATTATTATTTTAAACCTGAGAGAACTATTGCGCTGGCTGGGTTTGTGTCTTTAAATAGCTTAATCTGAATGATCATTGTTGGCAGACTGTGCATGCAAAATTAGAAGTGTGGGGAGAACTTTTCCACTCGTGTAAACATTTTTGAAATGCCAACAAAAATGTATGCAACATTTCTTGCTTGTGGATATCATTCATCAAGGTCATTTTATCCTCAAGGCATAGAAAGTTTCAGAACTGGACTGCTCTGTTAACCGAGGAGGCCTCAATAGTTGCAGCTGGGAGGAGCGGCTCATTTGTTATGTATACAACTATGACTATATATTTTTTTTCTTCAGGTACCTGGGATTAACCTGCATAAAACTGCAGGAGTAGCTTTTTCAACCCTTGCTTAGGGTAGAATTTAATGGATATTTCATAGATGTATACCATTTGCAGCAGGAAAAATTATGTTTTCTATAATTAATTTTATATCTTTAACAAGTTTTAAAACGATTAAAAAAAAACAATACAGCTGTCCACCATGTTCATTAAGCACGTCACTAGATAATTATCAAATGTGTGTACAAATGTACAGTACAAAACACAGCTTCGGCGAATGTAATCCGGCTACAGCATTAATCCTGATGGAATGAAGCCATGCCTCTTCCAGTCAATACAATGAAATAAGTCTGTCGAGTGAGATCCCACCGATTGTGTGAAGGATGCAGTGCCGGATGGACTTTTGATGGTACAAAAGACACTTTGGAGAAGCAATAGACCCAGAAGTATTACGCCATGTCTGCCGTGTTATTCACTCGCTACAGGCACATGGACAGTGCTGTAATTATTATGTCCTTCTACCTTATTCGCATGATGGTCAGAGCGCTGCTTTTCTCCAGTGTCTCAGCAGCTGAATATATGAGTGCAAGCTCCGCTCGCGTTATGAACATAATGCCCACAGTGCCTACACCTGCGCTCACTGGAGATTGTGAAGGGTTGAAAGAAAAGTTTCCAGTTCCTTGGTCATACAGTTAAGCTCATGTCCCACTTCTTACTCGTTAAAAATACTCGGCACGGTGTTTGTTTTAACCCATTTAATCCCACCGGTCACATTTGTGAAGGACAACAATGATTTCATTTAGAGGGCTCTAAATTTTTTGTATTACTGATTACTTAAAAGGGCTACCAGTGACACCTGATTTTGACTTTTAAATATCTGGGAAAAATGTGGGATTGAATGGGTATTGACATCTGTGTGGCATTTCTCCTCTCCAACTGTAAATCACACCTTGTCCCTGCAATGTTTACTGCACACACATGCATGCCTGTTCTTGAGCAGTTGTGCACACAGAAGTTCGACAAAAATGCCAGTGTGCACTGCAAAGATTGGATTTGGCCGTTTGCCCATCCTTTGCACACAGGTTCTTTTCTTTCTCAAAAAGGTTGAATAAAGACCTGACACAATGTCCTTTTTTTCCTATTTATTCTAACATCACAACATAACATGAATTTATTCGGGCATTTATTAGGTGTCATCAGAGCGATCTTAAACAAATACAGACACATACGTAAAGGCAACGTGTTAATGAGAGGCAGACAGTCACACCCTCATGTAAAACACTAACAAAGAAGGAAAAATCCAGTGTGATCCGGTGTGGTTGTAACATTTGGTCGCCCCCTGCTGTCCTTAGCCTGACCTTTCTGTGGTGCCAGTAATATCAACATTCGAGCCAACAGTACCTTTTTCATGTTAAATGTGTTCTCTGGATAATCTTTACAAAGGCGGGGGTAATTAGAAAGCAACAAAGGGAATAGTAAACAACACTAAGCAGTAAATTCTTCTAGAAATCTCTCTCTTGATCACAATTGTCGGTACTGATACAAAATGGAGTCTGGTGGTGGAGCAACAGCCACCCGAAATATACTCCTTGATGGACAACCATGGGATCGCCACTTTGTGTCAGTCGGCATTGAGAGTTGAAATCTTCCCCATTGCTCATGGCTGTGAAAAACGGTCCATTAGGTAACGTGAACTTGAGTCCATCCAGACTGCAAAGATTGGAGGCGTTGACTTTGATGAGCATGTCTCAGCCAGTAGATTCAGTGTGCGGTCTTTTTGGAAAACAAATAGATGTTCAAATGTCATTCTTACCCACTGTTCATGAAGAGGTGCAGTCATCAGTGAGGCCAGCAGTGTTCCTTGGAAAGCCTGACGAAGCACCGAGACTGGTAGGTCAAAAGGGCAAGTGGAGGCAGCAAGCTGAGTGTGGAGTATCTAGCCCCAGTATTGGAGGTTGTTTCTCATAGTATGTTTGTTGGACAGGCAAATGCTGGTGGCTGGGGCATTCCAGCGCCTAATGATTTATGTCACCACAAATGAAGGAGCCTCCCTGTCTCGGCCCTCTCGATTTTATTGTTTTTGTTCTTGATTGTAAAGTGTCCTTGAGTGTTTTGAAAGGCACTTAATAATAAAATGCATTAGTATGATTATTATTCACCTCAACGATGCGCCTCGCTCTTGCCTAGGAGGCGGGCCATCTGTGCTGGGGCTGGAGACAGCCGGGGTGCAGCCTGATACACTAACAGACATGAAGTTAGATTTCTCAGCCTTTTTTATCTCTTCACATGTATGACTGAAGGCCCTCTTCACCTCTTGTGTTTGTAAATGCAATAAATCGTACTGTTTTCTCACTCTCTTTCCTTTGGGATGGCATTGTTGCACATAAAACAGGAAATGAATGTGCCAGTTTGCATCTTCTGAAGTGAGAAGAGTGGAAGTGTTAGTCATTGAATTTTGCACATCTGCTTGTATTTTACGCATCCAAACTGCGCTTCCCTGGGAAATCAGTGGCCACATATTAAAAATAGCCACCAAGTCAGTAATTGAATAGCGTTTATATGGACAAACAGTGACATAGCAGTTTCCACTTTGGAAATAATAGTTTTGTCTGCATGTTTCTACAATGATTTTTTTTTTTTTTTGTAATTGATTGATTGATTGATTCATTGATTGTCGTTGGACCTTGTCAATGTCTTGGAAGCTACCTTCTCCAGTAGGTCCATTATTTCCTTCGGGAAATATTTACTCTTAAACTAACCAATTGCCCAAAATTTGTATATTTTAGTCAATTTTAGGCAACTCTAGCAACATTTGCCAAGTAACTTCCATCTCATTTGGTATAAAGATGGTCCTATCGCCAACGCGAGCGCTCTCTTCATCCGGTTTAATTTGCATGCACTTTTCCAATTTTACCAGTTGTTGATGAACCGCCTTGGGCAAGTTAGGGGAACGTTTAACACATTGTGGTTCTGGTCGAGAGCCCAAATGATGATCAAAATGATTTTACCTTCTCACCTGAGGGCTTGTGACCCCAGCAAGAGCCCTTGCAGAGTTCACATACTGTTTAAAGTGCCGCTTTTTAATGGACGCTGTATATCATTTAATCTACACAGGGTCTTAATTCCTCCCAGTTGTGTCTGCAAAACTGATGAAGAAAGATACATTTTTCAGGCGTTCGTGGGCTCAGACACCCTGCTCGCAGGTTGGCCACTCACTGCCTCTTCTCCTGCCTGTTCTGTGTGAAGGTGGCCACGAACAGCATACAGTGGGGCCATGATTGCAGTGACCGCCCTCACCCAAAGACAGTGGAGGAGACACCGGCGCTAACTTCTTTTTACATGTTTTCTTGTTGATTATTTTTCTTTTGAATGCGGACAGCACTGGATTAAGCTGGCCATGAAGTCCAATATCGCTCAAATTGAAGGGATTGGACTCTGCCGTTTGGTGATCCTTTACACCAGGGGGTAGAGGAACCTATGGCTCGCGAGCCAGATATGGCTCTTTTGATGATTGCATCTGGCTCGCAGAAAAAACTAAATATTCTCACTTGTTTAATCCATCCACCGATTTTTTTTTCTACTGCTCATGTGCTGTAGTTGGCTGCAAGAGCAATTTTCATTGGTCTACGTAGGCCATTACTGGGGAAACAGGTAAACGCCCCCTTTTGAATCAGCCATCTCGGTCATTAGCTCAAAGCTAATCCTTCGACGCATAAGATAATAATATTAATAATAATACATTTTATTTATAAGCGCCTTTCAAGACACCCAAGGACACTTTACAATAACAAACAACACAAAACAATACGGGTTGAGCAGCGGCAGCCAAACGCGGCAGTGATGGTGAAAAGAAAAAAGATGACGAGTATGGTACACTTCTGGACAAATGGACCAAAGGAATTGCCTTTGTGGCGAGAGCGATGTGTCTAATTTGCAAGGACAAAATACCATCGATGAAACGGTCGAATGTGAAGCGGCACTTTGACACGCGGCATGCTACGTTCTTATCAAAAGACGCTGCAGGAGACAGTAGAAAGGAAGCGTGCAAGCTACTGAGCAGGGTGCAGCAAGCTAGCCTGCAGCAACTCCGCGTATGGACCCGGCAAGCTGACTATAATTCTGCTACCTTTGCTGGATCGTGAGCAATCGTGAGGAATGGAAAATCATTTACATTGATGAGTATTATCACTTTTTTAAAAATACATTCAAAGGCTTATTATACTGACATTTTGTTGTATTCACTTTTAAAACACAGTCATATATATATATATATATATATATATATATATATATATATATATATATATATATATATAGAGAGAGAGAGAGAGAGAGAGAGAGAGAGAGAGAGAGAGAGAGAGAGAGAGAGAGAGAGAGACAAAATCTGGCTCTCACTGAAATATTTTTCCCAATATTTTTCTTTCATGTCTCTCTTAGTCAAAAAGGTTCCCGGCCCCTGCTTTACACATAGTTTCTTTTCTTTCTCAAAATGGTGGAATAAAGACCCGACACCACAACGTCTTTTCTACTATTTATTCTCACATCACAACACAATACAAATCGATTTGGACCTCTGAGTCCTTTAGACATTGTCAGAGCGCGCTTAAACAAATACAGACACAATTACGTGTATACGTAAAGGCAAAATGTTAATGAGAGGCGGACAATCACGCCCACATGTAAAACGGTAACAAATAAGGCACAATCTAATGTGATCCAGTGTAGTCATAAAAAATGGTCTGGGGAGACAGACCAGTCCACCCTGCTGTCCTCAGCCTGATCTTTCCTGTGGTGCTGGCAACATAAATATTCGAGACAGTTCCTTTTATGTTTAACATGTTCTCTGGATAATCCTCACAAAGGCAGGTGTAATTAGAAAGCAATAAAGGAAAGAGTAAATAACACTAAGCAGTAAACTCTTCTACAGCACCTTGTTTGCTGTTTCTGGTCGACACCTTGCAAAATGTTTCGATATGCATTGTGGCATTGTTTTCCTTTGTGACCTCCTTGTTGTCCAGTGTGTGTCAATTGTCCAGCAGTAAATTTCACACAGTATGTCTCGTTGGAACCATCAATCATGTACCGTGTGTTGAAAATGTGGGCATAAAAGTGAAATATATCAATATAGAGGTGTATTTCTCCAATCTTGTGTAATTTCAAGCAAAACTCATTTATTACTACCAATCTCGCCACACGTGCAAAATCAAAGAATCCTTCCTTTGTCGACGGTATTTCAACGTAGCAGATCTCACTTACAGAGGAGATGGTCGGAAAACCCCCACATTGGAGGCGGACTTACTTTATTTAAATTTTAGGGTCACGGAGTAAAATCTCACAGACAAAAAAAATTATTTCACTTTACAAATGGTCAGTTGATTTATTTAAATGTTTTATGACTATTTCAAGCCATATCTTATCCTCGGTTGATTCTGACTGTGCATTATTACAACTCTGGCACACACTTACTGCCAGACACGGTTTGACAGAGCCATCACTTTAGCTCCATTACTCTCTGTCTGCTCCTTCTACCAATAATGCCACTGCATCCATTGAGCGTGATCTTAATGGAAAATGATATGCTTGTTGGCAGCTGAGTGTAGCGGTACTGCAGTGACCCATATCATGTGAAAAGGAAACGGCGGAGGGAAGGAGTAGCAGCAAAAGAAGAAGCTTCTCCTTTTAGAGCTATTCAAACCGATGACAATGCTATTCTTTGGCAGAATTTGTATGGATGATTGGATCTGTGAATACATGAGGTTGTGTGACTTTATAAAGGATTCATGAGAGCTGCAATGACACTTGCTCACCGACAAAGATGGACAGGAAATTAAAACCCTTATTTGAAGCAAAACACCGTGACAAGCGCAGCAAAAAATTATCAACAGCAAACACATGTCAAGTTTCATGACCTAGTTTCAAGTCAGATAGGTTGCATTAGGGTTAGATTTCCTGACAACCCTTAACGGCTTGTAGAATATTCATTCATTCATTCATCTTCCGAACCGCTTGATCCTCACTAGGGTCGCGGGGTGCTGGAGCCAACCCCAGCTGTCTCCGGGCAGTAGGCGGGGGACACCCTGAATCGGTTGCCACCCAATCGCAGGGCACACAGAGACGAACAACCATCCACGCTCACACTCACACCTAGGGACAATTTAGAGTGCTCAATCAGCCTACCATGCACGTCTTTGGAATGTGGGAGGGAACCGGAGTACCGGAGAAAACCCACGCAAGCCCGGGAGAACATGCAAACTCCACACAGGAGGCCGGAGCTGGAATCGAACCGGTACCTCTGCACTGTGAAGCCGACGTGCTAACCACTGGACTACCGGGCCGCCGCTTATAGAACCGCAGGTGCAAATTGCCATTGATGAAATGTCACTGTGTCTGCTCCTCTTTTCATAATTCATTTCACTGTTTTGACCTGCTATCATGTTCAATTATTTTATGTAGCCAATGAAGCCATCTCACCTATACGCACTCTAGGCCAGGTTACACTGCTTCATGACATGTTCAGTGCATTGGTGGTTTTGTGTCCAAATGTTTCCAAAGAAATTGTTTCTGTATATTTGCGAATAATCCTTGCGGGTTTAAAGATGTTATATTGATTGTACTGTGAAAAAAAAACAGTGCTTCTGAAAGCTATTTCAGGATTAAGCGGGCTTTTGGGGACCTTCTGGCGCTTTGCTGCTTGTTGACTACTCAGTCGTACTCAGCAAAAACGGTGGTAATTGTATTAAGTGTGAAGGACAATCCAAAGGTACGGGGGTTTTAGGGTGGAGGCAAAACAAATGTGACACCTCATTTATCAATTATACATACTTTCTACGTTGCTTTTGCTCTTTCGGTTACCCATCACAAATGACTTCAGGTAGCGGTGGGGTATACACTGGGCTGGCCAGCTGTCAGGGCACACAGGCAAACTGTGCTGCCCGGTGCAGTGAGTGGCGAGGTTGATATTGCAGCTCTGTTCATTGACATCAAAGTCTGAAAATCATGAAAAAAGCTGAAATAGGTGCCACCACAAATAGAATTAGAATATTGGAATCACTAAATATGAATAATTAATTGCACTGACAAGCTTCATGCGAATTATATAAATTGAGTTTGTATTGTTTAATTCAAATTATGACATCAAAAACTGAATCTGAATTGTACAATTTGAATTTAAATATACAGTATTAGTTTGGAACTGAAGTCCAATAAACTGTATTTAAAAAATGGGAAATATATCATTTTCTTCCTCACTGAAAAATCTATTCTGAATATATATATATATATATATATATATATATATATATATATATATATATATATATATATATATATATATCCATCCATCCATTTTCCGAACCGCTTGATCCTCACTAGGGTCGCGGGAGTGCTGGAGCCTATCCCAGCTGTCTTGGGCAGTAGGCAGGAGAAACCCTGAATCGGTTGCCAGCCAATCGCAGGGCACACACAGAGACGAACAACCAACCACGCTCACATTCACACCTAGGGACAATTTAGAGTGTTCAATCAGCCTGCCATGCATGTTTTTGGAACGTGGGAGGAAACCGAGTGCCGGAGAAAACCTATATATATATATATATATATATATATATATATATATATATATATATATATATATATATATATATATATATATATATATATATATACCTATGATATATATACCTATGATATATATATATATATATATATATATATATATATATATATATATATATATATATATATATATATATATATATATATATATATATATATATATTCCAATCCACTTTATCTTAGGTAGTAGGCGGGGACACCTGAACCGGTTGCCAGCCAATCGCAGGGCATACACAGACCAACAACCATCCGCGCTCACACTCACACTCACACCTCGGGACAATTTAGAGCATATGTGTCAAACTAAGGTCCTGGAGGGAGACTTGGAAAACATGCAGGACAGCGGCCCTCCAGGACCTGAGTTTGCCACCTATGATTTAGAGTGTTTCATCAGCCTGCCGTGTATGTTTTGGAATGTGGGAGGAAACTGGACGACCCAGAGAAAACTCATGTAGGCACGGGCAGAACATGCAAACTACACACAGGGAGCCCATAGCTGGAATCGAACCCTCCACCTCTGCCATCTGCACTGTGAAATTGACACGTGAAACACTTGGCCACCATATATATATAAACCAAATCAAACCTCAGCATGCCTACTTATCCAGTCCATCAAGCAGAGTTTCCACTTCACTTGAATTAATTCCAACAATTGGGTCTACAAGCGTAACAACAGAGAGCTTCTTAGAATTAATTTTGATTCAAAAATTACTAGCAAGTGCTGTTTGTAGGCTTCAAGCCCAGACGAGAGTGCTGCTCGGACCTCACAGCTTGATGATCTATTTTTCCATTTTCAGTGTATGCACGTAAGTTCACAATCATCTAAAGTCTTTAGCAAGCACTCTCCTGAACAAATATCACACGTTGTTTCATACTGATGCAACTTGAATGTGGCATTTGAAAACCATAACCAACACAGTTGAGCTACCGACAAGCATTTAAAAAAATTGGGAAACATTTTTTCAAACACATTTTCAGATTACTTTGATTTATATTGGTTCTGAAAATGTGCACACTGTATTGACACTTTCATTAAAAAAAAGTACAAGAAAGAAAAAAAACTAAAAAAAGGTGTATAATGTATTAAATGTGTAAGTAAGCTGTTTGAGTTACTCGACACAAGTTTGTCTACTTGTACCCTCGGTTGTAACAGATCAATGTGGCTTCAAAAGATAAATGATGTTCCCCATGTGAGCACTCAGCTAACCAAGCAGATAACATTAATCTGTTCACTTGCCCTCTATAAATCAGTCAATTAACTCAAAAGAACCGCCATACCTGTCTCGTTAATGGTGTCCCTTGTGTTTAATTATCTGCATGAATGTAAAAAAGCTGAAACGTGAATCTGCTTGCTTAAAAACATGAAGAAATGGAAAATCCAGTACCTGTACTGGAGGACTTTTGCCAATACTTATATCAAGCGAAAATATACTGTGACTTGTTTCAAATACTACAAATCGCAAGCTTGTAGTTGGCAAAATGTAATAAGACTGTTTTCTCTTGCATTTTTTCCATGTAAACCAACTCATGTTTTTTCAGTTTTTTTGTTTAAAAATTTTGAAGTATCGTAGAGAGGTAGATTTTTTTTTAATCGGACCAAGACTGAAGAACAGGGAAAGACCTTTTCTTAGTGGGTGTATAATGACTAAAGAAGAGACAGACGTTGACATATAATAGATAAATAGCTGCAGCATGTTTGTGTAGCAAATGACCAAAGCATACTCTGCATAAAAATTGACATTGATGCTGAATTATATCGTGGGCACTTTGTAGCTGCAATAAAAATGAAGGGAAGAGCTGTATAACATGGAAAAAGCCCACACTTGTCCATCAGGCTTAGAACCGCATACAGCTTTCACAACGCGACTGTGTTTTTCATTAGGTAGTTGGAACAGTTAGGAAGCAGACTGAACGAATGAAAGTACTCTTCTGCTGTTATTGTGTAATTAAATACTGACAGATGGAGTGCATTTACCACAGGCTTCAGCACCTGAGGTTTATACGGCAGAATTTCTGCATGAAGATCTCCCTACTCAAAACTGAACTCCTCGTCAATCTACAGAATCGCTTGGGAATGCACTCACTGATCCCAGGATCATGTGCAAATCAGTGTCAAGATGTGAAGGAAAATAGTTTCAAAGAGTTAAAAAAAAAACAACAACATTTTTTTTAATGTGACCTGAAAAAAAATTGTATAACAAGCACATTTCTGGCATCGGGTGAAACCTCCTAAACCTAAAGTTGGTGAAGTTAATATTATCTTTCACAAATTAATACTGATGGTCAAGCCACACATCTAATAGTGTGTCTGTGGGTGTGTGTGTGTGTGTGTGTGTGTGTGTGTGTGTGTGTGTGTGTGTGTGTGTGTGTGTGTGTGTGTGCGCGTGTATGACATTTTTACAATTTACTGACCAATCTAATGTTTTGATTGTTGATTGTTGCAATGTAAATGGCGGGACAAACATGTTGTTTTATTGGTCTTCAGAAAAATAATGATTTTGGAAGTATGAGAAACAAAAGGTAAAAATAAGAGCAATGCGTTTAAATATTCCAATAAGAAATGCTTTAAAACATTCTGAATTAAACAATACAGTATGACTCATTAGAATAAGAATTAAAAAATATGTTTCAGTAAAAGTAGCGGACAAACCAAATGTAAATACCTCAATGGAAAAAAAAAGAAAATAAACAGGGTGCTGTTAAATCAATCTAAGTCTGGCAAAACAGTGAGAGACCAGTGATGTCCATATTCCTACAGAAATATAAACCTAAATACAAATGTACCAAATATGGCTGATCGACGAATTGCATTTGCAAAATAATCTATCTTCAAGTTGCAAAGGCTGAAATTTGACCAATCATTACTGTAAAGATGACGGAGCGGAGGTAGAGGGGGGTGTGAGGGTGGGGGTGGGGGGGTCACAGGAGCCAAAGCTAACTCTGCTGCACTATCTTTCAGTGAGCTTTCCATCTCAGACACTGAGACGAGTATATAGCGTCCTTGATCTTTGTCGCCTCACAAGAGAGACTACGTGTATTTTGTGGTGTTTTGGCTGCCGTCAAATACATTGGAGTGCGTGTGGGTAGTCGTGGGGAAGCATCTGTGTGAGTATGTGAGCCATCATGGCAATGTTCCCTCTAATTCTCCATGTATCTGAGCATTCATTTCCAGACTAGTCATCAGATAAAAAGTTACTTATGCAATTAAGTATCAATTTCTATTTTTGTAATTTTATATCCAGTCATATATGCGCCAAGTCACATTTTCAGCCAGCAGAACAAACAAATGGAGGGAAGAGAGGGCTCAAATTATTTCTCTGTTCGCATCTTACAAAGTTCTTGCTCCTCTGGTCACATTGTTACCGCCTCCTATCACATTGATGTGTCAAACCAGAGAGATCTCAGCTTGAACATCCAGTAACACACTCACATGCACATATCATACATACTACAATAACAGTATATTTCAATCTGACAGGGAGGCAGTGTCTCTGTTGCATACATGCATCACGCCACACATGGCAGTGTTACATTTCGTTACAGCTCCAACTGAGGAAAATGGACTTTGCTCTTTAATTTACAGCAGGAGACAAGGGAAAGCTTGTTGATGCTTTTGGAATTTAATAGATAGGCTTTGGTATCAACCACTTGGATGCTTGTCGACTTCTTCATTAATCGAGATCATTCTCAAGGAATGGAATCGATCACAAGTGAACTGCTCTGTTAGCCTGAGAAGACAGTTCGTATTTCATCCTAGTAGTCTTCATCAATTCATGCTTCAAGGAGAGGGTAGGACTGCACCAGAGTAAATTGCTCTGGAAAACCAAACTATATATGCCCCAAGGTCGTGGCACTCTCCACCACGAATGCCATCATTCTTTTGGAATGCAAAATGAGAGTCGTAAAGATGTCTTGCATTGAGGCCCATGTCTGTCAACAAGTTGTTGGGCGGCAACTCCCTCCTCGATATTCCATTCCGCTGTAAAAGGTACTGGAGCTTCCTGCGCAGTCGCTGGTGACCGTGTTGTGTAGGAGGCAAAGTCATTGAATTTTATTGTGGGGGTGAAGGAAAGAATGTCATTGTATGTGGGGGATAGGTCGAAAGCCACCTTCTTTGTTTAGAGATGGTCTGTCAACCTCACGTAGATGGCCTCTCTCATCCCTCTTTTCAAACCATCTTTCTGTCTTCTCTGTCAAGAATATGTATACAGTATCTTAGTCCTCCTTCTCTCTAAGGTACAAATAGACAACTGGGACTTGACCTAAAGAGTTAACTCATCTGCTGGGTGATTGTTTGGTTTTCTCAATATACACGACTGCATAAATCAGATTGCTTTTCCGAGGGTGTCCGGTCGTTGGGCTGTACTTATCTTTGTCTCTGGGTCTTACCGGGCTTTAAGTATACCTGAAAGTCGTGTTGGTTGAAAATCCGTCTCAGACAGGCCTGATACATGTACAATATGGAATGACAAGATTGTGCATCTGCTACTCTGATTTCACATCCACCTTGCCAATCTCCCTTCCCTTCGCAGATGACCAGCTGGGGTAACCACAGATTTTGAGGGTCTCCCTCATGTACCAAGGCTCTTTTTCTTTCTCTGTTGGCCTGTGGGCTGGTTGGCAGATTATCAACTCTGTGTTGTAGGGTTCTGATAATGCCCAGTTTGTGTTCCAGTGGGTCTTCTGTAGCGTTTACAAATACTCAGTGATTGTTTTTGTCTTGTACCCAGTGGTTGGATCTCTTTTAAGTCTCTCATATAGTATGCGGTGGCATCGTTGAGAAGTGTAAGTACTGTTTTATTTGTCTATTGTGTTTCGGATTACTGTGCATCTTCCTTTCTCTGCTGGCAAGATTGTGATGTTTTCGTCTTTGTTCAGCGTTGTCACCACTTGGATCCATTTGATGCTATGCTTGTGCTGTTCTTCAGTCTATTGGAAGAACATTCTGAGAACTGTAAAGATGTTTTTTCTGACTTTAAAGTAAAATGGCCTGCTGTATGCAATAAACATGCACGAGTCAGCAGGCTGCGATTATGAATTTAAGTGGGTAAATGCTTGATGAGTGAGGCTCCATTTTTCATGCTCATTGCATGTGACGACTTGTATTTCAAATTGTTGTTGCCATAAAGATGCAACATTTACAAAAAAATAATTGAATATTATTCAGATATAATCATAATGCTCCATACTAATACGAATGAGTGTCTCTACATTTCTGAAGTTTAAAAACATAAACTTGTCAAATCCAAACTTCAGTGCACGCTACCGAGCTCATCATCCAGGTTGGGGGTCTTCTACCTCTGCGTTTAACCTGTAGTGAACACAACAAGCTGTGTCCAAGGCACACTTTGATTTTTTTTTCAAACAAACATTTTTCACATAAAAACTTAACATCCTCACATAGAGGCATTTTATTGTGGAGCAGGAGAATTGCATTTGCCACTGAAGTACAGTTTTTATTGCCCTTGGCAAACTCGGCTCTAAAAATAAAAAAACACCAGTGATATTCTGAGAGACGTATGCTTCTGTAGTTATTCCTTTGTGGAAGCTGTAGTGGTATAGTAACATGGGCCCTCATTTACTAACTATGCATATGCATCGATTTGCGAATGTATGATTCATCAATATCTTTGGACGTATTCTATCAACACATTTTAAACAGTTTAAGACCATGCATAAGCACAAATAATGAAAGGATTGGCTTCCGAAAAGACACACACACACACACACACACACACACACACACACACACACACACACACACACACACACACACACAGCGGCTGGATAGCTCAGTTGGTAAGGCATCGTTTTGGCGTACGGTAGACGGGGGTTCGAATCCCGCTTGGGGCAAAAAAAATGAGCACAAGACACCATCCAGTGTGGGTCCTTGGGCAAGACCCTTCACGCTAATGCCTACCTCATACAATGGTGAGAGACAATAAATTGAATGACATGGCTCAGACGTCGCCCAGCAGGTGCTGGGGAACCAGAGCACCTTGACGAAAAATGGGCCACTGGAACAAAGCGGAGATGGGCGAGATACGATAACATGGCTCTGTTGGAATGCTACTACTCAAGCAACCCTAGTCAGAAGGGTTACATGCAGAGAATGCGGGCTGAATGGTTACTTCGAAACCCACAGTCACGGTTGACCACGAAACAACTATTAGCTCAGTATTCCAACATCCACAAATGGCAATTGCTGTCACAACTTGAGATTGATGAGGTACAACGCAGATTCCATGGTGAAGGGCCCCAGGCTGCTAGATCAGAGGAGGAGGTTATACCAGAGATTGGGAGGCAAGCCCCAATGAATGCAGATGATGAGGTTGGGAGGCCAGCCCCAATGAATGAAATGCTGAGCAAGGCAGCAACTGACCTGAAAGCTCATCATGGCGACAATGAAGGCTGGGCAACCTAGAAATCGATTACAACAGCTATGTGAAGTACCACCTGAAAGTCTCATAGAAGATCCTGGTTGTGTGGATCAGGGAGTCTATGTCCCTTTCGCTCTTAGCATACAGCTTTATTTCATCCATGTAGAGGAGGTGACTGATCCTAGCTCCATTTCTGAGGTGGTATCCATAGCCTGTCTTGGCGATTACTTGTCTTATGGGGTTCAGTCCTATGCTGAACAGGACTGGGGAGAGTGCATGTCAGAGATTTTTCTCGGACAAAGTTAAAGAAACGACTCGGCACACAGGGAAAATTGTCTTCAATGTCGACGGAAGCGGATCTCTGAGAGCGAACGACGGTTTAGTTGCTCCGTGATCACACTCCCAGAGCCGCCCTCCGCGAGTTCGACCTTTTATTGTAACATATGCAAAATACAAGAAAAACACTGCCCCCGATATTTGCATGCCGCACCCCCGGTCCGGCCCCTCGGTAGTGATTGGTTACCTGTGTTTAAGCTTTGAACCACCAGTACGTTGGCGCCTTTCTGTCTGGTCTACGATGAACCAACATGTCGCAGACGTTGCGGATGGCCAATGTCGCCTGGGCGCGGCGGGTGTTCTCAGATCGTCTTTTGTTGTTCAACCGCTGTTCCCGAATTATTCATTCCCCTTTTGTGACCGAGTTTCGCCCTCTCCCCTGTGATCGCCCACCTACATTGACGTGCTAATTGTGGACTCCAACGGCCCTCCGGCCAGGTGGCCGGCGCCTTTGTGCCCAGGCATTTGGGGTGCTGTATCGCACCCAAGCGATTTGGATGTGACCGACTTAAAATGAAACTTTAAACATGATACAATTTGCTCATAAATTCCTCTAACATTCCCACCTCTGTATCATAATTAAAGTTTCTTCTAACGCCCAGGTGACATTGAGATGCAATTGCACGGGTGGGAGGAAAAACTGTCCTGAGGAGGATGGGGGTGTAACAAGATCAGGACAGAAAACCCTTCCCGGGCAATGGCTACACATTAAACCGAAATTAAAATCTAATCTAAACACACATAAAATGAAAATCGCGATCTAGTTCTGGGTCGTTACCCGAAAGGAAACAATATCGTGATCGCCAATCACACTTACGCACTAACACAAAACCATACGCGCAACATACGCATACAAAGTTAGACAAACATACGCCGAGGTGGTCAACCTCTGCAGGAAGGCAGCGCTTCCTTACCGTTTATGCTTAGCAAGAAACGGTATCTAAATGAGCCAATGCTCTCACAGATGCGCTTGGGCTCTGTGTCCGTGGAATCGAACTTCCCGTGCCGCTAACCACAAAACGGTACTCGAGCTAGCCTACTACTTTTCGGCATTAACTCGTCTAATTCCGTCACTCAGTGGAGATAACCGACTACGCAGCGGTTACTCCACCACGCCGACTGACCTTATTTTCCGACAATTGTCCCGATGCCGAGCCGATCCCAGGTCCGCTGGATGATGGCGTTTGCTCGTTCCCCACGGCGTCCGGTGCGCGGCTGGCTCCTCCAGGAAAAGTTTCCACGGGGTCTGGTTGGTCTTTGAGGCGCAAAACGCGCGATCAGCCACGAATCGTCCACCGGAGGAAATCGGAGAGTCCAACAAACAAGCTCAAATCCGTTCGAACAAGCGCATCATCCTGCCGACAACGCCAAGTTTCTGTCAGAGATTTTTCTCGGACAAAGTTAAAGAAACGACTCGGCACACAGGGAAATTGTCTTCAATGTCGACGGAAGCGGATCTCTGAGAGCGAACGACGGTTTAGTTGCTCCGTGATCACACTCCCAGAGCCGCCCTCCGCGAGTTCGACCTTTTATTGTAACATATGCAAAATACAAGAAAAACACTGCCCCCGATATTTGCATGCCGCACCCCCGGTCCGGCCCCTCGGTAGTGATTGGTTACCTGTGTTTAAGCTTTGAACCACCAGTACGTTGGCGCCTTTCTGTCTGGTCTACGATGAACCAACATGTCGCAGACGTTGCGGATGGCCAATGTCGCCTGGGCGCGGCGGGTGTTCTCAAATCGTCTTTTGTTGTTCAACCGCTGTTCCCGAATTATTCATTCCCCTTTTGTGACCGAGTTTCGCCCTCTCCCCTGTGATCGCCCACCTACATTGACGTGCTAATTGTGGACTCCAACGGCCCTCCGGCCAGGTGGCCGGCGCCTTTGTGCCCAGGCATTTGGGGGTGCTGTATACGCACCCAAACGATTTGGATGTGACCGACTTAAAATGAAACTTTAAACATGATACAATTTTGCTCATAAATTCCTCTAACAGTGCATCACCTTGGTATATGCCACATTTGATGGACACGTGGGCAAGTGGCTTGCCATTGGCTTTAACTGTGATTTTCCACATCCTCATCGAGTTTGCAACGAAGGCTCTTAGTGTCACGGTTCTGTTTGTGACCAACAGGTGGCACTGTGGGATCCACCTTCAGCGGCACACCTGTTGGTCATTACGTCATTAGTAGTATAAAAGGACTCCCGGCACGACCACTCGGTGTTGGGTCATTGTTCCTGTCATTTTGTTTCTGTCATGGTTTCTGTTTCTGTTACTGTTAGTTTTTTGCTTCCGCCATGGTTTTTGTTTGTTACTTTGGATGCTTTTCGTTTTCATGACTTTGTTTGTTTTGAATTTAGTTTCCCCAGTATTTTGTTAATACAATTTGTCTAGTTCACCTTGCTCCTCCTTCCTGCCTGCTTTTTGGGGTCCACCACCACCACGCAACGTGACACTTGCAGTGGTTCTTGCAGTGTGCAAGTCCTCAAGAATGGGTGCCAATGGATAGTGTGAGGATCAGCTGTGGTGAAGGATGTTTCCTGAAGTCCACAATCATCTCTACCGTCTTGAGTGTTTAGCTCTAGGTTGTGTCGGCTGCACCAGAGCTCCGACACAAAAAAAAAAACAATAAAATAAAGTATATATATATATATATATATATTCATTTTCCAAACCGCTTTATCCTCACTAGGGTCGCGGGGGGTGCTGGAGCCTATCCCAGCTGTCTTCATGCAGTAGGCAGGGGACACCCTGAACCGGTTGCCAGCCAATCGCAGGGCACAGAGAAACAGACAACCATTCGCGCTCACATTTACACCGAGGGACAATTTAGAGTGTTCAATCAGTCTGCCATGCATGTTTTTGGAATGTGGGAGGAAACCGGAGGACCTGGAGAAAACCCAGGCAAGCACAGGAGAACATGCAAACTCCACACAGGAAGGCTGGAGCTTGAATTGAACCCGGTACCTCTGCACTGCAAAGTCGACGTGCTAACCACTCGACTACATAGCCACCCTATATGTATATATGTGTGTGTGTGTGTGTGTGTATATATATATATATATATATATACATATATATATATATATACATATATATATATATATATATATATATATATATATATATATATATATATATATATATATATATATATATATATATATATATATATATATATATATATATATATATATATGACAAGTTTATAATCAATTCATGTTTGTACATTTTGCATTTTCATGGCAACAACAATTTTAAGTTCAAGTCATCACATTCAGTGAGCATAAAAAACGAAGCCTTACTCATCAAGCATCTGCCGACTTATATTCAAACTTACAGCCTGCTGACTCATGCATGTTTATTGCTACAACAGTCCTTCAAAATATCCTACATATGTCGCCACTGGGCTGCAGGGCTAGTCTAATTTTTGGCTTCTCTTATTCTTTAAAACGTGATAATCGAAGTAACACTATTAATGTGCAGAATGATGCAGTGCGCTTACAAGTTCCCAAGGTTGTGAAAGTGCCATGAAGACACCATGTTACTTGCTGAACTTTGTTTTACTTTCCATACATAAGAATGCAATTCAAAGTGATGTACAGTTAATTTAAAACAGTTCAAACTGACATCATATAAAGAGGATCCCCCTCCTCTCAACATTCGCAAATATTTTCTCCCCACAAGCAAGCCTATGCTTGCACACACACACGCACTTACCCTAATGATCCTGACATTAAAAAGTACATGGCAAGGCACAGAGAAACCATATGAGGAAAAAAAGCACCCAAGGGGTGCTGATCCACGCTGAGTGACAAGAACCATACATAAAAGGAAACACTGGCTCTTGAAATAATTAATGGCTTTCTGTGTGTCTGTCTTCGGGTGGGACAGACATGGCTGACTACCTCCGGCTACCACACGATTCTTGTGCTTGAGGCCAAAGCTAAACATGCCTCACAATCGTTTGTGATATTTGCAGGTCAAGCACAATCTTGAAGCACACTTCTTGGGGCAGTTGTCCTGTGATGTTTTTTGCCATCAACTGCCACAAGCAGTGTGCATATGCATGAGAGTTTCTCTCCAAACAGTTGAATATGACAAAGAGTGACCACAGTCAAACCAGGTAATTTTTCTTTGTAAAAATGTATTCATGCATGTGTTTTTGTTTTCAGTTTTTGAAGAACCTCCATTACTGCATCAATACTGTTGTTTAGTTTCAGGCGTTGTTTTTTTTTTTTTTGGGGGGGGGGGACTATATCTGTATCTAGTAGAGCTGTCAGTTTAGCGCGTTTTTATTGGCATTAATTTAAATGAATTTTATCGGGATCAAAAAAATTCTTACGAGATTAACGCGGCAGACGACACAGCGGATGTTACGTTGCTCTATAAATAAACCAGAAACAAAACATCAATCGCTCTGCACAGGTCCACGCACGTTTGTTTTGCCAGCCACGGCAGCGCGAGACCCTGAAAACGGATACTTAAATAGTTTATGAATGGAAAGTTTACTTTTAAAAACTTGCCAGATTGTTCCAATGACAAGACCAAAGTTACCTGTATGTTTTGCAGTCGTAAACTGAGCTATCATCATAGCACGTCGAGTCTGAAATACCACTTAATGGCCAAGCACACAGCTGACGTGCGTACTCCGCCCCCTCGTCTCAGACCGACAGCTATGGATCATTTCAAAGCAAACAGCGTGGGCTAAAATGTTGCTAGAACAGGGGTGTCTTTATTTAGCTCATTTTTGCATAGTTGTCATGTTTGTCCGTCTGCAATCTGACGTTTAAACAAAGTAAATTGTGTTTCAGCTTGGGTTAATCATGCCGGCGCTCCACTTCCGGGATTGAGTATTGGGACTTGTAGTTCTTTTGTTCGATTCGACTTTATGTTTGTGTTGTATGGTTTCTTACGTTTAAAACAACGAATAATGATGACGATAATGATACATAGTGAAATCAAGGTTGATTACATTATTTATTAAACGCATTGTTAAATAAAGGTATTAATTAATGTCAATTATATACATATTTACATTGTGATGCAGAAAGATAGATATATTAATTTTTTACAGCATTTATGTGTAGTTTAGGTTATTACCTGCTTCTGATACTTCTGTTACAACTACTACTACTACTACTTCTGCTGCAAAGTGCTTTTTGATCATTTATTGGAGCACTTTGGTTTGGTTTGGTTTTGGTTTGGTTTGGTTTGGTAAAACCAAACCAAACCAAACCAAACCAAAGTGCTCCAATAAATGATCAAAATTTATTGGAGCACTTTGGCTTGGTTTGGTTTTGGTAAAACCAAACCAAACCAAAGTGCTCCAATAAATGATCAAAAAAGTACAGAACGAGAGATCCTTCCATGCTGACCGACAATGCCTATTCAGGGGTCCGTGAAAAATTATAGGCTGAGTACTAGTTTACCTTAGATGTGCACTTTATATTGCGCTGTTTTGATTCCATAAAAAGAGCTGTTCAAGCAGCTGTTGATGGACAGTAATATTGTGTGAGAGATAATGTGTGAATAACTGCTCCAAGTGAAAAATGTTCATGTAAAATTGAAAATTGAAATTATTTCAGTAAATATTTGCATTTTGCACATAGAAAACTGATTCATGATTCCATGTTGATGAGAGCATTAAAATGGGGGAAAATAGGACAAAAACTATAAAAGGAAATTCAGAAATGATAAAAAATGCGTGAGTAATCATGATTAATTTTTAGTTAATTTGAGTTAATTATGACAGTTGAGTTTTCAATTAGATAAAATATTTTAATCGTTTGACAGCTCTAGTATCTAGCAAATGTTTTTTAAAAAAAATACCTTTTATTTAGCCAATATTTGAATGTCAAAATAAATCATTTGTCAAAAGTTGTCAGTTTTTTTCTTCTTTTTAAAATGTATATACTGTATTTAAACACACCTGTAAAGCCTGCCTGTTCATTTTGGGAAATCATCTGCTGTTTGAGCTGTTGCTCTTAAGAAAACTGAAGGATTAATGTGAAAGGCATTATTTAAATTGTGTTGATGGTTTGAAACTATAAATGTAGAGGAATGTTCATTCTACCTAGATCTATGTTCAATATGCTTTTTTTTTTTGCTGTAACCCTACATTTTATTAAATATAGCACAACTTTGGTAGAGTATTCTGAAGAGTTTTTTCACCACTTGCAATCCTTACTTGTGTGTTTCATAATTTAGACATTAGGAGCTGAATGATGTGAATTTTTTTTTAGGCGGATTCCTGATAGTTGTCTGAATAAAATTGTATCATGCGATTAATCACTTATTTAATCCCTTATATCTTTAAATCTCTAAATTACGAATTTAAATTAGTTGGCTCCTCAACACTTATAACAGAGATCATAATTAAAAACAAAACATACAAATGTTTTGCTTTTAATTAAGATCTCTGTTATAAGTGTTGAGGAGCATTTAATTTAACATTTGATAAATATTTGTCAAATGTTTTGCTTTTAATGAAGATCTCTGTTATAAGTGTTGAGGAGCCAACTAATTTAAATGCGTAATTTAGAGATTTAAAGACATAAGGGATTAAATAAGTATATATATATACATGTTTTTATTTTTTTTACAAAGCAGTAACTAGGCCTTTATTTTGTGATGGTATATTAGTTATGCACAAATATACACAGACACACTTCTGTTTGCTGACATTTTGCTGGATGTTTCATTCTCAGTTATCAACATGCTGAGAACATGTCGACTATTTTACGAATGTTTTAAAAAGGTAGAAACATTTTAAACTGAAAGAAACGTGTGTCAAATAAAATGCATGAACAATATGATAATACTTTACCAACATGACATTGATTCTGATGCACGTCATTTTTGACCCACTTATGAAAGTGTAACTCATGCAACTAAGGGTTCATTATCTTTTTAATTTGTTGATCATAAAAATGTACATGACTAATTGAACAAGTTTGAGAATTTGGACTCAGACAAGGGTGAGATCCGGTAGGTCTAATTGTATGTCTTTGGAACACACAACGCAGGGGAAAGGTAAGAAGAGAAAAACCCAGTGGCCCTTTTAAGTCTCCACTCCACAGTGCAGTTCAGGTGGACAGAGGCTAGAGGTTCCAAATAGAAAGAAACTACTTTAGCCCCCAAGGTGAAATCCACATAATAGATTGTTGTGCTGAAAAATAATTTATTGTGAGGCTGTAGAATTGTATGTGCGGGGTAGGTTTTGCACGACTAATGTGATGAAAATCAATTCAAAGTCCAAGAGTCACTCATGAGACCATGGATGTTTTTTTTGTTTTTTTTTGATATAGTATGACAAAGTATAATCATAATAAATTAAAGGAGTAGGGAATGCTTTGCAATTATCTATATTAATGGACAATGGATAGCTCATGCACCATTTTATTTTTATTTTTTTGCAGGACATACACGTTAGAACATAAGAGAACTGGTTTGTCTGCTGTCGCATGATCATATTTCCAGCCAGAAAAAAAAAAATCCTCTCACTCAGTCGTGATGGACGTTCAGACAGTGAGATAGTATTTGATCAAGTTGGGAAAATGAGGAAACCTGTCCTCTTGAGCAAACCACAGCAGCATGCATGGTGGTCACTGAAATATTTTGGCCAAAAATGCCCTAGAAGTGCATTTTAGGTTTCGGTCCAAAAGACTTTTGTGGCTTTAGTTAAAAAAAACAACAACAAAAAAAAACACTGCCAAAATGGGAAGTTTCCATGACGCAATCCAAAAACTTTAAAGTAAGGGCTTACTGTGGGCTTACTACCGTGAAACCCCAGTTTGTTTTACGGATGGTTGCTACGGGTAGCACTGCATCACGGCGACATGGCTGCCCGCAATGCATCTTAGTTGGCCATATATGTGCCAATGGAATGCTGAACTGAGCAAGTGGGTGGCGGAGAAATGAGCCTTAAATGTCCCTGTCGTGGCACATTGGCCTGGGATGAGAAGCTTTCCTGCCTCTCTGAAGCCCAAAGGAACCAGAAAAGTCATACTTATTAGATATATCTGGGCCCTCTGCAGAAAGGCTCTCGAAAGTCGTCACTCAATGTGAACAATTAAGTTTGTGCATTTTGAGTGACGACAGATCCGCTGTTTTCCATGTTTCACTGCGATTGCATTTTTTCATCGCACCACTAACGATGGCACGAAACAGGTGGATACACCTCAGTCAGCATTTACTGAATTTGTGGTTGATAAATGAGTAAGACCATTTGTCATATCCAAATGTCCATATTTATTATGCATTTCTGTAAGCTTCTGCCATATTTCAAGTGAATTGGTCAACTTACAGACAGGTCCCTTGTGATGTTACTCTGACCTGCCATCATAGCTAATTTTTTTCAGTCACTTCCAACGCTAATTTCATGGATTTTATCAACTAAAATGTCTCCGAACCCATGATATGTTCAACCCTGGAATGGATGATCAAGACGGCAAACAGTGTACCGGTGTCTGCTGCGACCCTCTTGATAATTGGGCTTTATTTTGTGTTTATAGTGATTGGTGCTTTATTGACGGACACCTGACGAGTGTATGATCACTTTATAATAATAATAATTCATTTTATTTAAAAGCGCCTTTCATGCCACCCAAGGACACTGTACAGACAATGAAGAAATACAATATAAAAATAGATAAGAGAAGTATTATATAAAAACAGGACATAAAATCACAAGACATGGGAAGTGGGAGAATTAGGTAATGTAGGTACCGGTAGTCCTAAACAGGTGAGTTTTTAAACGGGACTTGAAAGTGGAGAGAGGTGTACAGTTTTGGAGGTCCGGAGGTAGACTGTTCCAGAGCATAGGAACTTTACTTTATTGGACATGCATTACCATGTTGGAGGTCCGGGTGCATTCAAGCATGGTAGGGGGAAGGAATTGCCGTCATTCCTGGCTGACTTCCCGTCTGTGCTCTTCCATGTCCACGCAATACCCTCAGAGCAGAGGCGGCGCCGTGGCAAACGCAGTGGTCATCTAGAAAAGCTAAACAAACAAACGAAAAAATACCTCGTAGTGAGTGCAGCCACTTTTTAACGCTCCCACTTCAAATTCGTTCTCTGATGATTTTGATCAGCTTTGTGTTCTCTCTTCAAACACAGAGGAACTCAGCTCTTGGTTTCACTCATCTTATATGAGTGTATATATATTGGATTCCATGGTTCCATTAAAAATTATGTGGCCACTAACCCAAACCATGGTTTACTGACGGAATTCATGCAGCTTAACAAGAAGGTTGCAAAGTTGAACATGGGTGGCAAGAAGACAGACTGAAGGTCTTTTATCAAATCCTAATAGGTTGCCGTTGCTACCAAGGCAAAGTGAAAGAATACAAAAGGGAAGTCTTATTCAGGAAACTTCGTCATAATCCGCATACTCTATTCACTATTGATTCTGTGCTTAAACCCCATCAGCCTGTTTGTACAGACTCATCCCCAGAAATGCGGCATGGATTTTTACAGTGTTTCATTGAAAAGATTCCTACAGCTAGGGCTCTCGTTTCAAACACCACATTTGAACCCTGTGTCCATGTTCCTTGTTCCGCAGTGTTGGATTCCTTTGAGGCAGTTTCCTTGATATTTTTATAGGATGTGGTTGACAAATTAAACTGGGCTCCCCTGTGGACTCTTTTACTCCTCTTTTTTTAAAGGAGGTTCTCCAGAATATTGGCGAATCAGTTTGGGCTCTTGTCAACAGCAGTCTGTCTTCTAGTGTAGTCGCCCAACATTTTAAACATGCTGTAGTGCAAACCCTGCTTAAGAAATCTGACCTTGATCAAGTTGTGCTGTCTAATTTTAGAACCAGTTGCAAGCCGCCTTTTATTTCTAAAATTCTGGAAAAGTTGAGTACATGCAGTAAAAAATCTTATTCTGGATAAACATAATTTCGTAGAGATTTTCCAGTCAGGTTTCAAGATGATGCAAAGCACAGTGTCAGCCATGTTATGAATTTTGTACACTGTCCTCCAGGCAAATGACAATGGACACAATGTGTGTCTTGTTTTGTTGGATCCATCTCAGGGGTGCGCAATCCCAGTCCTGGAGGGCCGCTATCCTGCATGCTTTCCAAGTCTCCCTGTTGCAACACACACCTGATTGAAATGATCAGATCATCAGCAAGCTCTGTGGAAGCCTGATATTGAACCTGTTTTTTTAAAGGTTTTTAAGAATTGTTTTTTTTTTACGTTGCGAGCGAAGCGGAAAAGGACACGCTTCATTCGCAACAAATTGGAAATATGTGATTCCCGAAACAGCAGACACCAACAAGAACTCCGTACAAAAATGATATTTATTAACAAAAACCGCACCGCCGAAAATAGATAACAAAAAACGCTGGTCAAAACGAGTACCAGGAGAAACATGCAAAAACTCAATAACAAAAAACGCTCGCACAAACGGCAAGGAACAAATAACTCGAATACGATATAAACAAAGGAAAGACTACACCAAAACAGCTGACGATTCTAACTAGCGCACTAAATACAACAACGAGAGGCAAAGATCAACACACGGGCAAAGCAGCCCTAATAAAGCAGGTGCTTAATGGCAAATAGGGAGCAGGTGTGCAGCCAGCCATAATGCGCCGCCTGCCACCTGCCACCTGCTGCCGGAAACGGGACATGACAGTACCACCCCCCCTCAACGGACGCCCGCTGGCGGCCCACCCAGCTTGGAAGGGTGAGAAGCGTGGAAGTCACGCAGAAGGGACGGATCCAAGATCCAGGAGCGGGGTCTCTCGTAGCCAGCCACACCTCCTGCCCCACCTCATAGGACGGTGCCGGGCGACGGTGCCGGGCGACGACGACGGTCCGCAATCCACCGGTTTCGGGATGCCGTGCGGGACAATGCGGCCCTAGTCTCCCTCCACACGCGACGGGCCCACTTCAGACGGTACTGCACCGACGGAACCTCCACCTGTCCCTCCTGAGACGGGAACAGTGGCGGCTGATAACTGTAAGCCGACATGAAGGGAGACCGACCTGTGGCCGAAGAGACGAGGGTGTTGTGCGCATACTCCACCCAAGGCAAGTGGACGGCCCAAGACGAGGCCGGTGGAGACACACACAGCGAAGAGCCGCCTCAGGTCCTGGTTCGCCCGCTCCGCCTGCCTATTGGACTGCGGGTGGTACCCAGATGAGAGACTCGTCGTGGCCCCCAGAGCCCGACAGAACCGTTTCCACACCCTGGAAACAAACTGGGGCCCACAGTCTGACACAATGTCCATCGGGATCCCATGGAGACGGAACACACGGGTTATCAATAGGTCGGCCGTCTCTAAGGCGGACGGCAACTTGGAAAGCGGAACAAAATGAACAGATTTTGAAAAACAGTCCACAATGGTGAGAATGACGGTCTTTCCACGGGAAGGAGGAAGGCCCGTGACAAAGTCAATGATATGTGGGACCAGGATCGAGGGGGAACGGGTAGGGGTTGAAGCAACCCCGCCGGGGGCCGGTGCGAGGCCTTACCACAGGCGCAGGCGGAGCAGGCATTGATGAAGTCCACGATATCCCTTCGAAGCCACGGCCACCAAAACCGCTGGGAGACGATATGCAAAGTCCGGTTCACCCCTGGATGGCAAGCCACTTTAGACGTGTGCCCCCACTGCAATACTTCTGAACGCAGTGGTGGGGGCACAAACAGCTTTCCTGCGGGACATCCAGCCGGGACTTGGATCCCGTCTTGAGTCTCCTGGATCCTCCGCTCGATCTCCCATCTCAGAGCCCCCAGGATGCAGTGGTCCGGGAGGATCGTCCCTGGCTCACCGTCCCGTTCCGCGGGATCGTGGATCCGGGAGAGGGCATCAGGTTTGGTGTTTTTAGAACCAGGACAATATGTGAGTGTGAAATTATATCGAGTCAACAGAAGTGCCCACCGGGCCTGACGCGAGTTCAGTCTTTTGGCAGGGCATATGTATGCAAGGTTCTTGTGGTCGGTGTATACAGTAAATGGCTCCTTAGTCCCCTTGAGCCAGTGTCTCCATTCCTGTAGTGCTACCACTACAGCCAACAGTTCCCGGTTTCCCACTTCATAGTTTGACTCGGCGGGACTAAGGCGCAAGGGTGCAGTCCCTGGTCAACCGGGGAACGCTGAGACAAAACCGCCTCCAGTCCCGAATCCGAGGCGTTCACCTCTACGATAAAAGAACAATCAGGGTTAGGATGTTGCAGTACAGGTGGGTTCGTAAAAGCTTTCTTTAACGCCGTAAACGCCGAGTCGGCGTCCGAGTCCCACCTATACGGAACCTTAATGGTGGTCAACTGAAGGGCCTTTTGACTGTAATTGCGAATAAAACGTCTGTAAAAGTTAGCAAAACCCAAAAAACGTTGCAGCTCTTTACGAGTGGTGGGTGCCGGCCATTCTACCACCGCCTTAATCTTGACGGGGTCGGCTCTCAATTGACCCCTCTCTATGACGAATCCCAGAAATGATATAGTCTTGACATGAAATTCACATTTCTCGGCCTTGACAAAAAGCCTATTTTCCAACAGCCGTTGTAATATGAGCCTGACGTGCTGTTTGTGTTCCTGTAGAGTCCGTAAGAAAATCAAAATGTCATCAAGATAAACAAAACAAATTCAATAGGTCCCTCAGCACGTCGTTGATCAGACTCTGAAACACCGCGGGGGCGTTTGTCAGACCGAAAGGCATGACCAAATATTCAAAGTGGCCTAAGAGAGTTCTTGAAAGCTGTCTTCCATTCATCCCCTTTCCGGACGTGAACCAGATGATACGCACTGCGTAAATCCAATTTCGAGAAGATGGCGGCTGATTGAAGGGGAGCAAATGCGGAATCTAACAGTGGAAGTGGATACTTGTTCTTAATGGTTATTTCATTAAGTCCTCGATAGTCCACACATGGCCGCAAAGACTTGTCCTTCTTTTCAATAAAAAAAACCCCAGCACCTAACGGCGATCGTGACGGTCTGATAAGACCTGCAGCGAGCGAGCTGTTGATGGATTCCCTCAGTGCCTCTTGTTCAGGGTGAGAAACCTGATAAAGCCGAGAGCTCGGCAGCGGGCCACATGCCTGCAGGTGTATTTGCACAGTCGTAAGGACGGTGCGGTGGCAAGGATTGGGCGCGGTCTTTACTAAAAACCTGTTGCAAATCATGATAGCAACCAGGTACTCCATCTAGACAAATGGCTTCAGGGGGCTCCTTACGAGAACGCACGTGCCCCCCAACGGCGGACTGCAAACAATGCTCATAACAAAACGGGCTCCAAATCTCTATCGCAGGGCGATCCCACGAAATTAATGGGCTGTGAGTCTTAAGCCACGGTAAGCCGAGGATAACTGGGACGGATCGCGACTGCATCACATAGAATCGCCTATGTACGACGTGATTGCCCGAGAGCTTCAGCTTAACGGGTCCTGTAATCTTCTTCACCACCGCCAAAAGACGCCCATCAAGATCATGAACCCGTTTTTCTTCGTTCAAGTCCTCGATGTAACAACCTATTTCGGCGGCTATGCTGGTATCGATGAAGCAATCATCGGCCCCCGAATCTACCAAAGCCCGGATCGGCATAACCTGAGACGGCCCGTAAATCTCTCCCTCCAGTTCCAGTCTCTTGGAGAGGCATGAACGAGACTCGACTCTCCTCGGTTCCCGATGTTTGATGCGGGGTCGTAACTCACAGTCATCGAGAGGCGTAGGTGGTTTTGATGTCCATGGGCAAGTGCCGACCCGATGCCCTTTTTGGCCGCAGTGGAAACAGGTCCGGTCCTGGATCCGACGCCCTCTCTCCTCCGGGTCCAGGTGTTCGCCTCCCAGCTGCATCGGCTCGTCCACGGCAGCCGTATTCCGTGTCCTGGAGTGGTCCCCGGACCCCGATGTCCGAGTCGTCTCACGGGAAGCTTCTCGGAAAGCAGCATGCCGGTAAGGAAGCCGTCGTCCTGCGCGCTCCCGGCTCCTCTCCCTAATGCGGTTGTCCAGGACCAAAGTGATGTCTATGAGCTCCTCTAAGTCAGAGTTGTTGTCGCAGGTAGCCAGTTCGTCCTTTAGTAGTGTTCAACCCGCGGCGAAACAGTCCACATAAGACTCAGTCACCATATCCACTTTGAGCGGCCAAGATACGAAACGTAATGGAATAGTCTGCAACCGATTCCCCGAACGGGATGGTGAAACACCCGATGCAACGCGGAAACGAAATCGGGAAAGGAAGACCGGAGGCTCGGCTTTGCCTCGCTCACTGCTAGTGTCCATGACGCCGCCTGACCAGTCAACAAGCTCATGACATACGCTATCTTGGAGGCGTCACTGACATAAGTGGACGGTTGCTGATCAAACACGAGGGAGCACTGATGGAGGAAGTGCCCACACTGACCATGCTCACTACCATAGCGTGGAGGGTGTGGCAGTATTGGTTCCCGACAACCTGTCGGGGAACGGCCGGGTACCTCCGCGTAGCCCGGGGGATTTCCGGGGTTGGCGTTCTCCGGTTTTCTAAACGCTCCATTCGCGACCTGTAATCCTCGAACTGGTGGGCCAACATGGAGACCGCGTCACGGAGTTCTGAGATCGCTTGGCCCTGCTGACTCACCAGTTGTTTTTGGCTGGCCAGGGCGGACAAAATCCTATTGATGTCTGCGGAATCCATGGTGGCCGGAGAATTCTGTTACGTTGCGAGCGAAGCGGAAAAGAACGCGCTTCATTCGCAACAAATTGGAAATATGTGATTCCCGAAACAGCAGACACCAACAAGAACTCCGTACAAAAATGATATTTATTAACAAAAACCGCACCGCCGAAAATAGATAACAAAAAACGCTGGTCAAAACGAGTACCAGGAGAAACATGCAAAAACTCAATAACAAAAATGCTCGCACAAACGGCAAGGAACAAATAACTCGAATACGATACAAACGAAGGAAAGACTACACCAAAACAGCCGACGATTCTAACTAGCGCACTAAATACAACAACGAGAGGCAAAGATCAACACACGGGCAAAGCAGTGGCACGGCAAACAATTCTCCGGCAGCAAAGAGACAGAAAGACAGCACTAATAAAGCAGGTGCTTAGTGGCAAATAGGTAGCAGGTGTGCAGCCAGCCAGAATGCGCCGCCTGCCACCTGCTGCCGAAAATGGGACATGACAGTTTTGGTTTCTGGCATTGGTTTCTTCGTTAAGTTTCGGACTCAAATTTTCATTGTGATGCATCCCTATTTGCTATGTTTGCAATCATCACTGACATCTTTGTGTGCGGTGCTAACCTTCCACTTTAACAGCATGGTTTGAAAAGTTGAAAATCCTGGTTGAGTCTTGGGTTTTTTTGCCCCTTTTACTGGTTGTCCACCCCTAACCAGTTAAGACAGTTTAAATCAACTGAGGACTGATGGACTAATTTCAGTGTGCACACTCCTCTGTTGCTGACGGCGCCTCTGCCTCCTCCTGAAAACAAAAACACAGGATAAATGATGTCACTCTTTAAATGTCATTGTGTGGTAGTAAAGTCCGTACAATCCCTAGTGGACCTGTCTTTGTATACATTACTTTTACCTACATGTTAATTTTGACCTAAAGAGTGAAACAAAAATAAAGAGTGGCCTACTCCTTCCCATCCGGCTTATGTCCCAAGCATCGTAGAATTAGCCAGGCTTAATTATTGGCAAAGCTAGACTGTTTGCAATTGTCAGATACAATTAGGCAGCTCAGGCCGATAGAGCTGCTACAGCATCAGAAGTCATCACAAGAGACAAAAGAATTTAAATCCTCTCTGGCCCACACACCGACTCTCATTGGTAATTATGAAAGCAATTTAAGGCCTCTATTCACCCTGACATAGTATGCTTCACAGTGTACCACCAACATTGTGTATAGTGGGAATAGGGCGCTGCTGACTTCAGCTTGGAACGTCAAGATTCGATGAAGACCATCTCAATTTCATCTATAGCTGGCGTTGAAGTCGTCGAATTGTTTAAAAACCTCATTGGTGGAAGGAACTGAGGAGTGGGTGATATCTGCCCCCGGGTTCCTAAATGGTCGTGAGAAAGTCCTGGTTGACTTGCCTCTGCAATATCACATGAGCATTGTGGGGAATGATACTGGATTGGATTGTTGTGGTCCCCCCTTTCAACAGTCTTATATGGACTGTTCAGTCCAGGTATAACGGTTCTCAGAGTTTGGTCCACATTGCCCACGGTAAGTCCGTTTATTTTTTTATTTTTTTCCAACGAGGCTTAGACTTTACCAAGTGTGTCCTTCGTCTCTCATTATTCATAATTTTACTCATTACCTTGATGGACAGAATGTTTACATGCAGCCGAGGCGTTGACGGTGTCCTCTTTGGTTGCCTGGGCATGACGTCTCTTTTCGTCATTTTTGCTTGCACACCTCATGTCCACAAAAAGTTTTTTTTTTTCCTTTTTCCGACGGCTCCCCATGTCTGGATGGTCAGAAGCTGATTTTGTTCTGCTAAACCTCCAAAAAGTAATTGTTGCCAAACATCCATGGCTGGCTGCTTGGCTGCATCCTGAAACTTCACAAAACATCAGTGTAACTAAATATTAAAAAACTTCGACCATATGTAAATCAAGAAACAATCAGCACAATATTTTTGACATGGTTTTCGCTCATATGAGGTCACGTTTGATGTCAATAAATCCAATATGTTGTGCAGATCAATTTAATATTTTTATAGGTTGGGTGGAAAAAACTAGTTGGATATGAATTTTGGTGGTGAATGGACACCGTTGCCGACATTAGATGACAACAGAATGTGACAAACCAGGCAATATTACAATGCTTGCCTCCCTGCTATGATGTGGGCAGGCTGAGATGAAAGAAACGGCAAGCTCCCAAAGGGGGCAAGCCAATTATATGTTCAAGGTCATGACAAAAAAAACACTTAAATCACTACAGATTAATTTAGGGTTGTGAATTTTAGTGCTAACATACAGACCTACAGTATTATATAAACGCTTATCTTCAGCCCGTCCAAGTGTCCCTTTTATGCTATGTATTCCTAGACTGCTTTACATTACCTCAACTGGTGGTGAAAGGGTTACACGGTCTTAGCACAGATGCAATTTAGTGATGTTTGTTGTCTACGATGCAAGACATTAATGAAGCAAAACACAACACCCAGTCCTGGTATGATTCTCATTTCCTGCACCAAGGGGACTTGACCTGCCCGCCTCTGGTGCTGAACTGACACCTAATAATAATACCTCGACGTATCAAAACTGGTAACGCTTATAAACTCCTTTTCTATTCTGTCATACAACTGCACTCATGTACTCTTGATCAGCGCCTCATTAGGCACACTCAGGTAGCCTGCTTCGAGTCCAATTTGGCAGATATTTCCCTTGATGCCTGGATCCTTTAGATGTGTGTGGGGTCAATACTGTATACAGTGTACATATGCTCAGAGTAAGAGTAACGGCCTTTGCTTTCACCAGTATGTCTCCTTCGGACATTCCACAGGGAAAATGTCTTGTTTATGAGTTTTATGGTGATTACTTTCTTTCATTTGCAGTGCCCTTGGTCATACAGAGAACCCCACTACCCCCCAAATCCCTCGTTCTCTATTTGCACACGTGTGATGTGAAGTGTAAAATAAAATTGGTTTTGCGAATGATAAGATCACAGACATGACTGTGCATTCAAAATCCACATGGTCCTTGATACAAAGGCAAATATCTGTGAAACTTGATCTGTGGGAAAGCTTTTTAGTCTCGTCTAGAGGGTACCATTTGCTTTTGGATAGTTGGTGCTTGATATTTTTGGTGCTTGATATTTTGCTAAAGTTTTTCCATGCTAATGTTGTTCCTTATGACCTTTGAGAAATAATGGAATGGTTACAAGTGGGAAGGTTTGGGTGAAAAGAATAAAGAAAACGGGTCTCCAACACACAGCCCGGTGGCCATTCCATTTTGTTGAACACAGCTCACTCCCTCGTGTCTTGCATGCACAGAGAAAGTTGCAATGCACAATAAATCAGATGTCATTGCTCAACTAAACGTGCTATGGAATATGCAAAGTACCAGCGAGATGCGAGAGAGGGCCGGTCACCAATCTGTTTCAGGTTCTGAAGAACCGTTAATCAGGGGTGGAGTAGGTGGTGGCGCTAGGGGTAGCTATGTCCACCCCTCATCACTGTCTGGCCACCTCCACATCTAGGGAAAGATTTTGATACCTGTGAGTTGCATGCCATTTTCACATGGATTCGGTCTTTTTATACCTCTTGATACTGTGCATGCATACTTGTGTTGTGACTGGCTGTTCCTTGATGGATCAATTCTGGTGCAGTTTCTGTGGGCCTTTATTTTGTTATCTTTTTTTTTGTGTTATATAAGCCTGATATCTTCCAGTATGTGAACTCGGATTACTCAGTGACATGTTGACAGTATGTCAATCTTTCTACCCGTCAGATTGTCAGCTCTCTTCCGTGTCTTTTGCATCCAGCCCTGCTCTCTGTAGTTACTTTATATTTTCGCAGATAAAGACCTTTACTGTTGAAAATGCTTCTGGTTCCAAATTCTGCTCCACATGTGACAACTTTGTTCTTTTTTTTTGGGGGGGATGAAATACTTTATGGTGCTGAAACACCCTTTCTCTAATCTCCAGCGGCAACTCAAATAAATTGAGCGAGATACCTATTTTTATAGGGAAGTCGTGGCTTGTCATTATGATACAGTAATGTTATTTTGACTCATTGTTTCCTGAATTTGAAGTATGGTCTATTCAAGTTGGTGACCTCTCTTTCCTACATCAGTATTTTTAAAGTCTGTGCAGCAGGATGCACTGCTTGCAATCAGTTCCGAACATATGCTGGAAGACTTAATGAGCAATGTTATTACAAAGTATTTCTCAAAGTAGAATATGTATTACACCATTGATCAATTGATAATGACACCATTACAGATCAAGTCATGCCGACATAAAGTGACTTAAAAAGGTCACATAATGGCCAATTGTGATTCTGTAGATGGATATCGTGGTCAGTTTAACGATAGCTTCAACTGACAGTTGAAATGCCTTATTAAAAGTAGATGACGAGTCAAATTAAAAGGCTATCGAAATATATGATTTTAACATTTTGTAATTGATTTATACAGCATAGCATATCAGAGCAATGCCTCGATGCCATAATCTTAGGGGCAGTGATCAACATGAGGACTCAAAAAGTGTTTGGTCATTTGACTATGTGACAATTTGGCAAGGTTTGTACCAGAACTTCTCACAAAAGTACCACAACCACAAAACAGACCTGGGGTTGCTTTGATAACACCAAAGAAGCTATTATTTATCATTTAAGACAGTCAACCATGTAGATTGTGTTGACAATCTCTCTTCAGTAAAAGTTAACTGTACAGATCAATCATGAAAAAAGAAGCATCCTACCTAGATGGAAATGAGATGTTTCCATTTTTTTTAATCCATAATGCAAAGGTGACATGGTAAAAATGAAAACCACCAACATGGTAACTAAAATTAATAGTTGATGTCAATTTATCCACAATACTTCTTTCACTGCTGTGACTGATTGTTAGTCTCTGTATGTGCGCTGCGACTGACTGGCGGCCAGTTCAGGGTGGCTCCAGCACCCCACTGTGACCCTGTTCAGGATAAGCGGTGTTGGAAATGGATGAATGTGTACTTTCTTCACTTCAACTGAGCAACAGCGGTTAGACCATAGTAAATGCGTCCCTTTTACTTTGATCATCCTTGACTGTAACAACCTGGGCTTATCGGATGGATATGATGTCATGAAGGATTTGGGGATAGATCTTCAATTCCAATGGCTGTGTTTGTTTAAGTATGAGACTAGATGGTGTTGACCTTCAAAATCAGTTGGGTATCCAAACACGTCTGGAAAATGGTGCAGCGACAGTGTAGAAGGCACACCTGTCCCAGTGTGTTCAGGTTTGCTCGTCCTTTGTCTGTCCTCAAAAGAAGTCTCTGTTTGCATTCATAATAGGCAGCGTGTGGTGTAAAGTGCCGATTCAGCCTTCACATTTTTGTGTAGCAAAAGGTGTCAGGCCTGAAAGTTTCCGCTGACTTCTCAGCATCCGTTGTGAACCCAGCAGAGCTGCTGACATGTTGGAGTGCACCTGCCGTTTGAGCGACGTCTTCCCTTTAATCTGCCCCTTGACATTTTGTGCTCCCATGGCCAAGTTGACTGATGAACGGGTTTACCTGCACAACTCAAAGCAAATCCTTCACACTCCTTTTCAGGTTCATTTTTCTGAGCCGCAATACCAACACACTTTAACTTAGCATCTTGTGTTGCGATGTATGGATAATGTGATGGAGAACATAATGACTGTATGTACCCTTGAGTAAAACATTTAATTCCACAAATGGACCCCCTGGCTCTGCAAAGTTTCCCATTGCTTCTGCACCACTTGTGATGGATACACATAGTTTTAATTAAACACATTCCAAAGCCAATTTCAAGTTGGCTGACTCACTTTTGAATTTGGGCTGAATAAACATATGGCATAAATACTCTTAATTGTTTGTTGTGCAATGGACAAGGAGGAACTAGAAGTGAGCATCAACACTGACTGAAATGACTGAGTTTCTGAATCTTGAATAAACTCAAAAAGGTTTCTAAATCCTATGCAAAGTTGTGAAATGTCTACAGTGTACTGCTGCATGGATGATTTGTGATTAGCTAGTGATACAATGATGATGGATTCCTGTCACAAACTGTCATATATCTCCCTGCTAAGACCCTCGGCCATTTGAACGAGCCCAAAGCCATCTAAGTGAAAATGTTAGCCTGCACAGTTTTGCAATGTCCCATAATCCCCGGAGACAAGAACACAAATGTCAGCCATCACAGTAGCCAATCAGAATCCTTCCTGATGTGGCCAAGTGATAACACAAGAAACATTGTATCAGTTTTTGTCAGTGTGATTGTAGGATTGGTGGTGGACAGCGGGTCTGATGTGGCAAGTGACAACCCAGAAATTGCTGATAGAACTTAACCGATGTCTTTTGGCGTTGATTATCTTGCATGTGGTGACACATGCTGATCGGTAACAAAGCCCCAGTGGAGCTTTTCAAGCTTAGCTTTTGTGCGTCCCTCCTTCCTCCTATGGCCATTTTAGTGTGCACTGACATTAAAAACAGATATATAGAAGAGCAAAAATGTAAGTTTTCTATCCACAGATGAATTAACTTTCTACGACTCTTATCACGTGAAAAAAATGTTGAGTGGGAGAGAACTTTGCTCTCAGGCCAGGGGTGGGGCTCTCAAAAAGAGTCGTATTTTCCACTTGACCTGTCATTTGGATATCAAGAGTCGTCCTTGGATAATGCCAATTTTCAACATGAAAGACAAAAAAAATTAAAAAATCACTTACGTAGTCTAGTTACTAAACTTACGGCGGCAGCTATTCATCGTTATTCCACCGACATTAAATTTCTTCAACAAAAAGAGGTTACATTTGAATAATTAACATACACTTTTAAATAGATGTTTGGGGATGAAAAAGAAATGACTTTCCAAGGTCACAAACGCAACAGCGATTTGTGATTGGATTAACAAGAACGTCGAAGAGGCCTTCACATGACACAGCTTCCGCCTTCAGCCATAGATGGATATCATTAGTTTTCAGATCACAGCAATTTGAAATGGATGTTGTCAACGATGGTTAGAGAATAATTACAATATGGATCCATCCGCTCGTCCATGCCGAGAACATTCATACCTGTGTATCAAAAGCAGTCCCTACATAGAAGTAATTTTTCTGCAACAATGTTGTGCTGAAGTCCTCCTCTCAGTGTCCATCTTTCAAACTCGTCTTAAAACTCATTTAATTCTTTGGCTTTTCATTCAGCATGAGATTTGATATGTGTGCATGTGTGTGTGTGTGCGTGTGTGTGTGTGTGTGTGTGTGTGTGTGCTTTCTACTGCCTTTGTTAGCCATTTATTGTTTGCTGTACGAATTATTTTTGCTCCATCTACAGCTCTTTGTATACAGTGGGGGTTGTTTTATAGTGCTCTAGAAATACAATTGAGTTGAGTTGACTCGAAATGTACGTAAACAGGGCATTCGTAACTTGAGGTTCCACTTCATAAATATGAACGGTATGGTCTTTAGAAAACTCTTCCAGCCGTCACTGATTTGATGGCACATTTTCTATCTCCATGCATCAATCACATTTGATCAAGGGGAATTTGTTTGAAGTTGCCCATCGAAGCCGATGATGACGTCCTCTTTTGGATTACCCTTATTGCCATACCACACTGTCAGTCATTAACTGAAAAAAAACGCAAGACAGAGTGGGATCATTAAATTTTTTTTTTATTATTATTTTTGTGCCATCAGATATAATCAGTGCAAGTGCACACACACCAGTGATGCCAATCAGACAGAAAGAGCACAGACACTGCAACATCGTTTGAAGTGGGTTTCTTGCAGAGAAGTATCTACTGGGTCAGGGAAAATGATCTGACACATTAAATTTTAAATTTGCACCCGTAAATGTGCCTACTTTTTTATCGTTTGAAGCTACAATTGTACAGCTATCTGGATCAACTCCCACACTGATTGCCACTATTTACCGACTACCAAAACCAAACAAGGAGTTTATCACTGACATCACTACATTTCTCACTCATCTTTATACACTATCACCTAATGTGATTCTCTTAGGAGATTTTAATATCCACATGGATAATATCAATAACTCACTCACCAAAGACTTTACCTCCTGTCTGGACAGTTTTGGTTTTCAACAGTTTGTCAACCTTCCCACAACCTCCACAGCAAAGGACACATTAATCTGCTGTTTAGGATTATCACCAAAAAAATGTAAAACCGATCTCCTGCCATACACAGATCATCTATTGCTTTCATTCAATATTAATCTGTCCTTTTTCAGATCCAAACCACAACGTATTATACATTTCCGTAAAATCAAGGACATTAACCCGGACAATTTAGTATCACTTATCAACAATCTCCCCAGTACTGATTGTCTTTCCACAACAGATGAGTTCTTGACACACTACAATTCAAACCTCCATAACATTCTCAATACCCTGGCCCCACTCAAAACCCGAACTGTCTCCTTCAACCAAACAGCACCTTGGTTTACCCCTACCCTCAGACAACAAAAATCAAAAGGCCATCAACTTGAAAGATTATACAGGAAAACTGGACTCGCAATACATAAGGAAATGTACACTACCCACTTCCTCCATTACAAGGACTCAATTTCTGAAGCCAAGTCAACATACTACTCTGGTTTAATCAGTTCCAATGAAGGTAATCCCAAAACACTCTTCTCACTCATTTCTAAATTCACTAAACCTGCTGACGCTCTTCCATCACATCTCTATTCCACCGATTTCTGTAATACTCTGGCCTCATTTTTTACATCCAAAATCTAACATATCCACCAGCAACTCACCCCCTCATCTGCTCCCAACCCTCCTTCTCCATTCTCCCCAGCTCCTACCCAGCTGTTCTCTGCTTTCACTTCTCCATCTGTCCACCAAATATCCATCTTAATTCAGAAGTCCAAAACCTCCACTTGTCAACTTGACCCTCTCCCGACTAGTCTAGTCAAAGCCTCTATCCCGGCCCTCTCCTCTCTCATCACTAACATTACAGTATTCAAACTCCCCTCTCTACCGGCAATGTACCCTCCCATCTCAAAACTGCTGCTGTCAAACCTGGCTCTGATCCCTCCGACCTGAACAATTTCCGTCTCATATCAAACCTCCCCTTCATTTCCAAACTCCTAGAAAAAACAGTGGCTGCTCAACTTCACACCCATCTCTCCTCCAATAACCTATACGAACAATTTCAATCTGGCTTCCGTCCCCTCCATAGTACTGAAACTGCCCTCCTCAAAATATCCAATGACCTTCTTCTCTCTGCTGACTCCGGTTCACTCGCCATCCTCCTCCTGCTTGACCTCAGTGCAGCCTTTGATACCATCTCTCACTCCATCCTCCTTGACAGACTCTCCTCCATTGGCATCACCAACACCCCCCTCTCCTGGTTCGGCTCTTATCTTTCTGACCGCACCCAGTTTATCCAGCTCAAATGTTTTAGATCTCACTCCTTTCCCCTCACTTCAGGTGTTCCTCAGGGTTCTGTCCTTGGCCCCTTGCTATTTCTAATCTATCTTCTCCCCCTTGGTCATATCTTCAGGAAACATCACATTCACTTTCACTGCTACGCGGATGACACCCAGCTCTACATTTCTACCAAAGCAAACACCATACTTCCACCATCCTCCCTAACCAACTGTCTGCATGAATTAAAGTCATGGTTCACCTCAAACTTCCTCAAACTGAACAGCAATAAAACTGAACTCCTCCTCGTTGGCACCAAATCCACCCTAAACAAAATAAACAATTTCTCCATTCCCTTTGACAACTCCTCCATTTCCCCCTCCCCTCAGGTCAAGAGTCTGGGTGTCATCCTTGATAGCACCCTCTCCTTCACGTCACATATCAACAATATCACTCGTTCTGCATATTTTCATCTTAGAAACATTCACCGGCTCCACTCTTCTCTCACCCCTCACTCCACTGCTATACTTGTTCACACCCTCGTCACCTCCCGACTTGATTATTGTAACTCCCTCCTGCTCGGTCTCCCTCAAAAAACCCTCCATAAGCTTCAACTGGTCCAAAATTCAGCCGCTCGCATTATCACACTCACACCACCCATAAACCACATTACACCTGTCCTCCAACATCTCCATTGGCTCCCCATTATACACCGCATTCAATATAAAACCTTGCTCCTTACATTTAAAGCCATCCATAACCTTGCCCCTCCTTACCTGTCTGACCTCATCCATATTCCTACACCAGTCCGCTCTCTTCACTCTTCCTCCTCTCTCCTCCTCACTGTCCCCTCTGCTCGCCTCGTCACCATGGGAGACAGAGCCTTCAGTCGCTCTGCTCCCCAGCTTTGGAACACACTCCCCGCTGACCTTCGCAACATAGACTCACTAACACATTTCAAATCCAGCCTCAAAACTCATCTGTTTAGACAAGCTTATTCACTCTGACCATAAATCCATTGTCTCTATTTTGTTTTATTTTATCTTATTCTATTTTATGTTGTTTTTAACATTGTATATGTATTTTAACTGCTTGTTGTAAGGTGTCCTTGAGTTTTTAGAAAGGCGCCCACAAATAAAATGTATTATTATTATTATTATTATTAAAGGTGAATAAAGTATTTTTTTTCATATAATGCCAATTTGTTTAGTTTCTTTAGAATATCATTGTTTTTCTTTTCTTTTTCAGTTGCTGCCATGAATTGGACTAGTGAGAAGCTTTTATAAAAACAAACGAATCTGTGACTGCTACACAACGAGTCCGTTTGCACTTCAATCTTGGAAGACATGATCCCGTGCCAGCTCGAAACACGATCTTGTTATAGGTTACCAACTTCAGAGCTACTGGATCTGCATCGAAACGAAAATCAATCGGCCGACCTCGCAACGCCAGAACTCCACTTCATTTTTAAAACAATGAAACAGAATGGAATTATATGTACTTTTCGAAAATAAAAACACTTGTGTTTCTTTCATTTATTTGCCTTTTATTTAACCCACAAATGCGTCAGATCATTTTGCCTGACCCTGGACAGTATTTAGCACCAGGAAGTGTCCAGAATTTCTTCCTGGATACTTTCCCATTTCCATTGTTAGCTGTTTTGCATCATGCACCGAGGGAGGAATATATACTCAAGATACTAACTTGAGAAAGTATTATCAGTCTTACTTGGAATCGTATGCGTGGACACAATGAGCAGAAATTATTTTCCCTCCCTGCTCCCAACATGAGTGGAATCCACTTATTGTTATTTTAGACAAAAGTAGTACAGTTATTACACACTATAAGGTGCACATAAAAGCATTCAGTTTTCTTAAAAGCCGACACCGCGTCTTATAATCCGATGCGCCTTATGTAGAGATATGTGCTTTGTTATAGCTGCAACGGCTGTGAAAGCTCTATATAAATAAAGTATTGTATTCCCTTTAGCGTAGCTCCATCTAGTGAATACATAATGCAAACGCAGCCACAATGGGAGATTCTATTCTATTATGGGGTCCGCCCTATGTATGAAAACAGTTTTAAAATAGGCCCTTCATTGCCTTATAGTGCGTAAAATGGTCATTTAACATATTTTGCACAAAAGTTAATTTTCTTTTCACATCTTACATTTGGATCTGAAGAAGCCTTTGAGACGAGAAGTTAACATTTCATGTTTGCCTCAATGCCTAGAACACATCTGTTCCTTTGTTCAAAGCAAATATGGGCTGTGATTTGTGCAAACGTAATTGGACATTTTGGGGGCAGAAAAGAACTGTTCCAATGCTTTGCGCTGACCTGTCACAGGCAGTTGCACGTTTTATACTGACATAGATTAAATAGAAATCCAGTTTCCCCGAGCTTTTACCTGTTTTGTTTCGTTACAAAGGAAATCAATACATCATAGCCAGACATTCCTGTGTCACAAATCAAACCTGACACCTGCTGCCACCTTCCATTCACACCAACGTAACTCCAGGGGGGGGTACGACAAACTTTCCCCCCCTTCACATTCAGAACAAGGGCCCTTGGGGACATACAGCTTGTTTTAAGACAATTGCTTCAAATGCTCTCTCAAATGTCACCCAATCAACTTGCTTTTTCGCCTTTTTCCAGCATTTGCAGACAAACAAAAAGAACAAAAGGAAAAATCCCCTCTCGGGTTTTGTGTGTGTGTGTGTGTGTGTGTGTGTGTGTGTGTGTGTGTGTGTGTGTGTGTGTGTGTGTGTGTGTGTGTGTGTGTGTGTGTGTGTGTGTGTGTGTGTGACTAAAAAAAAACAGCAGCAACGAGAGTTTTAAGTTGCCACTGCCAGTGAATGCTTTAATTAAAGAATGCAAATTTCATGTTTCTGGTCCAAGGCTGACATATGCGCGAGCCCCAGAGGTCTGCCGGGAAGGCACAAACCAAAGCATGCTTGCAAAGAGACAACCAAAGGCGCAAATGGCTCTCTCATCCCCTTTGTTCTCAAAGATGGAGATAAGGGAGTCTGCTGTGCAAATGACCTCACAAGGGTAAAACTCGGGAATCTGATTTTAAAGGATGTGCATGTCAACACGTTTGCCAATATGCAAAACAATATAAGTGGGTCAGAACTTTTTGAAGTTTGTTGGTTGGGGTCTTCTTAATTTGAATGCGAGTTTGGATGGAAACACTCAAATAGAAACGCTGATAGAATTGAAGCTGCAGTGGCATGTAAATATGAAGAAGTACCCACAATTGCAAAGTAAAGACTCATGCTGCCTTAAAATTGTGACTTAAATTTCAGACTGGGTGAGAATTCAGTTATGGTAAAAGCTTTGTAAAAGGTGTGATCTTGTGATAGACTTTTTTTTTTCTTCCTGGATCTTAGAGCAAAATGTAATGGACCAAAGAGATTCACAGTCAATTCCACTGTTACGCTGCAAGCCTGTGGCCCTTAAAACTCCACAGAACCAATTAATGAGCTATTCGGTTTTACACAGTGACATGCAGTCAGGGCCTTGTAGGCATTCTCTGCTGACCCAAAACTTCTATCAGAAGCACTGCCCTACATTTACAACTTAGATGAAGTCTAGTATTCCCCCCAACAGTCCATTATGTTTCTTTCACTGAGTTGCCTTGGCTGAGCAACTTGTCATTTGTGGGTTCATTTATTTTATCCAATAAGATTACAGCTTCGATGTGTTGAGCAATTTAGAGGATGGACTCAAATCGAGCTTTGCATTTTGGTTGACCGTTTAACCACAGAATGCCAAATGTATTATTTGTACAAGTTATCGAAAAACATGTCAGAATAGTCCAAAAGAATGCACAAATATTCGCCTCCTAACTTGTCCTCGAAAGAGCGAGCAGATAACTGGCCTCCCTTCATTCCACCCTGATGCGCCTGGCCGGTGGCGGACCAGACGCTACTAGAGGTACCGACAACTATGTGAAGCCTCAGAGGGAATCAAGCCTTTTCTGTTGCCGTTCCTTCCCTTGGGAATGACCTACCATTAAATGTTAGGAAAGCCCCCTCTCTCTCCATTTCTAGCCATTCAAACACCCCTCTCTCGTATGCCAAACCGGTGCCTTACCACCTGAACTATCCAGCCGCTATAGGTGGCAGCGGGTGTAAGGGATCAGCTAGAATCATGCTGCAGAAGAAGTAGAAGTAGAGGAGGACGGATGTATGGGGAGAGTTGTGTAGTAACGTGGGGTTAGTAGAGAGTGCTTTAGAATCAGTAGCCATGGAGGAATCAAAACAATTAACCATTGAGGATTGCTTTTTGGGAAGAAAATCTTCTACCAAGCTGCAGCATGACGAGGGAGATGGAGTTGCTGAAAGCAACTTGCTTCGTCCGTGCAAAAGAAGAGTCCTGCAAAAACAAAAACAACAAAAAAACATCAAAGGAGACACTGTGGGTGCGTGAACATCCTGTGGCTCACACATAGCTTGCGTCTGCATAAATTCCAGGAGGGAGGCTGGAGGATGCACCTTCATGCGCACATCCCAGCTGTCTTCAGGTAGTAGGTGGGGTACACCCTAAACTGGTTGCAAGCCAATAGCAGTGCATCGGAATACATTTTAATGGTATCAACAGACACTTTGTAAATGATTCGTCAGCGATGCTTTTAGACCATCATTTTCAAGTGACAACCGGATTGGGGGATAAATTATCTAATATCGACTTTGCACAAGTGGCATTCATTTGCAGTTTGGATACAGAGGGATGAACATGGCTTCTGGAGGGAGTCTCGGTGTCTCCTGAAGCCACAAAATGACGCTATATTTGTTGCTCATCACTTTATTTTCTTTTGTTTTTTAAACAGCTCCAAGAGTGGTCCAAAAGGTAGCTGCAGTATCTTTGCAACAAAGATTTTCAGTTCGGGGTTGGTTCATCACATGACCTTGCTCCACCCCCTGTCATCATGGTAAGGAAAGTCATGCTTTGCATTTGTATGGGGAGCCACCCCTAAAACCGAGAGACTCTTTATCAAGACAGCTCTGTTGGAAATTGCGGGAGGCAGGGCGGGGGCATGTTTCCTTTAACATGATGGTTCCATCTAAATCAATCAGTGGCAACTGTCAGCCACATGAATCAAGTCCAACTTCCACAGATTCAAATCATAGACTGTGAAAGATTTAAAATAACCACAGCCGGCATCACCTGCTGTCAATCACCAAACTTTCCACATCAGGTGGCCGTCATCCCCTCTGGGGGACAGTGTTGGGAGGCAGCTGTGTGTCAGCAATGCACTAAAAGGAGGGCTGGGTGATAATCCAATATTAATATGATTTGCAAGATTGAATGATCGATAGCAGTGGAAAATGCATTCCATAAAATGTTGGAAAGAAAAAAATATGTCAAGATTTGGTTTGGGACAAACAGGTGACACTGTAGGGCCTCCCACTGCAGCTGCACACCTGTTGGCCGTTGGGTAATTAGTTGTATAAAAGGACTTGGATGTCGTGTCATTGTTCGTTTGCTTGCAACTGTAATGTTTGTTTCTGTCATGGTTCTGTTCCTGTTAGTTTTTTGCCACAGTCATGGTTTTGTTTTGGTACCTTGGATTCCTTGTGCTGTTGGAACTTTGTTTGGGATTTAGTTTTCTGTGTTTTAATGCAATTTGTCAAGTTCACCCTGCTCCTCCCTCCTGCCTGCTTTTTGGGGTCCACCACCGCCTCGCAACGTGACAAAAAAATTCAGAAAGGAAACCCTAACCCTGATATTGTGCAGCATGTAGCCGACTCCAAACATGAAGTAGCCAAACCAACAAAGAAGTAGAAGCAAAACCAACACAGGATGGATTGTGCATACTCATTCGGAGCGAGAGTGTGGCATAACGTTCTTCAAATAAATGACCAGTCGATGCAGTACGACTCTTGTGCATACTAATCCAATTAAACAACTCCAAATGGAGACATGGAGAACAAATCAAAGAGTTCCTTGCCCTTGATGTGCTGTGTTAGCCATGTCCAAACCTCGACACCACACCAATTTCACAACCAGGCAAGTAAAATCTGAATGAAAAAAGAGTCCGCTAAAAATACAACTTAGTCCTCAGACAATTGGTCACTGGTAATGCATGCACTGCAAGAGAGTCCTGTAATCATTCACAACACTTGCAGTGCATGTGTACAGTGAAATGTAGTGTAAAGTGCGACATTGCACTTAACATTTTTTTATACTTATACTTTTATACTTTATTTTCTCATGTATACTACTATACTTTTTTTCTCATGTAAAGTGCAAAATTGCACTTAACACTACATTTCACTGTACTGTACACAAAAACAGTTCATCGTTTTTCTTTTCTAACTAGGTTAAGAAAATAATTATCAATCTTGACTGATAGGAAACACTTGAAATGTTCAACGTTAAATGTGACATTTTTCAGGCCTATCGCCCAGGCCTACCAAACACATTATGTTTAAAAAGGCATTTCTTTCATCTTTCAATTTTTCAGCTTTTTCAGCCATTGCATTGATCTCTTAAGTATTATTTGTTAAAATAAAATGACCTAAATGCACCCCTTTTCTTTGGGTCCACATTTTCATTCATAAAAATTAGTATAAGTATATCATTGATAGACTAATATAAAATACATGGTGATATACTTTTTTTTCTCATATCGCCCAGCCCTACACCAAAGTCTGTCAGCTAGACGGGGCGGCATTGTGCATTCGAAAATTTACCGGATCCTCTGTGAACTGCATTGATTTGGAAATGTTCCTGCGATCAAGCTGTTTTGAATGTTGCTGAATCGTGACCTACCCGTGCTGCTAATTTAAATACTGCCACCTCCACACCAAATTTCCCCACCCATAACATGGAAAATCTCTTGAATTAAATTCTATTGGACAATGCAATGCCTATTAATGAATGAATAAATTAATTTGATCAAATTCATATTACTGAGTTTCAGTGACACTTGTGGGTTTTTTTCCCCCTTTCTTAAACAAAAAGGATATGCAAAATGAATATTGTCCTTTTCTTCAAATTAAGAGCGGTACTTGTTCATAAGTTGTTTCTGTGCTGTCTTAAGGATTTGTCCAGCTCCGTGACACTTCACTGTCAGGTGAAGATGGAAAATTTTAGGTTCTATGCTAGTTTGTCTCCATCTTTGATGCAGATTGAAGCAAAGGTGGTTGAAAACAAACTAAATAAAGCAAAACTCATTTTGTCACAAATTTTTCAATTTGTGCCTAATTTAATGGCACACATTGTTCATTTTTTTTAAAGAAACCTTTGACATTGTCCATCACCCGGTCTTGCTCGTTTCAATACCAGCTCAAGGGGAAAGATGACGACTATACTAGCTTGGCCTACACCTGCTGCTGGGGGCAAGTTGAAATCTTTAAATAGTTGCCACTCAGAATTTTAAAATATGACCTGTTTGTCACGGCATTTTTCAAAGTTGAATAAACTTCTTGAAATGCATGGCCCATTACACTGAAACCCAGAGTCGCAAACTCAAAATGACCCAATACTTGCCCAAATCAGTCCTGTTGGCATGACAGACAGAGGACCCTATGTAATGATCTGTGAAGACAACACACTGCGGATTTACGAGCCTTGACCTTCCCTGTGTACATTCACAGGCAATGGTAGGCGTGCACTCTTGAACACATCAAGCCGCTAATGACTCTTGACTCCATAGTTTGGTTTTGTCGACCCAGCCAGCTGTGCAATAAGCTTCAGACCTGTGTAGCTACGTGTTTGCGCACAAGCCAGACATCTTCCAGTGGCAGGCAAATGCAGCTCCATGTCTTTAATCCCTGCCTGCTTAATTATAAACCCCTCAAACTGTCATGGACTCCATACTCGTATCCCATGAGTTTCTGTTAATATTTAATGCGTCCTCACCCACCGCAACCACCACCCTTACCCCTGGCCCCCAAGCACAATGGGCAAGAAGAAGCCTTAAAGAAGTATGGATGAAAACGATGACATGAGCCTGTTAGCTGAAGTTTAAAAAAACAAACAAACAAAAACTTGGATGCAGCTCAGTGCTTTAAAAATGCCATTGCAAATTACAAAATTGTAAATATCCAAGGGTCGACAAGCACTTTGGCCTATACCACTTGCGTGTACTTTGTGCACTCAAACACCAATTTCTGGAGCAAGATAAATGTAACCTCACCATAAGCCATGACATGGGATGGAGGACTAAAACATGGTGCAAAAAAGGCAGAGGGAAATGTGGTGAGAGCCAGGGGAGTGAGAATAACTGCATAGAAGTGGTACGGTGGTTGCAAATACAAGAGCAGGCAGCGGATATTAAGGTCTGAGAACGATAAGAGAAGTGTGTGTGGGAACGGGAGGTGAAGTGGCAACACCAACAAAACAAACTGTTAGCACAGACATCCATTCGAATACTAAAATGTGTACTTTCCGGACTGCACAAATCAATACTTATCATCATCCTGCAGCACACCAAACGTAAATATATTATCTCAGCAAACACAAAAGTTACCTGTGTCCAGATCCCATGAGGAGAGGTGGTACAACTATGACCCTAGGTGCGACCTTTTTTGCTTCCTTCATTCCTTTATCAGACTATTAGGTTCCCTCCACGGATTTCTCTTGAGTCAGGTAGATATAGTGACCTTTATTCAAGTCAGTATGGAGTCTACCATCATTGACCTCTATCCTCAACTGTCCTCTTCTTCATTTCTAGGTAGTTTTACTGAGGTGATGCTGTATACACAGAAGCTTTGCAAACTTCCTTTAGTTATATAAGGTTTTTTTTTTTTATCACATTTAATAGACGTTTACCACTACCTGGAGGTTGTGTATCAATAAGGCCTTATTCTATGGTAATAACTTTATAATTGTGGAATTATTATGGAAAATTGTATCAAGATGTTGATTGTGAGGGTAAATGGTTCTTTGTCTGTGTGCCCTGTGATTGGCTGGCAACCAGTTCAGGATGTACCCCACCTGTTCCCCGAAGACATGCCCACAACCAAATAACCGGATAAGATAATAGATGGATGAATTAATGCACTGTATTCTGCCTTGATTAATGTTGTACACAACATCCCAACTTGATTGAAAATGCCGTTTGTGAGTTGATGCTAATGACTTTATGGATGTAACTTCTTCCATCTATAAGAAAGCGACATGGCAATGAGTCATCACTTTCCAAACCACAAATACGGAACTCACTTCAAGCATTCTCGCCAGTTCACCTCACGTCTGCTGCACAATAGTCATCAGCACAGGCGGAAAGGACTATGTGCACAATTCTTGTTGAAGAAATTTGTGACATCCAATCACAGGATAGCAAACTCCCCTGGTACTCATGGCCATTTGAGCCACGCCACACAAGTCCACGGGTGTGTCCCCATTTGAGATGATGACTGGATGACGAATGACACTTTCTCTGCACCTCCTCTACCAGCCAGGAGAAACAAACCTAGCCACGACCTATGCGTCCTCCCATTACATGGATGACTTGCAGGCTCACCTCTGAGCAACACTCACCTTTTACCAGCAGCGGCTAGGAAAAAATGCAGGTGGTCAGAGAACGTACTATGAGAAGAAAGCCTCACAAACCAAGTTCCAAGTTGGCAAGTGAGTAAAGTACTACTTGTTCATGGAGCCAAGTGCTAATGTTCTGTGAGCCCAAAAAGGACTCTCCCACAATTTCCAAACCCGGTGGGCAGGATCGTATGAAATTGTTGACAAAATATCACCTCTCTCCTTCCAATTATAAATGAACAAAGGCCGCAAGGGTGACATCCAAAAGTGGGTCCACAAAATCAAATCAAAGGTCACTGCGGTCCCGAGTTTTCTGGCACAGGACCGACTAAACACTGAAGCCGCAGTCCCACTTACATCAACAAAGGGGGTGTGCACCTTAAACGCTAACCCTTATACAACCCCAGACCCATCGAGTGACGTGTCAATCCAACCGAATGACGACCAAGTGAAGAATCATGTCATAGTTCTCAACAGATGAAAAATCTGACATAGTGCACTCCATTACCATTTGAATTATCAGTTTATATACATCATACGGTGGCTGGCCACACACATACACTTAAATGCTCGTCTAACTTAACTGTAAAAGTACAGTCAGCGAGAGCATGTTGCTGACTGCGTGCAGCTATGTTAACTCATAGAACAGCAATGTTTTGATTTAAAGTTTAAAATGGCTTACCTTAACCAGAATCCTGATCCGCATTGTGGCCAAGGGTAAATTCAATTCAAGTATGATATATATATATATATATATATATATATATATATATATATATATATATATATATATATATATATATATATATTTTTTTATTTTTTTTTAAAGGGGCAAATTATTTATGAGGAATTACAGTACCTGTCCAAGCTGTCAAATATGATGAAAAAAACAAAAGCCTTCTCTCTGTGTCACCATCGAGCAGAAGTCTCCACAGTTTAGGACAATGTAAACAGTGTTGGGAAGTGGAATATAATGCATGCAATGAAATAGGGCAGATGTGACAACATCTTAATGCTGGTTTTGAGAAAGTATAAGGCATTTTTTCAAGACAGTGTTCATTCGATGTTAAAAATGTGTGCAGCACGGGATTAGAATATCTCCATACTTAATACTGCATACATTTTTGTATTTGTACCTCCACCGATGATTTCCAATTTCTTCTTATTGTTTTTTGTCATGGCTGACAAAGTAAACCAAAATTATCATGCATACTGCATATATCTGTGAATAATTAATGACTCAAGAAAAAAAACAAGATTCAGGTATCTACAGGGTTGTTTCGATCTTTGTGTTGTACTGATCACAATAATACAAGGGGAAATTCAAATAACAGCTGCACATTTTGGCTACACACCATGCAAAGAAACAGACTACTCATCTGCAAGCAAGGGAAGATATAATAGCATGCAAACAATGACAGCAACCCTGAGCTGCCTTTGTGGTGTTTTGGTACCTTGCTCAAAGACACCTCAGAGATATACACTGCTTCTAAATAGTCACAATTTGCCACAAAAAGTATTGCTATCATTATATTTATATGCCAACAAACCTCTGCTAAGAAGACGGAGGTGGCTGAATAGAGCGGAAAGAGAGAGGGATGCGATTCAATAATGCGATAATTCACCCCAATTGCCTCCTGTGTGAAAAGAGGAGATGGTCCATGTGGGTCATCAGGTAAGTTTACACATCTCACATAACTCTTGCAGGCAATCAACAATGGCCAAGAGGACGATTGTATTAGTGCTTACTTTCTCTCCATTAAGTCTGGTGTGTGAGAGGAAACAAATCCCTATAAGTCTGGCTGGTTTTGGGGCATATTCTCCCTTTTGTGCTCGAGTCATTTTTTAGACTCCTGGGCTTGTGCGCTGCCAAGATGTGGCAATTCGCTCCGTCTGGATCACCCCCACCCACCCCCACCTCCTACTGTGCATAACCTGGACATTTGTGTGCAATCGCCAAAGAGACGTGACTAGATGAAGTCTGAGGGTGACCCCAATTTCCGGATCCTGGAGCTTCCATGAGACATGGGAATTCCATGAAGATCCATTTGGAAAATGTGTCGTCTTTAAATGTAAAATTAACTTGCGTGTAGTGGATCTGGAAGTGGTACTAGGGACGTGTGTGTGGCATATGTAACAGTCAACTTTGAAGGAGCAGGTATATTTGCAGTTTCTATTTAATAAATACAAGTAATTTAATCAGAGTGAAGTGGCCCATGACTGAATGCATGTATGCATCAGTAGAAAAGCGAGTGACCAAGCAACGTGGCTTGCCGCATACGCAGATGCGACACTTACAGTATATGGATTTCACGACCAGCAATAAAAGCAAATGAATAACTAACTTACTATCGCCACCATTGTAATGACTGCAGTTTTTGTGAGCACCGATTTCAGACAAACTCCAAGCCGCCAACACGAGTTAGCAGCCGCAATGTCACATGGCCATCGCCAGCGGAGCAGGGAGTCAGTTAATTGAAGCAAAACATGCAGTATGTTTCACCTTCAAGAGGCGGGATACTTAGGACAGTCCTCCGAGCGCAGAAGAGAAAAGATGCTGAATTCTCTGGGAGAATGCGCGCTATGCCAGAATGGACAGGGAAAGCCTTCATTTAAGTGTCCCTCAGCCCAGAATTCATATATTCCATGAAGATAATTGACATGGGATATTTTAGTGCACAGCAGTGTACCTTTCCTGAGATCAGCACATGGGAGAATATGTGACTATTTAACCCTGTCATGCACCCTGTAACCTGATAACTTTATAAGATGTACACTGTCGTAACTGCTGTCCCTGAAAGGGTTAAACAAATGGCCATCGTGAAAAATATATTTATTTTTTTTTATGGATGAGTCCCGAATACATGCTCAGAATCCTAAGGCCGAGTCAACACAGCTTTTGAGCAGTGAAACAAAAATTTATTGAACCAACGGTGCATGTTAACCCGAGCAAAGATAAACAACAGGAAACATCATAAAAAGGGCTGACGCAAAAATAAAAACAAAGATAACCTGTGGTGGATAGGTGGAGCGCAATGAGAGTCGCAAAACTTGCACACTAAAATGTGAATTTAAAACAGTTTTTTCTGCATTTATAAGTGTTTGTTGCGGCCTCTTGGATTTACTAATGAAGACAAAGAGAGATTCAAATGGAGATCGAAAATCGTTTATCACTCAAAGAGCAGCATAAACAAGTGAGTCCGACTGACTCCCACACTGGCCTTGTGTGTGTGTGTGTGTGTGTGTGTGTGTGTGTGTGTGTGTGTGTGTGTGTGTGTGTGTGTGTGTGTGTGTGTGTGTGTGTGTGTGTGCGTGCGTGCGTGCGTGCGTGCGTGCGTGCGTGCGTGCGTGCGTGCGTGCGTGTGTCACTGACTTCAGCCAGCTTTACTGCAGTACCAAAACTGGCCTGACTCCAATTCGCTGCAGTGGTCCTTCCCCTAGCCCCACTAGTCTTTTATTGGGGACTCTAAAGGTTACTTTATACTTACATGGGCGGTGACCGCATGGATGTCACTGTGGTAATGCCGTGCACAGTTTGCCTTTATACTCACATGCAGTCCACTGCGATGTTTTGAAAGTGTACAATGTACAGTTTCACTCCAAGTCAGAGGTGTTGCTACGTCTAGTGTTGGCTTGGACACCGCAGGGTGGAGTTTTCTCATACAATGCATTGGTCAGGTGATGCAATATCCTTGTGGCGCTGTCATTCATTGCCCCATGGGTTCCCCCTGTATGATCTCGCCCACTTTTTCTTCACTTCAGTGACTTTTGTTAAATTCCCTGGTTGTGTGACCATGTTAAGTGTTTATTTTTAGCTAGATGTACTGCTAAATGAGAGCAGTCTTCACCAGTAAAACGTACAAACTCCATTTTTACTCGCTTTTAAAATCTGGGATAATCACAGAGAGAACAGTCAACTGTAGTACTTTTGGTCTGTCTTCATATCACTTGATTTTCAACAGCCCTATCATATCAATCTGTCCCTAACTTCAAGCAGTCTACCGTTCTTTAATTCATAGTCCCCACAGCTCTGTGGTCCCTACCCAGGTTCTGGTCACACGGTCAGCAGCGCCGACCGCACCCCACTGATGCTGCTACTTACTGTATCAAGAATTGCATCAAACAATGTTGTCCTACCTTAAGATATATATATATATATATATATAGAGAGAGATAGATAGATAGATAGATAGATAGATAGATTTTTTTTTTTATAATATGTGCAGCTTTACTTCACCACTTTCTCTCCTGTTTGCTTCTGGGTCAAAATCCTGCTCTTCGTCTCAGTACACTCAGACCAGTCGTGGACCTAGCAGACTCGGATGACGCAATCCGAGAAATTCCTTAGAGAGGTTATAGACTATTTAAAACCTTTACCCCACAGTCTACTCAATGGTCATCCAGCTGATGCACCACGCTCCACCGCTGATTTGATCACTTACTCCAGCCCAGCCCCACACCTCCAATCAGGGAGTGAGCTACTCACCAATTACTGCTGTGTCTTTTCACCGGGAACCCAACATTGTTCACATGAACATTATTCTGGGGAAGTAGGAGCTAGTGGTGATTTTTGAACTGTTCTCAGTCAACTGTAGATGATGCCATCGAGTTCAGGATTTTAACCTTTGGAAGTGTATGGAATGAGGCTTGACAAAAACACCTTTCCTTTGCGGACTTCCCAAGGAGCTTCAAGATCAGCTGTCTACTCAGTATGAGCTTGAGTCTCTCGAGCAGGCAATCTAATTACTGATTCAGCTTGATAAGCGGATCAAAGAATGTCACCGGAGTGCCAAACCAACCCGCCCTTCCTCCCCACACACAGTTATTCCTCGACTGGTCGCCCCAGCTTTTCAGAAGCCCCGAGTTGTCTGCTGCTGCCGGGGAAGAACCCACCAGTCTCTGGAGGAACGCACATGCCGGGTTGCCCAGGGTCTTTGCATCTGTTATGGAAGGTCTGGGCACAATAAGTGCTCACTTCATCCCAAGAGTCCTCTTGCTACCACAGAACGGAGCCTTATGCTGAGTGACACTACGACGTCTACTGAATCATCTCATCAGATTAACTTGTCCGCCACCGTCTCCTCCTGCAACAACTCAGTCTCCCTTCAAGTGATGGTGATTCAGGTACAGATGACAATTCTACTTCTAGGCAGGTTGTTGCAAATGCTGAATTCTTTGTGTGCCTTTTAGACTCGCCCGTAACAGTCAGTGCCATTGATGATGGAAGCCCCCTAGAGATTGTTACATACCAGACTGCTTCTCTTTCCCTCACCATTTCGGATAACCATCAGGAGCACATCGGGTTTTGGAGCTTGGTTTTGTGGGCTTTTGTGTGTGCGCGCTCGTGATGGCGAGATGAAGCCTCATGAGGCTTGACACAATTTTAACCCATTGATTTTGAGAGAAGATTCATTGGCCATGTATTGGCCCTGGGGATTCATGATGTGCACACCCCTGCACCTCCTCTGGTATTGTATCAAGTTGTACAGTTGAGGCATCATCATAGCGTCAGACGTCGGAGATACTTTGAAGGTTTAGAACTGTATGTAGCTTCTTGTCCCATTCATGCTCAGTGACTGGCCAACAGCTGTATTTGTGTCCCTACTCCATTACATTGATAGCCTAACATCAAAATTTATATCATATTAATTGGTGAAAAAAAGGATCAGCACTAACAGCCATTTTTCTTAACCTGTAAGGAACATTTTTCCAGATGCTGATGTCTCTTGTAGTTGAAGAGCCGCCAATCACAAACTACACAGTCATTGTAATAATGGGCCAAGAGTATTTGACGCAATGCACGCAGTGCTGGTCAACTCTCAAATTGCACCGTCTTCGAAGCATTCAGTTATGAGCATGCTATTCTGATTAAATCGGGGAGCCTTATTTTGAAGATTTCTCGACCAGATCTGCTTTTTTTTTTTTTTTTTTTTTACACACATCACAAGGAACCCGCTGAAACCGTCAGCTAGGTAAAAGTTCTTTTTTTCCCCTCCCCTCTAAAAAAAAGATCATTGTCTAATAAAAAAGAAATCTTAAACTTATTTCAACTTATAAGACATCATGAATGTTACAGCGCTACCAATCACGATGTTTTTCTCCAATTTAAAAACCTCAGCTATATTGTCAGTGCCTCAGAAAAGCCTGAGTGAAAGCCTGTACGAGTCAAGTGGGAGCCTTCTTCTACACTACCAACACAAGCTTCTTGGCCTCTCTCAGAAGGCAATGTTGATTAGGGTTCATTATTGTATTATAAGGTGTTATGTTTAGATTTAAGTAAATACGTGGCCTGTTGCAATCATTGTCTCAAATATGTAAAGTAGTAATACTGTTCACATATTTGAAACATGCATGTGCCCACATGCACAAATATTCCTGCTGGGAGGAGAAAAAAACCCTTCCACGGAGGGGGTTCTGGTCCCCATTCACTGCGAAAAAATGAAGGATTACTATAAATAAATAAAAAACTGGTCACCTTTGTACAAACCTCACCTTTCCGTCCTGTCAAATATGATGCTGAGCTAAGCTGGCGTCCCAAGTTTTTGGCTCACTCTTAGACACTCATCGCTCCCAAAACAGAAACGTGTTGGCCGAGTCGGGTGGATGTCGTAAGATTAAAATGGCACATACAGAGGACGGATTTGAATCAAAATCACCAAATATCAGAAAGATGCAAACATCCAACTTGGCCTATGCTCTAAGTAGCAGGTATTAACGAACAGCCTTGAAAGGACGCCTGCAGTAGTCCACTGATGGATCTTTACTGAGGGATGCCACTCAATGCAGCCTTGTTTTACAAATGTACAAAAATACCAGGACAGCAACTATGATTAATATTTTTGGCAGGGTTTTATATTGATGTCACTGTTTTGCATTTGAAATCATGCACATTTAAGCTTTTTAGAAGTCATTTTGAGTACAGTCAAACCTCGGTTTTAGAACGTCTCCGTTCTCGACCAATTCGGTTTTCAACCAAAAATGTCGAGTTTTTCATGCCTCGGATGACGAACAAATTTCGGTTCTCGAACAAACTGAGTGCACATTAATGCACCATTTGACTCCTCTCGCCTTCCTTACTCGAGGAAGTTACTCGTGTTGCTTTCCATTGTGAGCAGACGTGTTCAGTCAACATTTTTATTTTAAAAGCGTGGTTTCGGTTTTCGAACAGCCTTCTGGAATGGATTATTGACGAAAACCGAGGTTTGACTGTACTTTTCAAGATCCTATTATTTGTTTTCAAATCTGAAATGACCTCACGCCACATTATCTCTCTGAGCACATCCACCCCAACACACCTGGTCTGCGGACCAGCCATTATTGGAAGTACCAAGAACTAAACGGAGGCTCAGAGGAGATTGAGCATTTTCCGTTGCTTGTCCCTCTCTCTGGAATGACCTCCCACTGAACATTCAGCAGGCCCCCTCGCTGCCCATCTTTAAAACCCACCTCAAAACTCACTTGTATTCTTTGGCATTTGACTCAGCATGACTCAGATATAATCTTAGTTTTACTGTTTGGTGCCTTCTACCATCTTTGTTACTGATTTGTTGCTTTACTGTTGTATGTTAGTTGCTCCGTGTACAGCACTTTGTGTGCAGCGATGGCTGTTTGAAAGTTCGAGTTGACAGTTGAGTTGAGTTGAGTTGAAGTTGGTAATCGTGCAGAGTACCATTAGGCAATGCCCCAAATTTGAATTGAGAGCCTTTTCATTGAACTGCTGTGACTAAGTATTATAGTGGCAAGAGAAAGAAGGAAAGGAAATAGCCCAGAAACAAAATAGGTCCACGCCGTCTGCTTGTCGCTGTAGCTGTCTCTCACTTTGTGGACGAGTGACAAAGAGCCTACGGGAAAGTGATTCTGAGGCTCTGACTTTGCCAACAGGCGAGTAATCCCTGCACAAAGCTCAGTTGACCTGAAGGTGCCTGTCTGCAGAATTCACAACTCACGCGTACACAAAGCGTCCTAAATCCCTAAATGCACAAGTCACGTCCTGCAGAAATTCACACAAACACAGAAACACGAGGGGACCAGACGGATACATAAAAATGTGGCTTTTCCATATATGGTGTCTCAAAGAGCCACGGTGTGGTAAAAAAAAAGTCAATAATTGAGTCTTTATTTGAATACAGCAACCTCCATTTTTATTAATTTCACTCCCAAGACGTATATGTCTTTTCTGACTTCACATGTTGAGAGCCAGGTACTTATTTCCATATTCAATACTTAGGTTCATGGAAAAGGTTTGAAAATGGCTGGTACTGAATGAGTTAATCATAGTAGTACATGTTCGAAATAAAACAAATAACAATGTCACAAAGGCTGCTTAAGTTTATGAGGTGAAAATAAAAGTTGTGTCAAATAAAATATAGTCGACACATAGACTCAGCCATGGTGTTGAGTCCAAAGTAGTTGATCGGTATACTGATTCCAATATTTATTGATACAAGAGTATCAATTGGTTTTTGAGTACACTCATGAAGTATTGATACAAATTAATAAATGGAAAAAAAGTTCTTTTGTCACATCCACAGTTGTCTGAGTACCTAATACATAGAGGCTTTTGTTTGTTTGTTTATTGTTTATTGAGCATATATATTACACACAGTAACAGATTGCCAAAAGGGTAGGTAAAATTTATGAAAGGAAAATTTAAAAGTATGTAAAAGAAAAAAAAGTAAACACTCATCATCACAGTGGTATGCTCAAAGGAGTAGGAAGAAGTAAACAACTTATCTAGTCCTACCCCTTATTGTATAGAATATAAATTGATCGTTTTCAAAACAAAGAAGAAGAAGAGAAGTCTACATATCATCAAATACTTTTACCATTGTGGTACTTTACTTTTCTATTTATACACCTTTCGGTTTGTGTATTTATAATTATTCTTTGACCTTTTTGTTTCAATTTCTCATATTCATTGTAATTACTGCATTTCTTGAGTACAAATGATAAATTGATCAAAATCCAAAACAAGAACAAGGAGCTGTAATACTACTTTTATAAATGTATCAAATGTATCTTCTTAATTGTGATTCTTATAGTTTTTTTGTACTGATCTTTTGAATTTATTTTTGAACTCCTCCAGCGATTTACTCATTTTCAGGTCCGTTTCAAGCTTATTCCACAGGTTGACACCTGTTACTGATACACACCTTTGCTTAATGTTTGTTCTTGTTCTGGATTTTTTGTATTGATTAGTACCCTTAGATTATAACTGCTTTCTCTAATTTCAAAAAGCTTCTGGATATTTCGACAAAGGAAATTGTTATGTGCTTTATACATTAATTGGGCGATTTTGAAGTCAACCAGGTCGTAAAATTTCATTGTGTTTAATTTGATGAATAGTGGATTTGTGGGTTCTATATATTTAGACCTATTGATTGTTCTGATTGCTTTTTTTGTAGTTTTAAGACAGGGAGTGTGTTTGTTTTACAGGCATTCCCCATATTTCCACACAATATGTCAAATATGGGAGTAATAATGAATAATATAATGTGCACAAGGAACTCTTATTCAACACGTCCTTAGTTTTGTGGAGTATCCCGATAGTTTTGGATATTTTTCTTTTAACGTTATCTATGTGTGGCTTCCAGGATAGTTTGGAATCTATTACTAGTCCAAGAAATTTATTTTCATTAACTCGTTCTATTTCAATTGAATTTATCTTTATTTTAACTTATTCTTTGATTGGTCTCGTGCCAAAAACAACTATCTTGTTTTTTGCTAAATTTATAGATAGTTTATTTCTGTCAAACCAGTTTTTTAATTTGGTTAATTCATTTTCCACAATTTTCAGGAGTTGTTCTTGAGTACAAATGATTGTTCTTGTTCTGGATTTTTTGTATTTCATCGTGTTTAATTATTTCCTGAGCAGTAAAAGGTTGTGTCATCGGCGAATAGGACACATTTGAATAGTTTTGAGACACTACAGATATCGTTTATATATAAAATGAATAGTTTAGGTCCAAGCACTGATCCCTGAGGCACTCCATGGGTAATTTTCAGTGAGTTGGATTTTATGTTATTAAACTGCACATACTGATATCTGTTTTCTAAATAACTTTTAATCCATTTATATGCTATGCCTCTGATACCATATCTCTCTAATTTATTCAATAATATTGTATGATCTATTGTATCAAAAGCTTTTTTTAGATCTAGAAAAATCCCAACCGTGAATTCTTTATTGTCAATATTAGTCGCTATTGCTTCTACAAACTCCATTACTGCCATTAAGGTGGTCCGTTTTCTCTAAAGCCGTATTGATTTTCACTTAATAGCACGTGTTTATTAATGAAGTTATCAAATCTGTGAGAAAATATTTTTTCTAATATTTTTGAAAATTGTGGTAGCAGTGATATTGGTCTATAATTTGTAAAGAATTGTCTTTCTCCACTTTTAAAAATTGGAATAACTAGCAGTTTTCATTTTTGATGGAAAAACACCAGCTTTAAATGATAGGTTGCATATGTATGTAAAAGGTCGGACTACAAATTCTATAATCTGTTTTATTATTGTCATGTCAATATTAAAACAGTCAGTTGACTTTTTACTTTTATATGTTTTTACAATATTTAATACAGTATTTCATTTTCATTCACAGCAGTAAGAAACATTGTGGAAGAATTCTTTTCTATGTATTTATCTATTTCAAAAGAATTTATTGGATCAGGAATTTGTTTTGCTAAATTACTGCCGATATTAACAAAATATTCATTAAATTCCTTTGCTATTTCTGCAGTTTCCTCAATAATGTTATTTTTATCTTTCATAAAGTACTCCGGATAATCTACTTTATTAGAGCTGTTTCTAATTACATGATTTAAGATTTTCCATATTTCTTGAGTGTTGCTCTTATTTTGCTCTAATAATGTATGAAAATAGTCTCTCTTGCTGATTTTTATAATGTTTACTAATTTGTTTTTATAAGTCTTATATTTTGTTTCAGCTTCTTTGGTTCAGGATTTTAGAAACGATTTGTACAGATTGTTTTTCTTTTTACATGCATTTTCTATGCCTTGTGTTACCCCTGGCTTATTTTGGTTTTTGTACTTTCTGGTGACCTTAATTACTGGGAAATGCTTGTCATATAAGGAGGTTATGGTTGACTGAAATGCGTCAAACGCAGTATTTGGATCTTCATTTGTGTAGACCTCTGACCAATTTCGCTTGTCTAAATCGAGCTTGAAAGCTGGAATGTTGGGTTCTGGGTCTTATTTCTGAGATGTGGGTTATTGATTTACTTATTCTATCGAAGTAATTGTGAAAGGCTGCAAAGACCGGTAGATGGTCACTTATATCAGTTATGAGAAGTCCCCTTTCCTTTTTATGATCAATCTTATTTATAAATATATTGTCTATTAATGTGGCTGTATCTACTGTTATTCTGGTGGGTCTCAGAATAACTGGGAAAAGACCGTTGCTATACATTGAATTTATAAAATCTGTTGTGTTTTTGTGTCCATTTGGGTTTAATAAGTCGATGTTAAAGTCGCCACATATTATTCGTGTTTTCTTGTCATTAGAACAGCTCAGCATATCTATCAGTTTTTATTAAATGTGTCAAGACAAGATCCTGGTGTCCTATAAACGCAACTTATAATGACATTTGATGCATTTTTAATATATATTTCAAGAGTTAGACATTCCATTAGATTCACTGTTGTATTTGTCAAGCTCTCAATTTTACTACATTTCAGTGTTTTATCTACGTATATTGCAACTCCCCCTCCTTTTTTATCTTCCCTATGAGTTGCATACATCTCATATCCATCAATTTTCATTTCACTTGTTTTTTCATCATCAAGCCAAGTTTCTGATATAGCAATTATTGTAAATTTATTAAATGTGGCCAAATATTCTTTGATTTTGGTGAAATGTTTATAGAGACTTCTACTATTTATGTGTATTAATGAAAGTGTATTTTTCAGTTCTACATTTGTGTTGAATTGTTCGTTCGTATAATACTCGGAGTTTGTGATGCTGTAATTTTGATTGAAGAAATTGTCTGGATCCAAGTTGTTCTCTGGGTCGAATGTCTTGTGTTCTGCATAATCAAAGATTTTGAAGTCCATGTTTGTGTTGTATGTTTCCTGTATCAATTGAGTCAATGTTTATGTCTTGAGGTAATCAGCTCTGAGCATGTTGAAGTCAAGCCCGTTGAATTGGTGTACTGGTGCGGGGGTGGACGATGAGTTTGTCGTGCCTCAAGTAGGCAATTTCCCCTCTTTCACGAGCCGCTTTGAGTTTTGGAAGCAATTCTTTTCTTTTTTGACGTACAATATCTGTATAATCTTCATTAATATAGATTTTAGTACCTTTTAAGTATTTTGCTCTTTGTAGTATCATTGTTTTGTCCTTATATTTTTCAAATTTCACCACTACTGGCCTTGGTCGAGGTCTTCCCGATTCGTGTCTCCCCGTGCAGTGGGCTCTTTCCACCTCGATAGTCTCCTTTAATTGTAGTTGCTCCTTAAAGATTTTTGTATTTTTGCTCCGTTTCAATCCACGTTTCTCCTTGCATTTCTTCAATTCCGTCGATTATCAAGTTATTTCTTTTAGATAGTCCCTCTAAGTTGTCCATCTTGTCGGTTAAAACCAGCATACTGTCGCATACTTTGAAGATTTCAGTTTGCATGGTTTTGCAATGGTCAGATCCATTTGTTTGTTGTTTTTTAATGTCATCGACCTCCTTTTGAGTGAAATCAAGACTGGTTTTCAGTTCTTGTACTTCCCTGGAAAAATTGTCGAGTCGTGTGTTTGTTGAATCCAGTATCATTTTTACAAATCCTTTGAAGTGGTCCTGTTGTTGCTGCATGAGCGCTGTGAAGAGTTCTTTTTGTTGCAGGAGGAGTTCATTGACTTGCGTGAGAGTCATCAATTCTTCGTCCTGCTTTGCATCCTGTCCCGTTTAGGCGGCATCCTTTCGAATTTGTTGCTTACCAGCAGTCACCTAGTTGTTGACGTGTGCTGTTGACTTTTTGCCAACCAGGATGTTGTTGACGTGGCTGTATGATAAATGTGAATTTGCTGCTGTTCTTCAATACCTCCTCAATACCGATCTGGTGTTGTAATAGTAAAAATATATTCAAATTTATGGGTTTTTATTGTTTTTTTTTTTTTAAGTTTAACTCACAACTGTCTTGATTATTTATCATTTTAAGTATTATGTATTTGGTTTTTTATCTGTCAGGACATTTGTTCTGATGAATATACCTGGTCAGCAAAGGTATGGTTCATTTGCAAAAGTAAAACGTCATTTAAGATCATCCATTCATATTTAATTGAAATCATACATCCATCCACTCATTAGGGTCGCGGACATGGAGCCTATTCAATAGCTATCTTTGGCCAAAGGCGGGGTAGACCCTGAACTAGTTGTAACCCAGTTGCAGGGCACAATTAGGCAAACAAATCCACATTCACACAATTTTGAGTCTTCAATGAGCCTACCATGTATGACTGATTTTGGGACGTGGGAGGAAAGTACCTGGAGAACACTCAAGCAGAAATGGGGAGAACGTGCAAACTGCACACAGGAAAGCCAGAAACCGGATTTAAGGACACGACCTTTGCAGTGGGAGACAAATATATAACATGTCAAAAAGCGTGCCGCCTGTTTTTTTTCATATTTATGATTTATATACAGTATTATTTATTTATACATTAATCATTAAGCATTGTTTTGAATGTCATCATAGCTAGTCTGAAGTTCATCTAAAGTTCAAGTGTGCATTTATTCTTTTACACTTCATTCATAATGCAATTTTATATTATACATATATTATGAAAAACAAAAACAAAAAAACAGACACACTTCGCCACCCTGACCTTGTGTATCAGATATCACTGGATCAACACCTCCATCAGTTGTGGATGAAAGATCCCGGATAAGCATCCACAATTTGTTACGGGTTCCAAGGCTTTGGAATCTTGGAGAGGAAAAATATTTCGGTGACAGCGTCACCTGAAAAACACAGTTAATGTGGAGAAGGAGTGAAGACCCTAACCAGTTACTTTGCATTCCAAATTTCTTCTGAAGGGAAGGGAAGTGAGTTTCTTCACTTAATTCGGAACCTTGGCACAGAAACGCTTGGGCACAATGGTTCTGTCCTTTAATTTCCCACCCAAATTTATCAAAATGAATTGGAAAATATACTTTCATTTCATTTATCAAAAAAATGAATTCTGAGCACAAAATAAGCTCCTTTGAGCATTTATTTGTGACCACATATTTATGAGAGTCAACTGTGCTGGTGTGTAGTTTTATTTGATTGCAATGTAAAAAAAAAAAAAATCCCAAAATGTATTCACATTGCGGACGACTGGTTTGCACGTCCACTTCAGAGGGCAGAGGTAATGGGTTTGATTCTGGGCCCTGGCCTTGCTGTGTGGAGTTTGCATGTTCTTTCTGTGTCCTGTATCCTCCCACACTCCAAAAGCATGCATCGTAGATTAGTGGAGCATTGTAAATATTTTCTTGGTTTTATAGTGAGTGGTTGTTTGTGTGCCCTGCGATTGGTTGGCAACTGGTTCAGGGTGTACCACGCCTACTGCCCAAGTCCAGCTCGGAGAGGCTCCAGCTTGCCCACAACCCTTGTGAGGATAAGCGGCTTGAATAATGGATTGGTGGATGAATAAGGGCAGAAAGGGCAGACATTTTTTTTTTCCAACAGAGACTAGCAGAGAGCTTGAAATGAACTGAGGATGCAGTATGATATAAATATGATTATCACGGTTTGGTTTGGGGCCGCCACAAAAAAGGACAAAATCCGACTTCAACGGACAGTTAGGACGGCGGAAAAAATCATTGGCACCGCCCTACACACTCTTGAGGACTTACACACTGCAAGAATCAAAACAAGGGCACAGAAAATCCTACTGGATCCACCGCACCCTGCTCACCACCTTTTCCAGCTACTCCCCTCAGGCAGGCGCTACAGATCCATGCGCACCAAATCCAGCAGACACTCAAACAGCTTCTTCCCTCTAGCCATTAACTCCCTAAACAGTCACTGACGTATACTCCACCGCACCAGACACTTTAAAGCGCTCAAGGACATCTGCACAATTGCACACTTCTTGTGCAACAAATACTGCTACTGGTGACTTTAAAATGGTTCAATGATTTTCTGCACCAACTGTACAACTGTCATAGTATTGTATTCTACCACTGATCACTTTAGCTCTGCTTGATACTTTGCACATTGTCTCACAGTTGTCACTGGGTGGTACCATCGCACTACGGTTCACTTACATTACGAAATGTCCTTCCATACTGATTTGTCATGTCCTTGTTTATGATGATACTAATGCAGCGTGTTATACCGGAGACAAATTCCTTGTGTGTTCTACATACTTGGCCAATAAAGATGATTCTGATTCTGATAAGAGATTCACCAAGATTCACCAGACGAGCCCGATGTTTTTCTTGTACGTATGGGGCAGTTGGCACTGTAGTAGCACTTCCCTCCACATTTAAGTTACAGGTTGGAATTATGTTTGTGTGTATCTTCCTCAACAGTAGGATGGGTACATCGTAAGTTTCATAGGTTCTCATCTTTGATGGGGGTCATTTCGGGGGCTCGCTGCTAAGCGTCTGATGGCCAGGCCCGTGCCCATGGAGTCCAGCCGGGCACAATCCGAAAAGGCAATGTGGGTCCCCCTTCCCATGGCTTCACCACCTATGGGATGAGCCATAGGGATTGGGTACAGTGTGAGCTAGGCAGTGGCCAAAAGCAGGGATGTTGGCGTCCCATGTCCCTGGCTACAGATGCTGGCGCTAGGAACATGAAACGTCGCCTCTCTGGCAGGAAAGGTGCGTGAACTGGTGTGTGAAGTCAGGGGTGTTCAGAGTAGATTGAGTTGGGCTCGCGTCAGCACACTGGGCTCTGGTTCCAGTCCTTTTGAGATAGGGCGGCATCTCTTCTACGCTGGTGATGAGGTGTGGGCATATTTAGTGCCCACCGGCTTGGCACCTGTATGTTGGGGTTAACCTCGGTGGATGAGAGGGTATAATCCCTCCGCCTTTGGGTGGGTGCATAGGTCCTGACTATTGTTTGTGTCTATACACCAAACAGCAGTTCGCAACACTTGCAGCCCAGTGTGAAGTGGTCCAAATGAAAATCAGCACCTCCAAATCTGAGACCTTTGTCCTGAGTCTGAAAAGGGTGGAGTGCTGGGGATGATATCTTGCCCCAAACTGGTGTCATTTTTGAGTATCGTGTGGTCTTGTTCACAACTGATGGGAGGATGGAGCGAGAACTGACAAGCTGATTGGTGCAGAGGTGATGTGAAATCCGTATCGATCTATTGTTGTGAAGAAGGAGCTGACACAAAAGCTGAAGGTCTCGACTTTACCAGTCGATCTACATTCCCACCCTCACCTGTGGCCACGAGAATGTTGACCGAGATCAAAAGAAGATATAAGCTGCCAAAAGGGTTTCCTCCACACATCGTCTGGCTTTACGTCAGAGATAGGGTGAGAAAGTCAGTCATCCAGCAGGCGCTCAGAGTAGAGCCGCAACCTAGAGGAGCCAGATGCGGTGGCTCGGTTATCTGATCAAGATGACTTCTGGATGCCTCCCTGGTGAAGTGCTTCAGGCACATCCCTCCAGGATGAGACCATGGGGTTGACCCAGGACACGCCATAGAGATGATGTCATTTATATTTTTGTCTAGCCCATTTCTCCCGAGTAGGCTGAAATGAACTTTTAGCCGCCTCACATCGGAGTTGAAATGTCCACAGTACGTCATGCATATGCGCATGTATAAGCAGATGCAGATGAATAAAGTAAACACACACACACACACACGGCACGGGACGAGACCGAGACAGACAGCTTTCTTAAACGGCTGGATTGAATTGGTTATAACTGTTTAAGTGTCATCCAAGATAGCATTTAGTTGGCAACGCAACCACCATCGGTCACCAGACTGACTAGCGATGTGAAAACTTCTTGATGGAGGATGAGGGCACCTCCTCTTGTCCGCTTGACGCACAGTGAAGTCACTTCCACCTGCATACAAACACAGTGAGTCATGCGGCACATCGTGATATTTCATATTCGGTATTGGCGGATTACACACGCAAGACAGGTTGGGCATGTTTCTGTGTTCTTAGTCGTTTGTGTAATGGGTGTCTGTAGGAACTTCACCCTGTTAGGGACGATTAAAGGGACGGATGAAAACCCATGTCTGAAAAAAAAAACAACAATTCTCAACCTCTGGCCCCAAAATGGGCCTCCGGCCAAGACGGACAGAAAGACTGCTCCGTCCCAGGGATGGAATATCAATCTTTCACTATTGGTGGCTATTTGGGACAGTATTGTGAAAATTAGCAACTATTTGTCTCTCCTTTGGGAACCTTTGGGATCCTTTGTCCATTCTTGGAGTAGCAGGCAAATCTATGGACCCAACCCAATGAAAAGGTGTGCAGATCTTCTCCAGTATTCAGTTTTCTGCTGTCCAAAATCGAAGCTGGATATGTGTAACTCATAAAATTTAACATAAAAAACTGTATTACATACCGGTTGGTGCAGGCTGGCCCTTATCTTCAAATTTGTCCCTCAATTGTTTCACCACTCTTTTGCTATTTGTGTCCATCCAAACAGGCATTGTATAACACAAGGTGATCATTATTGCCTTCCTCTTTGTGCTTTGTTTCCCCCGGCATGATGATCAATGTAGAGAATGGGTACTGATTTCTCACTGAGCGGTGAATGCTACGCACGAATGGTTCAAATGGGTATACAGGATTCTAACCATGGTAACCATTGTTACGTGGTCTGTAACATTGTCGAATTAAAAAGAACCTCGGTGACACATCTTCCGACTATTTACAAATACGGCTGTTTTTCAAACACTTGCCATGGTTAGTGAAGCAATGAATTCGCAAGGACATTTTGAACAAGAAAAACTGTGATAAGTAAAACTGCTTTTGAATGTGTTTGTACAAGCTTTTCAGAAAACTGTCAAAGCCCAAAATTTGCTTCAAGGCGTCCAATGCTGAAAATTCTGGCACATGCCACGCAATCAAGAAACGTCTTTTTTTTTTAAACTAATCTGAATTTCGATTGGCTCAGAGTGACATTGCATGTTTCCATCCTTTGTTTGGCTTCGATAAAAATAGTCTTTGTATACCCCTCTGAATGATTCAGCTAATTATGTGCACCAAGGGCTGATTACAGGAGAGGATGATGTCATATGTGAATAAAAAAATATATTTTCAAGGACAGCTTTTCACACAAAAATGGGCATAATGAGTATCGGCCACCCAACATCTCCGTTGGCTAGTGTTTTTCAACAAAGAAAGTTTTGGGGGCACTTTTAGAGCAGCATGTACAGAATGAGCATGGCCGGTGGTCGGCTCATCCCCTCGTCACCAACACCCAGCGCCCGCCCCCGCGGCCCGACCCCGCGGACGGCGGCGGCGGCGCGCCCCGGCCTCCCGAGCACGCGGAGGAGGACGGATGAGTGCGACGGCGGCGGCGACGTTCGACGTCGGCCGCGGGGAGAGGCGGGGGGCGGGCGTGACGGTGGGACGGGCAGGGGGGTGGAAGCGCGGATCGCCGGTCGCTAGCCGGCGGTCGGCTCATCCCCTCGTCACCAACACCCAGCGCCCGCCCCCGCGGCCCGACCCCGCGGACGGCGGCGGCGGCGCACCCCGGCGCGCCCCGGCCTCCCGAGCACGCGGAGGAGGACGGATGAGTGCGACGGCGACGTTCGACGTCGGCCGCGGGGAGAGGTCGCGGTGCGGGGGCGCTGGAGACATTGAACCCCCCGCTCGCCGCCGAAGGCGGCGAGAGAGTTGGGTACCCGGGTGTTAGGTTCCGAGGTCGACCGGGTCGCGATGGCACCGGCGGGGGAGTGGTCCCCGACGCCGGCCGCGGCCCGGCCTGGACTAGGGTGCCCCGGGCTCGGGAGGCCGAGGTGCGCCGCCGCCGCCGGCCTCGCGGGGTCGGGCCGCGGGGGTGGGCGCTGGGTGTTCGTGGCGAGGGGTAGAGTAGACGACCGGCCAACGACCGGCGCGCCGCGCTTCCACCATCCCCGCCCGTCCCACCGTCACGCCCGCCCCCCGCCTCTCCCCGCGGCCGACGTCGAACGTCGCCGCCGCCGTCGCACTCATCCGTCCTCCTCCGCGTGCTCGGGAGGCCGGGGCGCGCCGGGGTGCGCCGCCGCCGCCGTCCGCGGGGTCGGGCCGCGGGGGCGGGCGCTGGGTGTTGGTGACGAGGGGTTGAGCGTATTTTAGACAGATACGAGCAAAGAGATTGAGTGTGAATTAGTATCTCTGGTAAGTATGATGCGTTTAATTTGAAGTTAGTATGTTTTTGTCACATTATTAGACAATTATCGATTGTGAACCACCATACTGTGGTGTCGAGGTTTGGAGCTGAAGCATTGGAAGGCAAAGTTAACTGTTTTTTGCTTTAGTAATAATGGTATACATCCTCATATTCTATGTCTCTTCCTTAATTCCACTCATGGTTACAGGCCACTTAATTAAACATGTGTTGACATTAAAAGGTGAATGGATGTTCAGATACAAGCAGGAATGAGAATCCAAAAAGACCATCCCTGTTGGCTGTCAACGTTGTCCTCCACTTCTCTGCAAATGTCATCCAAAATTCCTCTGACGGTACACAATTAGGTTTAGATTATGCAAATCAAAACAGTGGAAATCCAGCCCTACTCTGCTCTCACAAGCCATAAAAGCAATAAGTGCGCACGGAAAATAAATCCCAAGTAGATTTGCTCCAACTGCGGGTCATGTGATTCTTTATGGATGATGTCTTGCGTAATGCAATGAAAGACAGCAACACGCAACACACAGCATGCAGCGGTGCAGCATTTTCCTTTTGAAGTGCCTGACGTGTCTGACCTCATGTACACAGAGTGAAGATATTAAACTGAGGCAGGTTAAAGCTTATTGCTCTGCTCATCTTGTTGAAATGAGACAGTTTCGCCATTGTGGGGATGAAGCAGGTAGCTGGGGACACCGAGCAAGAATCCCACAGCTCTACTGGTATATTTAAATACTTTGAAGACAATGATTTTATCAGCTGTGGTCTTTCATAATTCCCCCTAAAAATGGTGTCGTAGCTTCCCTGTTTTCTTGCTCATCTCTGAGCCCAGCAGAGGTCTGCTCCACTGGTTGCCATGCAACTGACCTCTCTGCAGCCTTCACATACATCTCTCTTGTTCTCAATCTCTCTACTGCTCCGGCTGTGCTTCTCCTTTCTTGCAACCACCATGTCTTTGCAGAAGCCTGCTAAAGAGTAGCATTTTTTGTATGTCTAGGATCAATGTATTGCTATCCATCCAGCCATTTTCTATTACACTTGTCCTCAGTAAAGTCACGGGTGGCCTGGGGCCTGTCCCAGCTGACTTTGGGCAAGAGGCAGGGTCACCCTGGACTATGCGCCAACACACCGCGTGTGACATTACAAGTACATCTAAGAAATGTGGTAAATCTTGACATAAAGAAATGACATCAAAACAATGAAAACTACAAGCACAATAATAGACAAAATTAGATAATGGATGTTAAGGAATTATTCCTCCCTTTTAGTTGGATCTGAAAGAAACAAAGACTGTAGAACATTGTTGAGGAATTTCGCCTTGCTATGAGTACTATTGATACTAGTCTCTTTCCTGAACCTCTGTTGAAACAAAGAATGTAGTGTGAAGTTTAGATCCTATTTCCCCTTGAGTGATTAAACTGAAGAAAAGACGACGTGGTGTTGGGTCTTCTTCCACCCTATAGAGAAATAAAAGAACCTGTGTCCAAGGAGGGCCAAAGGGAAATTGACAGCTCCCCCTCCTCTACATGGGGCAACTATAAATAAGGTATAATGGTGGCTTTTCTGTTCCCAGAATATAAATGCTGATATTTTATTTAAAATAAAGGAAATGTCGGCTATGAAAAACTTTTATGATAGATGTCGGTCTTCTTTGTCAAATTAACACAACACTGTATTCAACGTTTTTATTACAATTTGTGTTCCTAAAGCAAAACTTCTGTTTCAATTAAACATTTGTGATACGATTATAAATTAAATGCAACTCTTTCTTTATTATTGTATAAATCACATTAAAATCTCTCAGTTTACAAACATATACAGTATCAGTGGGAGCAGTTATTGTTGTTTTTATTGTGAAATAAGCAAAATTGGAAAAAAAATATGACAAACATGTTTGACATTTGTACACACACACACACACACACACACACACACACACACACACACACACACACACACTAATAAGTACTGTATGTGTGTACTAAAATGTACCTAACATGGTGGGACATGCACCTGACGGGGTAGAAAATGTATTACATGATGTCAAGAAATGCGTATCAACTGTGACATATACATATTCAAATGTTATTTTACATGTCCGTGCAATTGACCATTACATATAGATAGGTTTTACACTTTATAACAGTGGTGGGCAGTCTGTTCTCACCGGCGATTGGCTGTCACAGCTGCGAAACTGCCAAAAGTTCACTGAAACCTATCACAGTGAAATGGACGAACGAGCAAATTTGAAAACGCTCCAGCTCCAGCACTAAGTGCAGCAGAGATACAGCATTGCTCCAGAGTGAAGTGAGACGCTGATCCGAAAAGAAGAGGACACTATCTCAGGAAGGAGAGGGAGAAATGGCAGAAAGACACGGGGAGGGGGCAACCAACCGGGACGATTATCACATAAGTTCTGGCAGCTCGGGCTGGCTTTGTCACTACTGCATGAGACGCAAATGATCACACTTTGGCTTGCAAGGAACAGAGAGACACCAGTAGCATAGTGTAAGCACTTCTGTCTTAGTCATGCCGCAAGCCCTGGTGATTGGGTTAACTATAGAATATGTCAAAAGGTACAGTGGCCCATGTGTGATGAACAACATGTAATTAGTAATAACTATTAAAATAACGGTAACTATAATAATTGTTCAACAGCTTTTCAACTACTTTTATGCTCAAATATTGTGATGAAAACCATCACTCATGCACTCTCCACTTGCTCATCGTTTTGATGATATAAGATAAATATTGAAGCCAAAATGTATTCACAATTATGATCATCAAAAATGTCCCTGCTTTACTTCAATTGATTTCAAATCACTAAGGGCAAATTCAAAACATAAAATGTGGCATAAATACTGACCCACTGCCGAAAAAGTCGCTAATCTCTATTCAATGTTATACTGTATTTAGATATAAAGGTGGTTTGACATTTTTCTTTGTAACATACCTACCTCATGCAACATGTTAGGAGCTCAGGTTTTGGACAGTTGTGATACTTGTTTGGTTGCCGTGTGCATGTCTGATGTTGCTCATTGTGGGCCAAGGAATGCTCAAGAAGTTTATGTGACTGCTCAGATGGATGGAAAATTTGAGAGGAATGTAAATTTCATTGGTGTGGTGGGGGGCTGCTGACAAGTATGCTCTGCTGAAATTGAATTAGCCCACGACTTGGCAACCTTGACATAATTTGGCTCTGAGTGAGAACTAATTGGGCAACCCTGTCCTATACTTCATCAGATTAACCCGAATGAAACGGGACCAGATAGAAATAATTAGAAACATGATTCATTTCATATCTTAGTTTACATACATTCAAAGTGTCATTATTCATTATTCATTTTTTTTCATTGTATCATTTCATTTCAAATAATGCACCACAAATCAATGCGAAATACTTTCTGTACAATGTGTGATGCCATCAAGTGTTAATTGGCAAACAAATGTCAAGTACTAATTCAAATGACTAAATAAGCAACAGTATAGGTACTAAATGTCAATAACTCAAAATTATTGTGTTATTGACATTATTATGAAGAAAAATACCAGGATAACATCATGTTGACATTAACAAATAAAATTACCCCAGGACAAATATTGTTAGTGCTAGCTCCCAACAATTTCTGTCTGGGTCCCATTCCACCAAATGGGAAATTAGCGGCTACCAATTAGCATGCTAAAACAAGCAATTGAATGAGCTCACCAGTTCCCTTTTTGTTTTTTTTCCAGTTGTAGGGTAACAAAAATGATACATGCCTGTGGTCGAGACACCTATCAGTGGACAGTCCCCTAGGGCCGATGTCCTGCCTGTTTTGCGATCTCTCTGAAACATACCTGATTCAAAGGTTCAGCTCATCAGCAAGGTCTGAAAAAGCAAGATAACACCCCTGATAATTTGAATCAGATGTGTTGCAGCAGGTAGATATGGGAAGCAGGCAGGACATTGGCCCTTGACGACCGAGTTTGGACACTCCTGGCTTTGTCCATAATTAGTTTCTTAGTACTGATGCAATGCCCACCTCTGGTAGTTTGTATCAAGGTCACACTCTTCCCATCTTGTCATTGTTTTTCAAACAATATACGAAACTCTTGCAAACCTGATCACATTCAATCGCCTGTGAAATTAGGTCAGAACTTCAAATTGCAGTCGGTGCAAACTCTTAAAATTGTTTCCATCACCAACATTGTCCCTAGTGTGACTTTAATTGATGGAGAGAGCGAAGTCGTTGAGCACCATGTGTCTGCCAATTACATTTCTCTTTCTCTGCATTGAGAGATCTCTGCATAAATCACCTGACAATGTCAACCGGCAGCTTGGTTTGTACCTGCAGCCTTGTTGCTGCCATTAAACAGATGTCAGACGTAATTGTGAAACAATCATAAAAAGGAACTTAAATACAGTACATGTCGACTATTCTTTCTTCGCATTCCATGCATGCACATCACATTCTCGGCTTGGGAAGGAGCAGGAAAGGGATGAGAAAAGGGACCAGTGGACTAAGATTTCGAGCAATTACATTTCCTGATGTGCTTTGGCCCATATTATGATTTTGGTGGATGATAAGACAGCGAAACACACACACACACACACACACACACACAGCAAAACACACACTCACAGCGAAACACACATGCTTGCATGCACCTATCCAAGAGAACACAGACCTCACACAGAGAGTAGGCCCAGCTAAGATGGATAGGGAGATGTAACCCTCCTCTTACACTGAAAAACAGATGAGTTGCTTTCCTCTCCACCAAATGACATGCACACGTTTTGATGGAAACATAAATTCTGAATATTATTGGTTGTATAACCAATCATCCAGCCCAATCCAGATGGTTACACTAGATTGAGGGGGGGAATCAAGGTGAATGTGCATTTCCCTAATGTCTTTTCATTTAAAGCACAAAGACTTCGAAAGCTAGGAAACATGATCTTGGACGTCTAATTGAATACTTAGCACTAGCATAGTGAGCACGGTTGAATAATCTGAAAAAAGACTGCTGTTGCCAAAGAACTTTTGAAGTCCCCTGATTGCAACGTGTCACGAGTGCGGCGCTGGAGAGAATGCCCTCCACTCCCACAGGAACCATGCCAATTATTAAAAAGTGAATCCAAAAACACACGCTCTGTCACAGTAGCCTGCAGATGACACATCACTGGTCACTGGTGATCTTTTAATTTCAAAATGAATCTTTATCGACTTTTCATGTCTCATGATGCGGAAATTACGGTCATCCTCAGACTTGACTTAAGAAATGACTCTTGTTTAGAATTGTTGTCTGGTTGAGAGGGAAGAAATTTAATCTGTGCTGTATGTTGCACATACAGCGCATTTGACAATAAAGTTGACTTGACTCAAGCGGGAACGGGAGAAGCTGCTACTGTATTTCTGAATGCATCTGCTGTTTGCTGGTGAAATATAAATTAACTTTTTTGTCCATGTGTATTATCGAAATCAGGGGCGCCCAACCTTTTTTGAGCGAAGATCTACTTTTCAATCAACCGACCTCCCGCGATCGACCCATTACCGCACATGCGCTCATATGCACGCATTTACACACGCATGCCACAATGAGCAACAGCCATAACGGGCCCTAAGATGAACGAAACAGAAAAATGAAGTAGAAAACACAAGAGTTTTGTGAAAAGGAAATCACCGCCTACCTTCGTCAAGACCTGACACGGAGGCACGGGGATGCACTTTTGCAGCGTGTACACTATCGTAGCTCATGCGTACCGTTTTAAAGTGCTTCTCTTGGTTGTCCAGATTCCCATTCTTTGCCAGTGCCATCGTTGAAATGCAGATGAAACAAACTCTGAATGAGAATAATAATAACAATAAAAGATACAGCGCAGCAGCTCTGATCATGAGCTGCAATTGCAGACTGCTGAGCGCTAACAACTTCCAGTGATGCAGGTCACGGGCCACTGTTGGTTAAAGGTGACCTGCTTTTTTCATTTTCTTTTTTCAAAACTTTCTGTGAAGTTCAGGGTGAAGTGTGCTCTAACATAAAATATATCATATTAAAACCATGCACACAAACACAGAAATGTTTTGTTTTTGTCCCTCCCCCTAATATCCTTGCGATCGACTTGGGACGGTCACTCGAAATCGACGTATTGGGCACCCCTGATCTAAATAGTGCTGATGGGCCACTCATTCTTGTTATATTTTAACCTATGTATACACACACACACACACACACACACACACACACACACACACACACACACACACACACACACACACACACACACACACACACACACAACTGAATTTCATTTTTCACACAATCAGACATAACCCACAAATGCCCAGCCATATGAAAGAGAACCAATCAGTTATTGTATTGGACGTCATTTTATCGACATCACGTACCGAGGCATGTAACGTAGCATTTAAACCCACTAAATGCACTTTTAGCTTACAGGCAAAACATTGCTGGAGTTTCATATTTGCTGACAAATAAATGTAGTCATACAAGAAATAAGGTGGAAATATTCGAAATATAACACATAAAAGAAGTGACGTGGGGAACCTGTTCCTGTTAATCCATGTTTGACTCTTTTTGACCCCGGAACACACTTTGGTGTCAGAGAAGTGGTGCGGTACTCCCTGCAGCTGTCCCTCTCATTCAGCAGACCCCAGACTTTGCCTCTCCTTTTCTGTTAAAACCAGAAGCTTCTTTTTTCTGCTTCCTCAGCAGTAGATTCAGTATTTCCCCATAGCTTTGCCCCAGACAATCCTACATCACGCACATGCTGTGTTGTTGATGTTCTGATGAAACCCAAGCAGCCAACCCCAGGGTAAATGGTAGATTGTAGTAGATGTATCCTTGCGTTCAGCAGCCTGGTTAGAGTACTGTGCACTTTTGCGCTCGAAGGCAGCCTACATTTTCTCCTCTCTGGGGATAGGGAATGCCATGGGCATTTCTAAGTAGCCACAGCAAAATGTAACCCTTGCTGAAACCATCCCTCTTGCTGACCTTATACTGGCAGTGTGGTGCTTCTCCCTAGCTGAGCACTGCTCTTCCAAGCCTCACTCACAGTAATAGATTTGATGAATTATTGTGTTACAATTTCAACATTAATTGTAGAATTTTGCGTGTTGTCATCTTTGAATCAAAGACAAAGCATAAAAATTGTGTGATATGAAATGTTCCAATCCCTGTTTAATATTAAAAATAAATAAATAAATAATCCTCATCTCACCCCTCGGGTGGTGTTCGTCCCCCATTCAGCTCGGGTCCTCTACCAGAGGCCAGGAAGCTTGAGGGTTCTGCGCAGTATCCTTGCTGTTCCCAGCACTGCACATTTCTGGACTGAGATGTCCGATGTTGTTCCCGGGATCTGTTGCAACCACTCATCTAGTTTGGAGGTCACTGCCCGAGTGCTCCGACCACCACAGGCACGACTGTCACCTTTACCTTCCAGGCTTTCTCCAGCTCCTCTCTGAGCCCTGGGTATTTCTCGAGTTTCTCATGTTCCTTCTTTCTGATGTTTCCATCACTTGGGACATAACATCCACTACAACGGCTTTCCTCTGCCCTTTATCTATGATCACGATATCCGGTTGGTTCGCCATTACCATCTTGTCAGTCTGGATCTGGAAGTCCCACAGGATCTTCGCTTGGTCATTCTCCACCACCTTCGGAGGTGTTTCCCATTTTGACCTTGGGGTTTCCAGTCCATACTCAGCACAGATGTTTCGGTAGACTATGCCAGCCACCTGTTTATGGCGTTCCATGTAGGCTTTCCCTGCCAGCATCTTACAACCTGCAGTTATGTGTTGGATCGTCTCGGGTGCCTCTTTGCACAACCTACACCTTGGGTCTTGTCTGGTGTGGTATATCTGGGCCTCAATGGCTCTGGTGCTCAGGGCCTGCTCCTGAGCAGCCAGGATGAGTGCCTCTGTGCTGTCCTTCAGGCCAGCCCTCTCTAGCCACTGATAGGACTTCTTGAGATCAGCCACTTCACTTATGGTCCGGTGGTACATCCCGTGTAGGGGCTTGTCCTCCCATGATGTTCCCTCTTCCAGCACCTCATCCTCTGTTCCCCATTGTCTGAGACATTCTCTGAGTACATCATCCGTTGGAGCCTTCTCCTTGATGTATTCATGGAGCTTGGATGTTTCATCCTGGACAGTGGCTCTCACACTCACTAGTCCCCGGCCTCCTTCCTTTCGGCTTGCGTACAGTGGCTCTCACACTCACTAGTCCCCGGCCTCCTTCCTTTCGGCTTGCGTACAGTCTCAGGGTGCTGGATTTGGGATGGAACCCTCCATGCATGGTTAGGAGCTTTCGGGTCTTAACATCCGTGGTCTGAATCTCTTCCTTTGGCCACCTGATTATTCCTGCAGGGTATCTGATCACTGGCAGGGCATAGCTGTTTATTGCCCGGGTCTTATTCTTGCCATTGAGCTGGCTTCTTAGGACTTGCCTCACTCGCTGGAGGTATTTGGCCGTAGCCGCTTTCCTTGTTGCCAGTTCGAGGTTGCCATTGGCTTGTGGTATACCGAGGTACTTGTAGCTGTCCTCAATGACTGCTATTGTTCCTTCAGGGAGTGAGACCCCTTCAGTGCGGACTACCTTGCCTCTCTTAGTTACCATCCGACTACATTTCTCAAGCCCGAATGACATCCCGATGTCCTGGTTGTGTGGATCAGGAGTCTATGTCCCTTTCGCTATATATATATATATATATATATATATATATATATATATGGTGTGACGTGGAGGTGACATTCCACGTCCCTAGAGCTAGCTTCTGCAGCCGAGATCAGACCGCCAGGGTCCCCGCCTTTGGCTGCTGTCCAGCTCACATCGCACCCGACCCCCTTTGGCCCCTCCATGGGTGGTGAGCCCATGAGAAGACATATATATATATATATATATATATATATATATATATATATATATATATATATATATATATATATATATATATATATATATATATATATATATATATATATATATAGGTCTGATCCTCGGCTGCAGAAGCTAGCTCTAGGGGCGTGGAATGTCACCTCTCTTGCAGGAAGGAACCGAGCTGGTGTGCGAGGTAGAGAAGTTCCGACTGGATATAGTCGGACTTGCCTCGACACACAGCCTGGGTTCTGGTACCAGTTCTCTCGAGAGGGGTTGGACTCTCTTCCACTCTGGAGTTGCTCATGGTGAGAGGCGCAGAGCAGGTGTGGGCATACTCATTGCCCCCCGGCTCAGTGCCTGCACATTGGGGTTCACACTGGTAGACGAGAGGGTTGCTTTCCTCCGCCTTCGGGTGGGGAGACGGGTCCTGACCGTTGTTTGTGCATATGCACCAAACAGCAGCTCAGCATACCCATCCTTTTTGGAGTCCTTGGAGGGTGTGCTGGAGAGTATTCCGGCCGGGGACTCCCTTGTTCTGCTGGGGGACTTCAATGCTCACGTGGGCAATGACAGTGAGACCTGGAAGGGTGTGATTGGGAGGAACACCCCCCCCCCCCATTCAGAACTCGAGTGGTGTTTTGTTATTGGACTTCTGTACTCGTCACGGATTGTCCATAACGAACACCTTGTTCAAACATAAGGGTCTCCATATGTGCACTTGGCACCAGGACACCCTAGGCCGCAGTTCGATGATTGACTTTGTGGTTGTATCATCGGATTTGCGGCCGCATGTTTCGGACACTCGGGTGAAGAGAGGCGGAGCTGTCAACTGATCTCCACCTGGTGGTGAGTAGGCCGATGGTGGGGAAGACGCCGGTCCGTCCTGGCAGACCCAAACGTATTGTGAGGGTTTGCTGGGAGCGTCTGGCGGAATCCCCTGTCAGAAAGAGTTTCAACTCCCACCTCCGGCAGAGCTTTTCCCATGTCCCGGGGGACGCAGGGGACATTGAGTCCAAATGGACCATGTTCCGCGCCTCTATTGTTGAGGCGGCCGATCTGAGTTGTGGCCGTAAAGTGGTTACTGCCTGTCGTGGCGGCAACCCCCGTACCCGCTGGTGGACACCAGCAGTAAGGGATGCCGTCAAGCTGAAGAAGGAGTCCTATCGGGCCTTTATGGCCTACGGGTCCCCAGAGGCAGCTGACAGATATCGACTGGCTAAGCGGAACGCAGCTTCAGTGGTCGCTGAGGCAAAAACCCGGGCGTGGGAAGAGTTCGGTGAGGCCATGGAAGCTGACTCCCGGACAGCTTCAAGGAAATTCTGGTCCACCATTCGACGTCTCAGGAGGGGAAAGCAGTGCACCACTAACACTGTGTACAGTGGGGATGGGGCGCTGCTGACTTCGACTCGGGACGTTGTGAACCGGTGGGCAGAGTACTTCGAAGACCTCCTCAACTCCACCAGCACGCCTTCCTTGGACGAAGCAGAGTCTGGGGACTCTGAGGTGGGCTCTCCTATCTCTGTGGTTGAAGTCACCGATGTGGTTAAAAATCTCCTCGGTGGCAAGGCCCCAGGGGTGGATGAGATCCGCCCGGAGTTCCTCAAGGCTCTGGATGCTGTGGGGCTGTTCTGGTTGACACGCCTCTGCAGCATCGCATGGTCATCGGGGAGAGTGCCTCTGGATTGGCAGATCGGGGTGGTGGTCCCTCTTTTTAAAAAGGGGGACCGGAGGGTGTGTTCCAACTACAGAGGAATCACACTCCTCAGCCTCCCTGGTAAGGTCTATTCAGGGGTGCTAGAGAGGAGGGTCCGTTGGGAAGTCGAGCCTCAGATTGAGGAGGAGCAGTGTGGTTTTCGTCCCGGCCGTGGAACAGTGGACCAGCTCTACACCCTTAGCAGGGTCCTCGAGGGTACGTGGGAATTCGCCCAACCAGTCTACATGTGTTTTGTGGACTTGGAGAAGGTGTTTGACCATGTCCCTCGGGGAGTTCTGTGGGGGGTGCTTCAGGAGTATGGGGTACCGAGCCCCCCTTATACGGGCTGTCCGGTCCCTATACTGCCGATGTCAGAGTTTGGTTCGCATTGCCGGCAATAAATCGGAATCGTTTCCAGTGAGGGTTGGACTCCGCCAAGGCTACCCTTTGTTGCCGATTCTGTTCATCACCTTTATGGACAGAATTTCTAGGCGCAGCCGAAGCGTTGAGGGGGTCCGTTTTGGTGGCCTCAGTATTACATCTCTGCTTTTTGCAGATGATGTAGTACTGTTGGCTCCTTCAAGCAGGGCTCTCCAACTCTCACTTGAGCATTTCGCAGCCGAGTGTGAAGCGGTTGGGATGAGGATCAGCACCTCCAAATCTGAAACCATGGTCCTCAGTCGGAAAAGGGTGGAGTGCCCTCTCCGGGTCGGGGAGGAGATCTTGCCCCAAGTGGAGGAGTTTAAGTATCTTGGGGTCTTGTTCACGAGTGAGGGCAGAAGGGAGCGAGAGATCGACAGGCGGATCGGTGCAGCGTCTGCTGTGATGCGGACGCTGTATCGGTCTGTCGTGGTAAAGAAGGAGCTGAGCCAAAGGGCGAAGCTCTCAATTTACCGGTCGATCTACGTCCCAACCCTCATCTATGGTCACGAGCTATGGGTCGTGACCGAAAGAACGAGATCCCGGATACAAGCGGCCGAAATGAGTTTTCTCCGCAGGGTGTCCGGGCTCTCCCTTAGAGATAAGGTGAGAAACTCGGTCATCAGGGAGGGGCTCAGAGTAGAGCCACTTCTCCTCCACATCTAGAGGAGCCAGATGAGGTGGCTCGGGCATCTAATTAGGATGCCTCCTGGACGCCTCCCTGGTGTACTGGGCATGTCCCACTGGCAGGAGACCCCGGGGACGACCCAGGACACGCTGGAGAGACTATGTTACCCAGCTGGCCTGGGAACGCCTCGGGATTCGCCAGGAAGAGCTCGAAGAAGTGGCTGGGGAGAGGGAAGTCTGGGCTTTCCTCCTAAAGCTGCTGCCCCCGCGACCCGACCACGGATAAGCGGTAGAAAATGGATGGATGGATGGATGGATATATATATATGTCATATATGTTTTGGTCATAGCACATTACCACTTTTATTTTCCATAGAGGGCAAAAATACAAGAACTGTAAAATAAGAACTGTATGTGTATGTATAGCGCTGATGCCACTGACCATATTGAGTGGTTGACAATAAAATAAATATTTAGGAATAATACTTTTGCAATTTTTGTAAAATTGTATGTTGCGTTATATAAAATTATTTACATTGACTGCAGCACAAGGGTTAAGATCCTATTTCTGCATCTTGTCATTTTAATATGGTGCAGATAACAAATACGGCAAGACATCCCAGAATCATTTTTCCACTCTTTGGCAGTATTTGGATCTTACCATAAGAGTTTGGATGTACTCAATCATGAACCTCTTTTGCACTCACAAATCAAGTCTATACAGTAAGAATTCATTAATCTGGGAGCTACATTTCAGAAATCGTAACAATCCTATGTCGCCGTTGTGGGATGGAACAAATAGACTCCCGGCCAATCGAATCGCGCTCCTCTCATTCTCATTAAAATCAGGGCAGTGTGGAATCGCACTAGTGCTTGACATTGCAGAAGCAGAAATCCACTTGCTGGGGTCCAAGAGATGAGATTGGCATGCATAAAGTGTGTTTATAGACTATAAATAAGTAAATACATTCACCACATACACCAATTTCCTTACTCACCATTCTCCAAGCCTGCTCCTTTTTGGCTCTGACCCAGTATTGTGAGCTTGGACCAGAATTTCCCCGAAGCCGTCTGGAAGTCAACTTCCATGGCGATGAAGCTGAATTCCACCTGGCCAGCTGGTACCCATCAGCTGCCTTTAGAGTCCCGCAGGGCATAACGGCCTGATAGTACTCCTTCAGCTTGTCGGCATTCCTTACTGGAGGTGTCCACCAGCAAGTTCGGGGGTTGCCACCACGACAGGCACCGACCACCTTACTGCCACAACTCTAATCAGCCGCCTCAACAGCAGAGGCGCGGAACATGATCCACTAAGATTCAATGTCCCCCGCCTCCCCCGGGGCGTGGGAAAAGCTCCGAGATGAAACTCCTTCTCGGCCTCACAGCGTAGAGATCCTGGGTTTAAATCCGGCCCGGGCCTTACTGTGTGGAGTTTGCATGTGTCATGTTGCATGATGTTGGAGGACCCAAAAAGCAGGCAGAAGGGAGACGCAGGGTGGACTTAACAAAATGCATTAACGGATGGAATGCCCACCGTTGCTGATTTTTCCCAAACAAATGAATACAAAAAATACAAGCTCCTATAATTTTCCTGATCAAACAAAAAAATACAGTGAAAAATGGGCAATCCTGGCTGGAGGATCCCTTAAAACCTTTTGTAAGTTTTGCAAATTGGATGACATTATAGCAGTAGCTTAGCAAATGAGCCAAGAAAATATGCCTTCCATCTTCCACTCCTTAAGAGCAAATGTTTTGAAGGGTGCCTTCTTCATACATGTTCTACTCCTTCCATAGACAATCAATCGGATGTATGACTTTGTATCATTCTTTGCCATTCTTCGCAGCAGTAGCTTTGTGTTTTGGGTTTTAGGTCCTAGGACCATGACCTTTTACTGAGGCGAAGTCTTCTTTCACTGGGTCGCACATTTAGGTCTAGAATGCCTCGATCGTATTGAGATTTCATCACGCTTTGCTCATAGTCAAGATAATGAATGAATCTTCCTCCGTGTTTCTTTATTGTGTCAAAGAGTTGACATGATTTGCCAAAATACTCCACTTTTTGGCATCTGTCAAAAGAATATTCTCCCAGAAGCGTTATGGCTTGTCACTCTGAATTTTGATGAATTGCAGTCTCTTTCATATTGTTTTTGGGGACTCTTGGGAGGGTTCTTTATTTGATGGGTACCAACAATTTTGTTTTTGTATACATCCCATTTCTAATTAAGTTGGGACACTGCATAAAATGTAAATTAAAGTCAAGTCAAGTCAACTGTATTTATAGAGCACTTTCAAACAGCCATCGCCGCATACAAAGTGCTATACATGGAGCAATTTAACATATACAATAAACTAAAACACGTAGGCATCAAAATAAAGAGTAAACACACACACACACACACACACACACACACACACCCACGCACACACACTAAACTTCTCAATTGAATAAAGCTCAAAGGATTTGTAAATCATTGGGTTCTGTTTTTATTTATATTTTACACAACATCCCGAACGTCATTGGAATGACAATGTCATGCCAAGGACAATCATCATAACCTAAATGGCTGCAACACAGTAAGCCGATGGCCGTCAGCAGTCAGTGAGTGTCGTCTGCTCAATACGTCTCACACCAGTGGCACGAGCTAGCCGTCATTGTGTTAAGAACTGCTCGACTATGGCAGAATCAACGACTGGCTGTTTTCCAGCTCATCAGTGCACTGAAGCAGAAGTGAGGTGAGAAAACAAACAGCAAAACTGAGAAAGCATACAAAAGAAGTCACAAAAAGAGGCTTTTGCTAATTTTACACTTTATTTAACACTTTATTGATTGATGACACACTACCTGGAGGAACAAAAGTGAAGACCAATTCATCAGCATGCTTCAGGAGAGACCACCTTTTTATGGCATTACAGTGTAATGCTACATCAACAGAGTGAATGCAATGACAGGAGATTGAAACTCAACTTGTTATATCAGGTGAGATCCCCCCCCCCCTTCAAGCTATGTAACAGAAACTGAGTAGAATAGTTTTTTTGATATTGTTTACTAGTGCTTAGTCAATATCATTGGGTCTTTCTATCCAAATCGAACATTAGATTGGAAAAGTTAAAATGGCTCAAAGCCTCATATGTACTTTTGCCTTGCATGGAAAGAAAAAAAAAGAGAGGCAGATGGCACTGGATTTCCTGACCCGGCTGTATTTTTTAAAATACCAGACAAAAGAAAGGAGACGACTTCCATTGTTACAAGGGTAAAGGGGCAACCATTTTTTTTCAAATCCAGTACACAGATGTCTCACTTTTCAATGTATTCCTGAATCACGCTCAGATGGGTCCCGTGAGAGCTGTGCCAGCAGCCCAGAGGAGCCCTGCTTTGATGCAGCTGACCCAAGCTCCAGTACTCCACGAGAAAAATCCACCATGGAGTGGGGGGTGTCATCCTCACAAGTTGGAGGGAAATGCTCATAACACAGCTATTACAATACAATACAATACATACAATACATGCTGATTTATATAGCGCTTTCACAACAGCGGCAGCTGTAACAAAGCGCTTAACAAAGCAGTTAACATAAAGTAAAATAATAAACACAACACACAACATAAAACACGAACAAAAAGTAAAATAATGAACACAACACATGACATAAGACACGGACAGCCGTGCAGTCCTAACCACTTTTCCCACATACGCTTTGTTGTTAAAGCAGTTTGAGATGAAAGAGGAGAGAATCAAAGTGTTCTTTCACCAGTGGATCAGAGACGTCATGTTCAAAATGTGCACACGTCGGCTACAAGCTACGTTTCAAAGTCAACAAGAAGCTGTAGCATCCATTGACGAAAAAAGAGATTGGTTCACTTCTCCTGTCCCATGTAAATCCATTCCAATTCCAAGCGGTGACTCTCAGTTCCAAATACGCATCGGCGCAGAAGCCGACGCTCCTCTCTCCTCATCCTCAACTTCAGCAGTTATCCATCCAGCCGCACCAACGCAGACTGTCCAACAGCGCCGACGTCTCCACTGAACAAAACGGGGCTGTGAAAAATGCTGCCCATTACAGGCGCAAAAAACACAAGCGCCCCGGGGCTGTCCAGCACCGACAGTCAATGGCGCCGACATTCCTCCCAATCAAAATCTGTGCTGGTACAGGCGTGCTGCCGAGAAGGCGCCACCACCGAGCATATAATTTACTTAGACAGCCAGTGTGTCTAGTGGTATGAAAACTAATACTTCAAAAGACATTCTGCATAGGTGGCAGAGCTCCAAACAGCATTCTTTAATTTATTTTATTTTAATTTTTTTCAATCTTAGCCACAAGCGGCATTTTTGACAAAGTCAATCTGTTAATTTGAAAAGTACTGTGGCAAGCTCACCGGTCCTTCTATCTTTAATGCTCACGATAGCATATGAACGGGAACTTCCAGAAGACTGCATATTCTCGGTTGAACTATTTAATGAATGCCAGGAAGAAGCCTTTTTTTCTGTGAGATTTTTGTATTCCTTCAGCCACACCCACGCAGGAGGGCAGCTCTGTGAGTGGGTCCCGGCCCAGTTGGTCAATGCATAAATAGGCATAGCAGCACCTCCGAGGAGGTGCTCAACCTCCGATCTTGTCCCAGACAGTCAGTGCAGAATCCAGACAGCAACTTCCTATTTGGTCATGGTCACTTCGCCCCTTCCCAGGCCAGGGGAAGAGGGGACAGGAGAGGAGAGAGAATAGAAGCAGCAGTCAAACAGGTCATCATGTAGTTCAACTAAATGCAAGAGTATATCAAGTTTTAAACATTTCTACTGAGGAAGTGACTCTAATATCTATGGGTAGGGCATTATAAAGCCCAAAACGATAATGGTCGAGGACAGGTGTCTCAAACTCAATTTACCTTGGGGCCGCTGGAAGCAGAGTTTGGCTGAGGCTGGGCCGCAGCCTCGGCAACAGACATGCATGCACAATTTAAATGAAGAAAGTTTTTCAAAAATACAATCCTCTAAAATGTCCTTATTTATTTTTCTTAAAACAAAATAAGATGAACAAGGACCCTGGTTTAAACACCTGTATAATGTTCCTCAGATACACGACTTTGGTAGTCAATTTGTTTGGAACATTCTTTGCTGTGTATTAAAGGCAAATATTTTAGGACCTAAAATATTTGGCTTTTCCATACCGTTAATCATAAATGTTGCATGACAGGTCAGAAATGCGCTCTGCCATGGTATTGGCAGAAAAAAAAAACTATTGTGGCTGAACTGACCTTTCTTTTCCCAACAGACTCTACTTGCAGCCTCCAATATGCAGTTTTTGACAAATTCACCTTCTGTGAATGGCTCTCCTGCCCTCGCACACATCTCATTGACCACGGTGCTTGCTTCAACTGCTCCATTATATTCTTCGGTTGCTTTCGGGAAGAACTTTTGTTCCTTCAGCAGATTTCCTTTAAGTTTTGAAACCCGTTTTGCTCCCTCATCTCCCTGGTATTTTGCATAATCCTCATAATGTCTAGTTATGTAATGGCTCAGCTTCAGAAAACAGGCATGTTGTGATTGGTTGTTGACTGAACCTTGAGCACCTGTAATGTCATTTTCAGTTGACGGAAAGTGGCAAAATGGCCACCCTCTGAGATGGCTAAAAAGAGGTGGATTTTGCTGGGCTGGTAGAGGCACATTGAACATATTAATGTAAAGAAGCTTTTTTGCATTGGCATCCCCTTAAAATCATGCCATTGGCAGGTCAAATAAGACAATCATTGAAAAAAAATAGCTGGAAAGTGTTGATCCTGTTCCTGGTGGATGGCATGCAGAACACAGTTTCAATTTGGGAAGTTTTATTTGCAATTTCTACCAATCTTTCAACATTGCTGGGCATTGAAAAAAAATAAAAAAGAAAGTCCAGTGTAAATTACATGGAGATTAATTTCAAAATCTAAGTCAACAAGTCCATATCAAAACGACGGCAACATTATTAAAACATATATACATGTATAGTATATCTATCTATCTATCTATCTATTTATATATACAGTATATATATATATATATATATATATATATATATATATATATATATATATATATATATATATATATATATAAAGAGATAGAGAGAGAGAGAGAGAGAGATGTAGATAGATAGATATAGCTCACTCATAATATTTTGCCTTGAAATTAAGTAAAACCAAGGGAATATTAAAGCACGCAACTTGATTGCCATGCTTCCTGCTTGTACTGTAAATAGGAACTATTTGTTTGCCCATCTCGAATGCACTTTACTAAAAATTGTGTTACTTCGTGCTTCACGGTAGCAAAAACCACAAAGAAAAGTATGTGTGTGTGCATGTGTGTTTATATATATATATATATATATATATATATATATATATATATATATATATATATCCTTAATGAAACTGTGTTATTTAAGCATTGCAAAAAAACCTAAAGTACCTCACCTGCCGGTGGCCAAAAAGCGGAGCTTGACATGGCAATTGGAGATTTTTGTCTCTGAATGAGTGCATTCACAAGTCCCTTCAACGTGTGGAACTGCAGAGGGATTGTTGTTGTTGTTGTTTTGTTTTTTTTTGCGGGGAGACGGGGTTATCGGTTTCATTCATCTACCACTTTCTATGTCCTTGAATTTTCCCCTTAAGTGTTCATGACTTGGTCCACATAGTGCGGTATCTTACACCTCTGCCACGTCGTTTCTTCTTCCAAAAACAAAAGACCAAAGGCTGACAACACCATCTCAAACTTCTCAACAGACAGCCTGAGTCTGTGGTCGCAGGAGTGAAAAGAAAGCTGACATAGTTTGTTTACACTTTTGATGTTCCGCAATCCGAGAGCTTCCAGTTACCTTTTCTGGAATGAGGAACACTGACTACCTCAGCCTGCGCAGACAACACCTGGTGTCAGATTAAGTTGTTGTGGTGTATCGGCCGTCACCTAAACCTGTCTGACATGCCAGCTGTCGGACGATCCTCTGCATGACATGTTGCAAGGATTTCTTTTTTTCTTGATGTCAAGACCCCAATTCCTCCCAACTCATGTCTTCGTGACATGGGGAAGATGAAAAAAACATGAGTGAGTGACTGATGACTGCCCACATTCTCACAGTGGAAATATGAAACAAGACCTAAGTACATGTTAAGTGCATTAACTTTATTTTCTGACCATTCTGATTTATTCAATGCAGCAGTGCCAGATCATCACTTGATGTTATGTAGATCCTCACACTGTGGCGACTTAGATCAGCATGGAGAGATCAGACGATTGGCGGCAGAATACAGTTATTCTTTGTGCTTTTTGGTTTAGAAATATCTGCCCACACTATTCATGGAGATATTTTGATGATAAACAGCTTCAGCAGACAGCTATAACAAGACTTAATCTCCCGCTGGCAATATTACATGCTGCCTGTCACAGTTCAAGAACTGATGAAATACTGATGCATACTAGTACTCTCCGATCTGATGAAAAACAGAGTGTTTTCGTGTCTGAAAGTCTAATTTCAATCTTCTCCCACTCTTGTTTGTTCAATACATATAAAGCTGTTTGGTTATTGAAAAAAAAATCAATTTTCTTGTTCCCTCATTTCACATGTGAATCAATGTGCAACCATATTATAAATCATTATTGCATATTTACTCATATTAACTCACAATTAATCATCCATTTCAGTAAGTGTCAGCCGATACTTCCAAAACCAAAAATGGAAATGGAGGCATTCCACTGTCACTCAGTATTGATCGCAGCTCAAACCTTTCCAGATATTCTTTAATTCATTATTTCTTAAACATCATCTTTAAAAAAAACAAACATTAAAATAATGAAACAAACAACTGCTTGTAAATATGCTTCAAAATTAATACATCTGAATTATGAACCATTACAACTCCTAATGATTCATAATGAGGAGGATATTATACAAAAAAGGGTCATTGAAAGGTTTTGCTCTGAGAGGACACTTTATCCTCTGTATTGTGTCAACAAAAATGTGTTGTAATCATTCGGTGCTCCTATCAGGAATTAACCACTTTTTTGTTGTTGTTTGTTATGATGGAAAACATGGGGGTCGTGACAGAAATTATGGTGTTGAAAAAGAGACTTTTCCAGCCCACCAGTGGAGATTTGGGTTAAAAACAACCTAAGGAGGCACAGGTCAATATAGGAAGAAAACAAAGAAGCTCGACACCATGTTGTGAAAAGGTTTTAAGGGGGGAACACACAACAGGTTAAACTCAGGGGGAAGTAGCACCTCTATCATTGGAGTGTTGATTGGCTGACAACCTTTTGAGAAAGATGTGCAGCAAGGACTGCAGTTCGAACGGGTAATGTACTCGTGTGGGCTCAGACTTTATTTTGTTCATCATTCTTGATTTCGATCACCAATCTTTTCTGTAACCTGAACCATCATAAAATATAAACCTGTGCATGAAAGAACCGAGCAATTAAAATACTGTAATTCAATAATTGTCTCTAAACCTCACAGTCAAATCAAAAAGATGGAATACGTCTCACACCAGTGGCACTCACACCAGTGGAATAATCAATAAATTACCGTACCTGAAAATTGGATTAAAAAAGAAAGACCAAGAACTAAATCAAGCCTTACTCACTGCGAAGATGAAATGTATCAATGCAGTCAGCTCCTTAGGCGGCCTCTCTTTGAAGCAGAAGATTTTGGAGGAAAACTTTAGAAAGTAATTTCAATCCCATCAAACACCTTTGAGATGAACTACAAGGTAGAATAGAGATTGTGACTCATGCCCCCTCTAAGGTCCAATGTCACCATGGCAAAACCAGAAAGCACCTTTGAGAAGGGATCCTTTAAACACACCTGCCTTTTTGACAGATACCTGATAGATACACAAATCAGGACACAAACTGTATGCACTACCTCTTGCGGGCATACAAACCAGAGCTGCGTGCACCTGCGAGCACATGGGCCAAATATATTCGACCAATATGTCAGTTTGTTGCAGGCTTATGCTCCAAATATACAGAATTTGTGCATTGTGATTAACTGAGCCCAATTCAGTGAGAGTGTTTTTTGAGAGGTATTCCAAGCAGTGAAAATGTGGCGATCCAAACGTGTCCGTCAGATGTGCTTGTTGGGGATCGTGTCAGGTTCAAATGACGGAAGACAGCTGTGGCCTCCTTCCCAGGCCAAAGGCTAAAACTGACCTGGAGGCATGTGACTCATGATTAGCAACATCAAGTGCTTCTTTTCTCCCTTTCTACCATCTTGTCAAAAAGACACAGTAAAGCCTTTCGCTTTATTCAGCGCCCGTTGCCTCAAAACACTTTTTTAGAATGCGTTCTTTTTGCCGTGTGTCACTGGTGATAAATTATCCTGCCAGTTTACTTGCGCCATATTTGTCAGTCAGCCTCCAATGGACCGAGGACTTGATATCCACCACAGATTGATGGTTCTGCAAAGCATACAACTTGGTTTATTGTGAAATTGTGTAGGTGTCATTTTAAGAGTGGTCACTCTTAGCTGACATCTCTATTTCTTTATGGCGTGTAGGGTCCATGGCTATATATATATATATATATATATATATATATATATATATATATATATATATATATATATATATATATATTACGTGCAAAACCTTTGCACGTTCTGCTTCACTAAACCTGGATCTGCGACCACCACCCGGACGCTGCACAGAGTGATGGTCGGTGCACTGCAGAGATGGCTGTATTCATGGCACTTGTTCCCAATGCTCAGGAAACTCAACTCAAGATGCTTATTTTCGCTCTTATATATCCTCGATATTTGTTCCTACACAGCCGCTTTTATGCTCACTGTTCTGCAAAGCGCTTTTGTTACAACTGCAGCTGTTGTCAAAGGGCAAGATAAATAAAGTTGTATTGTATTGTATTGTATTGTATTGTATTGTCAGAAGGTGTTGATACCTCTACTCATCCAGTGCAGCAGTAAGCCTTTTAAATCACTATCAACAAAGTCAGTGTGGGCTATGTCCAAGCCCGCCCACTCTGTCTCCGACATGTGCGGCCAGCTCCGATATGGCCTCTAATTAACATGCAAGCATGGCAGTGCATCAAACTGACAGGCCATTGCCTGTGCTGACCATGAAATGGAGTAATTCATGATAATCACTTATGGTATTATTGTTTTTTATTTAAATCAAAGTGGCCATTTGAAATCGGGTGACAAGTTGGCTAGCATGGAAATAAAGCAACATCTGTCAGCAGAAAGCAGACAAGAGCAGGGCGACCTATACGATGGGCCAAGAAGAGACATGGCTCCCTCAAACAAACGCTGCACCACCCAAATGAAATCATTGCAAGCTTCCTCAATGCTGTTTCTTCCCTATCTTGCTATACATGTGCCGGCTGTCAAAAGATGGAACATATGTAAATGTTCTGGACTTAAAAATTATGTCTTCGCAAAAAAATAAAAAATAAAATAACCTCCCCCCCCTCCTCCAGTCGCCCTCCAAAAAAGACTCAGTAATGCGTTTAGGCTTGCTTTCTGGTGGGTTTTAGCAGCTTTGACTACAGAAACTCACTCACCTGATGAGGTCAACATGTAAGCAGAATGCTCGTTTCTTTAGTTGCAGGGTATTATTTTCCTATGAAAGTTGAAGCATTGAGCAAAACAGAGCAGTGGGGATGGACCGAGCAGGGGAATATAATTTGCATCGATCATTTCAGCGATTCGGACTTGGAAGATGGAGTGTTTTGGTCAGAGTTTGAAATGGATGGCTTACTCTTAACAGAATGGATGGTGATCTCACTACACAGCCCTGGCTTCTTTCCTGCTTAAATTGTGGTGCTGCCTTCATCATCCGTGCAGTTCCTCGGGGTCGGCTGTCAGGCGCCTCCGTCCATCCTTCCGCGGACATCATTGTCGCGGTACGAGGCTGATGGTCTTCCCCAGTTTCGCTCGGATAACTGTCATCACTATATAACAGGTATAAAAATGCTTCATTGTCACCTAATGTCTGCCTGCTAGGCTAGCCGTCTGCCGCCAGCCTGGGCTCACCATGTGCCGCATGGTCTTGCCAGTTTTGCAAAGTCCCCTGGCAGACAGCCCTGAAAGCAGATGTTTTGCTCTTGACCCAAGTAATCAAATAATAGAATTGAAGTCCACCAGTAGCCATACAACTAGGAATTTACCAAAGGCGGGCTATTTACAAAATTGTGCCGGTCCAACATTTGTCAGCGACTTGGGCACCTGCCCGTTATCATCAGTCTGTTATTATTTAAAGAATTTGAAATTGTCACTCGGTGAGTCCCTCATGTTATTTTAACTACACTTCCATCATCACTTCAGTAAACTTCACTAGTCCGCCAGTCCATCGGTCATTTAAAAAAATGTCATATCCTCACAGATGAAAAATCAAATTTGATTAAAATGCTGAGTGGAGGGCTGATTTCCTCTTTAAACATTTTTTTTATTTTTTTAACCAACTTTTTCTGTCCAAAACGGCCTGGGGACCATTCAGAAATGATAATTTCTGTTGACTTGGTGTATGTTTGTATTCAATAATTACATTTTGTTCACTTAGATTTGAAAAAATAAAAATAATATTTCTCTGTAAGAAAAGACAAGAGTTCTTTGTTTAAAAATAATAAACAAATACAAGATTAAGGACCAGTCCTCTTGAGAGCCATTTCACCTGACTGTGGTGGTGCAGCTAGACATGATCTACTTGCAAAAAAACACAACAGAGCGGCATTTGTGGCATGGGTGGATTCGTCCAGCTGCAGAGAAAAACTGGCTACTTTTTATTGTCTCCAAAAGCTCTTGAATCCATATTGTCATGTTCCGTAATGGGCAGCAGGTGGCAGGCGTTCATTTCTTCTGCCTACACACCTGCTGCCTATTTGTTAGTGATTACACCTGCTTTATCTAGGCGCTCCGGCTGTCTACTCATTGCCGGAGTATTGCATGCCATGCCACTGCTATTGCCCATGCTCGGAAACATTATTCAAATTCGATCGTTGTTTTGCGACTTTGTCGTCATCCCTGTGGAGTTATTCAGAACGCGTACTTGAAGTAGAAAGTGCCTTATTCTTTCCTTGCCGTTTTTTGCAAGCGCTTTGTTTTTCACGTTACATTATTTCCTGGTTCTCGTTTTTACCAGCGTTTTCTGTTTTTTATGAGGCGGAGTTTTGTGTTTGTAATAAATATTATTTTGTGACAAAAGCCTGATCGGTGTCTGCTACTTCGGGGATCCACTTATTATCCGCCTATTTGCTCTGTTGCGTACGAAGCAGTCCTTTTTCCTGCTTTGTGCGCAACGTGACAGAATACTCCGGCCACCATGGATTCCGCAGACATTGAGAAGATTTTGTCCGCTCTGTCCCGTCAAGAGCAACTTATGAGTCAGCAGGGCCAGGCCATTTCGGAGCTCCGCGGCGCGGTTACCATGCTGGCTCACAGGTTAGATGATTTCGAGCCTCGTTTAGTACATTTAGAAGGACGGAGAGCACCTACCCCGGAGGTCCAACGTATTACCACAGAGGTACCTGTCCACCCTCCTACATTTAGTAGGGAACCGATGCTTGCACACCCTCCGCGTTATGTAGGCGAGCATGGTCAGTGCGGGCACTTCCTCCACCAGTGCTCGCTAGTTTTTGACCAGCAACCTTCCGTTTATGTTAATGATGATGTGAAGGTTGCGTATGTCATGAGTCTATTGACTGGTCAGGCGGCTTCATGGGCAATTACGGTGAGCGAAGCACAACTGAACCTCCGATCTTCCTTCCCAAACTTCGTGACCGCGTTTCGGCGGGTATTCCACCATCCCGTTCGGGGAAGAGAGGCAGAAGGCCGATTACTGGAGCTCCGGCAAGGAAAACAACCTGATGGCGGCGCGGCTACCTGCAGCGGCTTCTCTCTCTCCCCCGGCAAATCAGTGTTCTTCGTGTTGTTTATGTTCCTTGTTTTCACTGAGTGGCGTACCAAGGCGCGCATATCCTCGCGAGTTTCTGCTCGCCATCGGCAGAGCTAAAAAAACGGACAATAATCCAACAAAGGCGAACAAACTGCTTAACTGCGATCTGCTGCGTGACTGCGGTCTGCTGCGGAGGCCTGCTCAATCACCGACCCCCACTCCTGCAACCAGCCCACGGTGGAAGCGCCACCGACGGAATCTAAGGAAGCAGAAGAGGGGGAAGCGCGGAGGTATCCGGGCTAGGCTAGCAGCTAGTCCTCATCGATCGGCGATCCCGACAATCACGCTGGCCAACGTAGTGCTTCGAGCGGTTAGTCATGCAGCACATAAAGTCTGCCCTCCCCCCCTCCCTGGACCCCTACCAGTTTGCATATCGGCAGAACAGATCAACTGCAGACGCCATCTCCACCGCCCTTCACTCAGCCCTCACCCACCTGGAGACCAAGAACTCACATGTCAGAATGCTGTTCATCGACTTCAGCTCAGCATTCAACACCATCATTCCGCAGCAGCTCATCCACAAACTGGACCACCTGGGGCTCAACACCTCCCTGTGCAACTGGCTGTTGGACTTCCTGACGGAGAGACCACAGGCAGTTCGGGTCGGCGGCAACACCTCCAGCACCATCATGATGAACACAGGAGCCCCACAAGGATGTGTGCTGAGCCCCCTCCTCTTCACACTGCTGACCCACGACTGCACTCACTTCGTCCAGTTCCAACCTCTTCGTTAAGTTTGCGGATGACACAACTGTAGTGGGTCTCATCAACAACGACGATGAGACAAGCTACAGGAGTGAGGTGAGCAGGCTAGCCTTGTGGTGTAAGGACAACAATCTCCACCTGAATGTGGAGAAGACAAAGGAGATTGTTGTGGACTTCAGAAAGGTGCACTCCCAGCATGCTCCACTGACCATTAACGGTGCCACAGTGGAGAGAGTGAGCAACACCAAGTTCCTGGGAGTGCACATCTCTGAAGACCTGTCCTGGAGCCACAATACCGCATCACTGGCCAAAAAAGCCAACCAGCGCCTGTACTTCCTCCGCAAACTGAGGAGAGCAAGCGCCCCACACCCCATCATGCAGACATTTTATACAGGCACCATTGAGAGCATCCTGTCCAGCTGCATCACTGTGTGGTATGGTGCTTGCACTGTGTCCTGCCAAAAGACCTTGCAGCGCACCGTGAGAACAGCTGAGAAGATCATTGGTGTCTCTCTGCCCCCACTCGTGGACATTTACTACTCCCGGCTGACCCGCCAAGCCATCCGGATCGCAGGCGACCCCACACACCCATCCTACAGCCTCTTCGGCCTGCTGCCGTCGGGAAGGAGATTGCAAAGTCTCTGTGCCAGAACCAGCAGGCTCAAAGACAGTTTCTTCCACCAGGCGGTCAGGAGACTCAACTCCCTCCCTGCTCTGCCCAAATTCCCCACCCTCTGCCTCTGCCCGACCCCTGCCTCCTGTCACAGACTATGACCCTCCCCTCATTATCCGTCATCTGCATATTGCATATTGCACAATGCACTCCGTCACTTTTATTCACTTTTATCCTCAATAGCCTCAAGTGCCATTGTTTTATGCTGCTTTTATTGTATATATCGTCTATATGTTTATACTGTTTTTAGACTACATTGTCTTTCACTGTTTGCTGAGGATTGAGAGAAATAAATTTCATCCATGCTACATGTCAATGTATGCATATTTGACAATAAAGTTGAACCTTGAACCTTGAACCTTGAACAATCCGTGGCGGACTATTCGATTGAGTTTCGCATTTTGGCCGCCCAGAGTGGCTACGACGACCGGGCGCTGTGTGGTTTGTTTCGTCGCGGATTGAACACTTTACTCAAAGATGAACTGGATACCCGCAACAACAGTACCAACCTGGAGGAGTTAATTTATCTCTCCCTGTCTTTGGACAACCGCCTGAGAGAGAGGAGCCGGGAGCGCGGAGGTAATTGGTTTCCGTTCCGGCATACGGCGTACCGAGGGGCATCCAGCGAGACAACTCGTACAACTGGGTCCGGAGACCACCGCAGAGCCCGGAGTGCTGCCACCGAGGAGGAGCCTATGCAGCTGGGTGGCAGAAGTTCCAGACCGGGGGAGAGACAGCGCCGGTTCGATGACCAGGCTTGTTCCAATTGTGGCCTCCAGGGACATCGGGCCGCTTCCTGCCCAACCTCAACCACCTACGCCCGTCGAGTACTGTGAGTCGCGACCCCGCGCTGAGTCGCGAGAGCCTCGGAGGGTCGACTCTCGGCCGGGACACCCCAGGAGACTTGAACTAGAGGGAGAGATCTACGGGGCGTCTCGGGCGCGGCGGATCAGGGCTCTGATAGACTCGGGGTCCGATGATTGCTTTCTCGATACGGACCTTGCCTCAGAGCTAGGCTGTTTAATCGAGGAGCTAGCCGAAAAGAAGCGTGTTCACGATATCGGTAGGCGCCTTCTGGCGATGGTGACGCAGATCACAGAACCTCTAAAGCTCAGGTTGTCTGGGAATTACGTCGAACACAGACGGTTTTATCTGATGCATTCCCGAGCCGTTCCAGTTATTCTCGGTTTGCCCTGGCTCAAGACACACAATCCAGTTATTTCATGGGAGTGCCCGGCAATAGAGATTTGGAGCCCGTTTTGTTACGAGCATTGTTTGCGATCCGCCATAGGGGGGCGCGCGCGTGTTGGCAACGATGTCCCTGAAGTCATCTGCCTTGACGGAGTGCCGATTTGCTATCATGATTTGCAACAGGTTTTCAGCAAGGATCGCGCCCGATCTTTGCCTCCGCACCGTCGGTATGACTGCGCCATCGACTTGCATGTGGGCGCCCCGCTGCCGAGCTCTCGGCTTTATCAGGTGTCTCATCCAGAACAAGAGGCATTAAGGGAGTATATTAATAGCTCACTCGCTGCAGGTGTTATCAGACCATCACGATCACCGTTAGGTGCGGGGTTCTTCTTCGTTGAGAAGAAGGACAAGTCGTTGCGGCCGTGTGTGGACTATCGTGGGCTCAATGACATCACCATTAAGAATAAATACCCACTTCCGTTGTTAGACTCCGCTTTCGCTCCCTTACAATCGGCCACCATTTTCTCAAAATTAGACTTGCGTAGTGCATACCATCTGGTTCGCGTGCAGGAAGGGGATGAATGGAAGATGGCTTTTAAGACTCCCGTAGGCCATTTTGAGTATTTAGTCATGCCTTTCTGTTTGACTAATGCTCCCGCAGTGTTCCAAAGTCTGGTCAACAACGTGTTGAGAGACCTATTGAACGTCTTTTGTTTTGTTTATCTTGATGATATTTTGTTTTTTTCCCGGTCATTACAGGAACACAAGCAGCATGTCAGGCTCATTTTACAACGGTTATTAGAGAACAGGCTCTTCGTCAAGGCAGAGAAGTGTGAGCTCCATGTACAAACCATTTCTTTCCTGGGATTTATCATCGAGCAGGGTCAGCTGAAAGCCGACCCCATTAAGACTAAGGCAGTGGTGGAATGGCCAACACCTACGAACCGTAAGGAACTACAACGGTTCTTGGGGTTTGCAAATTTTTATCGAAGATTCATTCGTAACTATAGCCAAAAGGCTCTTCCGTTAACTCGGTTAACTTCTATTAAGATCCCGTTCAAATGGGACTCAGATGCTGATTCAGCATTCGCGAACTTGAAAAGAGCTTTCACTAACCCACCCCTACTGCAACATCCTAATCCTGACCACCCTTTTGTTGTAGAGGTGGACGCCTCGGATTCAGGAGTGGGGGCAGTTTTGTCTCAACGTTCTCCAGTTGACCAGAAGCTGCACCCCTGCTCCTTTTTCTCCCGTCGACTCAGTACCGCCGAATCGAACTACGGCGTGGGGAACCGAGAACTTCTGGCTGTAGTTGCAGCCCTACAAGAATGGAGACACTGGCTCGAGGGGACGAAGGAACCATTCACTGTTTTCACAGACCATAAGAACCTGGAGTACATTCGCTCCGCTAAGAGACTGAACTCTCGACAGGCCCGGTGGGCACTTCTATTGACTCGGTTCAATTTCACCCTCACATATTGCCCCGGATCCAAGAACACCAAGCCTGACGCCCTCTCCCGTCTCCACGATCCCGTGGAAAGGGACCGCACGCCAGGAACCATTCTTCCGGACCATTGCATCCTGAGGGCATTGAGGTGGGCGATCGAGCGGAGGATTCTAGAGGTTCATGATGGGGTCCAAGTCCCGGCTGAGTGTCCCGCAGGGAAGCTGTTTGTACCTCCACCACTGCGTTCGGAGGTGTTGCAGTGGGCGCACGCGCCCAGGGTGGCTTGCCATCCCGGGGTGAACCGGACTCTGCATCTCATCTCCCAGCTGTTCTGGTGGCCAGAACAACGGAAGGATGTCGTGGACTTCGTCAACGCCTGCTCCGCCTGCAGTAAGGCCTCGCATCGGCCTCCGGCAGGGTTGCTCCAACCGCTACCCATTCCTCCTCGTCCCTGGTCCCACATCTCACTGGACTTTGTCACGGGTCTTCCTCCGTCCCGTGGGCGGTCCGTCATTCTCACCATTGTGGACCGTTTTTCTAAATCAGCCCACTTCATCCCGCTGACTAAGTTGCCGTCGGCGTTGGAGACCTCCGACCTCCTCATCAAGCATGTTTTCCTTCTCCATGGCATTCCTCTTGACATTGTTTCCGATCGGGGGCCCCAGTTCGTGTCCAGAGTGTGGAAGCGGTTCTGCCGGTCGCTGGGGGCCACGGCGAGTCTGTCGTCGGAATATCATCCACAGTCCAATGGGCAGGCCGAGCGCGCTAACCAGGATCTGGGGGCGGCTCTTCGTTGTGTGTCTCTCCACCGTCCCTCGTCCTGGGCCGACCACTTACCGTGGGTGGAATATGCACACAACACCCTCGTCTCTTCGGCCACTGGGCGGTCTCCTTTCATGACGGCGTACGGGTATCAACCGCCACTGTTCCCGTCCCAGGAGGGGCAGGTCGAGGTTCCTTCGGTGCAGTACCATCTCAAGCGGGCCCATCATGTATGGAGGGAGACCAGGGCCGTATTATCCCGCACGGCATCCAGGGATGGGCAGATCACGGACCGTCGTCGGCGCCCTGCACCAACCTATGAGTTGGGTCAGGAGGTGTGGCTGGCTACGAGGGACCTGCGCTTGGCCGGCTCGTCTGCCAAGTTGGGACCACGTTTCACCGGACCGTTCGTGGTGGAATCCATCATCAGCCCAGTTGCAGTCAAGCTCCGGTTGCCGGCCTCCATGAAGGTTCACTCCGTGTTCCACGTCTCCCTTATCAAGCCGGTGGCAACCAGTCCCTTGGCTCCTTCGCCCACCCCGCCTCCTCCTCCCCGGGTCGTCGATGGTGACCCTGTGTACACTGTGCGGGCCATCCTGGACTCTCGGCGCAGGGGTAAGGGGTTCCAATATCTGGTCGACTGGGAGGGCTACGGGCCGGAGGATCGGCAATGGGTCCCCTGCTCCTGGATCTTGGATCCGTCCCTTCTACGGGACTTCCACGCTTCTCACCCGTCCAAACATTATTTCCTGGTTCTCGTTTTTACAAGCGTTTTCTGTTTTTTATTAGGCGGAGTTTTGTGTTTACAATAAATATTATTTTGTGACAAAAGCCTGATCAGTATCTGCTACTTCGGGGATCCACTTATTCACGTTTGCTCTGTTGCGTACGAAGCAGTCCTTTTTCCTGCTTTGTGCGCAATGTGACACATATCCGGGATGTGGGTACTACTAACACTGTCGTTTGACAGTGTGATGGTCACTCAGGAGCTATTTTGTAAAATGTTCTCTCCAATCGTCTCATGGCACAGCTCCACAGTGGTAGGTTGAAATAGTTCTTCTGCTACGGGGAATGCCAGAAAGTCATTGTCACGATGGACTTTTTCTGAAGCTGGAGTCAATTTTCTTTTCTACGTACTTTTTTAAAAAAACAATTAATTGTTGGGTGTTTGTTTTCTATACAGACGCTCCCCGACTTACGAACATCCGAGTTACGAACAACGGTACATACAAACATTTTCATGGGTATTTCGAAAAAAAAAAGAAAAATTTAGATTTTTTGCCTTTTTCCGAGTACAGGTACTTAAGTACTTCTTTCCGCCGCTAATACCAACGTAAGGCGCTGTGAGAGCTCGCCCAGCATCCACCCCGACTCCGGCTTCCTCTGCCCAGTTGTTAAATATCTCGTGCATCCATTATTTAATATGGTTGGTAAAAAGCGAAAGGCTTCTAGTGGGAGTGGACGTGTAAAGAAGAGGCAAGCCATTTCATTTCAAATGAAAGTGGCAATAATAAAGAAGCTTGATGCGGGTGAGAAAATGGTGAGCGTTGCACTTGCATACAACATGAATCGTTCGACCATCGGTACCATTTATAAACAGAAATATCGGGAGCTTCAAGCTGAAGCCGCTGCTAGTTTACCGGGCAGCTAACCCTCGAGCCCTGAAGAACGTGACGAAAAGCTCTCTCCCCGTTATATGGATGTCAAACATATAAGCCTTAAACATACATTCCAGACAAAATATAGCACTGAAGCAACTTACGAACAAATTCACCTTACGAACAATCGTCCGGAACGTAACTCATTCGTAACCTGGGGAGCGTGTGTATTGCAGATAGGTTTCAAAGGTTTCAGTGCTTCTTCTAACATACTCAGCTATGCCTCGTTTTATTCGTTCACAAATGAAGTTGTGCAAATTCTTTTGTTGTGGTTGGCATCACCTTGGATTTCTATTTTCCTAATACTTAATACTTATCAATGAACAAAAGCCGGGACAGGCTGCAGCACGCTCACGACCCTCGTGAGGATAAGTGGTTTGGAAAAATGGATGGAGGAATTTCCAAGTACCAAGTCCCGCCCAAAATCACCGGTGGCGGACTTCTAACGAGCTGGAATGTTGGGTTCTTGACCAAACCAACTACCACGCACATGACCGGTTAGTCAGCTTTCGGGAGCACAAACTAACAATGAGCCGGCTCCTCGAATCAAGCAGGAGTAATGCAGGCATTTTTAACCTTGCTTATCCTGAACAGTGTCGCAGGGGGTGCTGGAGCCTATCCCAGCTGGTTTCTTGCGGAAGGCAGACTACACTCTGAACTGGTCGCCAGTGAGTCGCAGGGCACATATAGAGATGAACAATCATTCAGACCCACATCCACACCATCAATGAGTTGGAACCGATCGACGTCAGGCGTCATCACTCAAAATGAAGCCACATCTTCAGCGAGTAACCTCATGAAGTAATAGACAAGACATTTGATTCAGTATTCAGATTCAGTAAACAAATCTTTTTATCTTTTTTTTATCCAGTCTTTCTAACCATATTTGAATGAATGGGTTCTGGCATTCGGTGCAGTTTAAAAACATCTAATTCTGTAACTACTCCTCATAGTCCTGATTATCGTGGTCCAACATTATCCCACAGCAAATTTCCCATTTCTAAACAAACCCCTCTGTCTTCTTTCAATCACACCAAATAGTTTTTTTAATATGTGTCAAGGAAATTGTAATTTTAGTTGAACTCCATAAGAGGCTGAATATATAATATATATTAGTAAACAATGCATGGATTTTAGAATCAGTTGCTGCATAATTTATTGGAATGAGGCGTGTAAATGCCAGAGTAATATTTACCAGCTTGTGTCATATTGATGAAACAATAGGGCTGATGGAAAAAATTGTCAATGCAGGAATTCTTTAATCAAGTTTTTTAACTCTTGACCGTTGAGTGTGTTGAGATTTTGATGTAATGTGTTTTTTCTTGTGGAATCTTTGAACACGCCATAGTCACAATAGATCACTGGGAGACTCAAGCTCACTAACTATAAATACATGAGTTACAATTACTAGACTGTCAAATAAATGTCACCGTAATTGATTACTGTGTAATTGTTTATGGTGAGTGGAACCCATGAGTATGAGGGCTTAGACTGTATGCAAAAGGCATTTATGAAGTTTTATAATACAGTCCGTGTGGTGCCATAACAGTAGTGCTGGAAGGAGCCTCCCTGAGGACTGTAATCACCACATTTGTTGGGTGCAAAGACTCTGAGAAACTGTTAACAACCCTGTAAACAAGCGTGTGCGGCCCGCATACTGCAGAATGTCAAGAAACAGATGAAAGAGGGATGGAGAGACTCTGTGGAAGAATATTGCTCCGTACTTTGGTGTTCCCTGAGGCAAGATGCAATATTTATTGCACTCTTGTCTGGTAGCCAATTACAGCAGTTGGAAAATAGAGGATCATTTCAATGCATACATTCCACGGCCAAGGTTGATTGACATAAACAAACATGAATGTATAAATATATATACACACACCCGCACACACACACACACACACACACACACACACACACACACACACACACACACACACACACACACACACACACACACACACACAAGTACAGGAATAGTTAGGCCTCATCAGTATTTCAGGTCGGCCTAGTCAGTCCAAATTGCATCGAGAACGGACTTAACGGCACATGTCACCGGCAGGTGCCGCACACCTGACATACAGCCAAATACAAAAAACCCCACAAATACATTTTAAAAAACACTGTTGTATTCCTTTCAGTCCCACAGAGCTCAGTGACATGTGACCTATATTGTTCTTATTCATCATTCAATATGCCTTGCGCGCGCGCGCGTGTGTGTGTGTGTGTGTGTGTGTGTGTGTGTGTGTGTGTGTGTGTCTGTCGTTTTTAGTTTTATTGTATTTCTTTATTTGGCTGCATGTCGGCTTGTGCGGCACCTGTGTATGACGTGAAAATGCCGTTCTCAACGCAGATAGGCCGTCCCCAACGAGGGAAGTACATAGGCCATCTGACTCGGCTTGAGATGGTAGCGGAAACAGTGAGGGACCTTCCGTCAGACGTACATCTATCCATCCATCTATTATCTGAGCCATTCATTGTCACAAGGGTCGAGGGCGTGCTGTCCTTTGCACAATTGCCATTTTCTTGCTACCAGTCACAACTGAAACCACGGCTTTAAATTGAAGTGGGGTACAAACTGGATTGGTAACTAACCAATACTGGGGCTCTTAGATACACATCAAAACAGCCATTCACACCTAAATATTCCAAGTCTTCTATGCTTTTGGAATGCAGGAAAGAAGAAGAATAGCTTAGCCCCCAGCCTCAAAGTTGTACGGAAATTGCACTTCATCAAGATTTATTTCTTTACAAAATGCCACCTGCTCTGCTCAGAAACTCACAAAACTACATTTCAAAAAAATAAAAATACAATAAAATAATCAAAAATGTTTTCAAGGTCTTCCCACAGGTGTTTGATAGTGTTATCGTCAGGGCCCTCAGGTTCATCCACACCACATTTACCCAATTTTTGCTTTCTTTTTATAGAAAATTGCCCTCTCCTAGCACATCCCAGAAAATCTGAAGCATGAAATTGCCGAGCATCATCCATAATTGAATGTTAATAGTGCCAATTATCTGGATTTAAAATTTGCCCAAATTTTACAATCCTGTACATGTCAAAAACAGAATTTGATAATCATAATTTCATGTCATTAATTTCACTTTATTTGTTTCATGCCATGGTGTCAAGTTGACCGAGTTGAGTACTAGTGTCAGCATGTGATCATCAGTGATTTAATTTCCTGTTCTGGGGCAGCCAATCAACCCTTTTCCATCTACTGTATCGTTGTTGTTATCTGAGATTGACTGAGCGTGAGACATTGCAGCAGTGCCACTCGAAGCAGATGGTCTTCTTGGGGGTCATTAACTCATTCCCAGACTTTTATTAGCTTTCTAATGGATCTGGTTACAGTGTATGAGGGAACTGATTACCTCCAATTGGCTATGGACACGACAAGTGTGTGCTCAGACTGTTGCAAGTGTCCACGCAGTTGCGTAGGCTTGAGGTCGCCCCAGAGGTCTCTCCAAATGAAGGAGGGACGCAAGCTGAGAAAGCAGGAAACGAAAGCAGGGCAGCTATACACTTCCCTCTGACTCGTATCACCCAGGAGACAAAAACAATAGGACTGCCGCTCACCTCGTGGAACATTTTGCTCATTTTCATTTAATAGTCCTATCTTGTACTCAATACAGCTCCAGCATTGTGAAAAAAAAAAGATTGCCCATTCGTAACAAGGGTATAATCTTCTAATGGTACGGCTGCATCCTTCTATAAGTAGAGTGATCCAGCAATACGTTATGCACAATATAACTAAGATTTTAACAGTGTTTCTTTTTTTTTGTGTGTTTTACAGCTTGAAAATGAAATATTACCAACCAGAGTCTCAAAACAGCAGAAGCACAATGATTGGATGTGCTCACTGTTAGCCATAAAAGCATTGACAACGGAGGACATTAGCATGCCTTTAAATGTATTACACTGTTCATCAAAAACCTTTCCTTTTTTTTAAAGCTTTGGTTGCCTGAATATGTCAACTGCTTAGCACATTCACCTCACAGTGCGGAGGTCCTGGGTTCAATTCTGTCTCCAGCTTTCCTGTCTTCTCCCCATACCTGCATGGGTTTTCTCTGGTTTCTTCCCACATTCCCAAAACATGCATGGCAGGTTGATGAAATACTGTAAATTGTCCCTGGGTGTGAACGTGAGCGCGAATGGTTGTCTGTGTGCCCTGTGAATGACTGGCAACCAGTTCCGCCTAGCGTCCAAAGAAAGATAGATAGATTGATAAATGTGCGCACGTAATAGCTTGCTGTCGTGGGTAGAGGACAGTGTATTCTTTTTTAAATAAGCAATGCTCAATGCATTAAATACCACTGACTGTGGTATTTATTGTTACAAAATTTTGCCGGTCCATCATTCGTCATCTGTCAGCTTCCTGGGCCTCTCTCATCTCTTGAGTTGAGGGACTTCATATCAGGCAAGGAAGACTTATTTCGGTATATCTTTCGGTTTGCTTTTCCTTCCAAACAACTATGAAGACAAACCCACCGCTTTGTCTCTGCCTGCAGCAGAGTTGTGTGCAGCAGAGGAGACGTCTCTGTCGGTGTGTGATTGTCACACTAAGTGCATTGCTACTGGAAAAAGTAAATAAATAACATCGTAAAATACAAAACCAAGCTATTCTTGTCCTATTTGGCTCGATAATTGTACATTAGGATTATTTTGTAGCTTTGTTATCTTAAAAACCCTTGTTCTGAAAATTATAAACTGATCTTTTTCACCTAATACTGGTGTTCCATCCCGCTTTCGGTAATGGGATCAGATTGGGATATCCCAAATATATCAATGCAGTCATCTCAAAGAAACCCCTGCGAACCAACACACGAGACAGGTAGGGCTTGTTTCTGTCAGTCGTCAGTGACGGATTGAGGTCTGTCATTACTTGACCCGTTGAGTGACGATTATGGTCACAGATGAAAATCCACTTGCATCAGTGCTTACACTGTAGTTGGTCTTTTTTTTTTTAGTTTCCCATCTTTTGTCTGTCATCCGCAAGATGGGTATCCATCAGTGACGGATTGATGAGTACTACAAGTGTTTATTGTCTTTTTTAGTTTAGGAGACCCTCCAATACAATAAATACTGTCTTGTTATGATCTTGGGTGTTTTATAGGGGAGTCAGGTCCCTGGGCAGTGGGAGTCGCCACCCTCTCCTGGTTGCCAGGTTATTTCCTCCACTGCCGGTCCCTTCGAGCACACCTGAAGATCGTTTGACCTCAGTGGAGGCAGCCTGGATATAAGGGAGGCTGGTGCCAAAGATTTTATATTGTGCTGTGTGGCAGCACATTTTTTTTACTTCTATTCTTTTTTGCATATTCTCATTGCAACAGTACATATCAAATTACACACAGTCAGCTGCCAGCTACACTGATACACTGTTTCTTTGTCAGCGCCTGACTATTTGAAATAAATATCCTATTATTATGAGCGCTGTGTGGACTCCCCTCTTAGGTTGGCTGCTGTTGAGGTTGGTGGTCATAAGACTATGTGCCATATAAATAGTGAAACTTTTTTGCCACGTTAATCAGAATTTTAATTGGAAAAAGCTTCAACAGTAACTCCATCTACACCAGGGGTGGGCAAACTTTTTGGCTCGGGGGCCACATTGATTTCCAAATTTGACAGGTGGGCCGTGTCAGGACAAGATACGGTATATATAAAAAAATGCATATGTTGACAGTCCATACCAAACGTCAACAGAACAAAAGTATGAAAGTCTTCCCATACCTTTTTTTTTTTTTTTTTAATGAGAACAGTGAAACAACTATGGTATACGTCCTGTATGAAGGTTCAAGTATGTGAGCAACATACATGTGACAACACAAGCAACAAAGTGCAACAATATATTGGCCAAAAACTGCAGCAAGCAGTACAGGTATATGACAAAATATACCAAAGTTAGAGCTATTTGCTACAAAATGAGACGTGTAAGAGACCTGGTGGCTTTTCTTTCGACTCACTCATTGTCTCTGACTTGACCTCCCCTCGATCACCACACATGACAGCGTTGCTCAGCTGATGTCGCGTAGCTAACTTTTGAAGCCAGACACGGGACGCTTCGAAGTCTTCTATGCTCATAGTTAGCGCTCTGGGACTCGCTTCCTCTCTTTTTAGCGGTCCAGTATGCGGAAAGTTTTTAGCACGACAGCAGTCAAACCATTCCAGGAAACGTTTATTTACTCGACTGTCCGTCGAGCCGCAAGCAATTCACTCTGGGCATGGAAATAGCCAGAATCGGACTGAGCACAAATCACTTACTCGTTTTTCAAAGTCTTGTAGATTTCAGTCTTTCAGACTCCAAGCGTCTCCTGAATGTTTCGTATTTTGTAACCCGCTTCGTTTAATTAGATACACTTCACTTTCTCTTCCATGGCCATTTCTGTTCCTTTTCATTGATCATGCCAGGATCGACAGGACGTGAAAATGTTCTCAATTGCAGTAAAACTCACTGCAACAAAGAGTCACTTGCATGTCGCTGTTTTGGATCCAATAATAGAAAATAGCGGTGCGGACACACTTATTCCGTCGTATCGAGCGGGAGTTGCTTGAGTTGCCGCTATTGCTGGCTTCCGTATCGTCTCCCCCTCCCTCCCTGTGCTCTGCAACTTCAAGTAACTGCGCCACCTGGCGTTGAAATGCCTGTCATTACAAGTCCAAATGAAATGAATGCAATCATTTATATCAAACCTTAATTGTGTTGTGTACCAACCTTCGGCGGGCCGGATTTAAAAGCCCAACGGGCCGGATCTGGCCCACGGGCCGTAGTTTGCCCACCCCTGATCTACACATTATTAGCCCTCTGGTGCCCAATACAGCCGTATTGCACAAGGGCCTACTGTGCATGTCAGACCTTTAACAAGAATCTATCCGCGACCAAACCAGTATGTGATTGTGAGAGACTCCACAGATAAACAAATCAATAACTGCATGCAAGTCGCTGATGGTGTAGTGGTACACTCGCATGGCCTGTGAGCGGGCAGCATGGGATCGGTTCCCATTCAATGACGGTGTGAAGAGTTGTTTGTCTCTATATGTGCCCTGCGACTGCCTGGCCAAGAGTACAGGGTGTAGTCTGTCTCCCGCCCTAAATCCACCGGAAGTCAGCTGGGAATGGCTCCAGCACCCCATGTTCAAGATAAGCAGCGGTGAAAATGGATGGATGAACATGTCGGCAAACTATTATCTTATTAGAAAACTAAAAACACTTATACTACAGTATGGGCAATAGCAGTCCGCTACAAGTGGCAATGTTCCCATCGAAAGCTAAGGCATTGACAATTCTGAAACGATTCTTTATGCGGCTGACTTTTTTGTCAATGGCGAAACTTGTACTATTAATTCAGAACATACATCATACATCCTTTATTTCTTTATTTGTGGTGGTTGGGGGTGGGGGGGTCGACGTCAATCAACACAGAACGCGGTAACGCTTTGCCTGTACATCGCAGTAAGCATACTGCACACAGGTGTCATATGTGGCCCTTCAGTTCCCAGAGTGCATTGTGTGGTGCAAATACATTTACAGTTGTACTTCTACTTACAAAAGTCTCTTCATCTGAAAATTTCACGTTACGAAACTCCAACAGGAAAATATTGCTTCTAGTTGCGAACGAAATTTCAAGATGAGAGGTAAAAATACAGTATGGGTTGCTACTCGCAGCTCAGAGTTTCCTGAACGCAACATACTGATAGCGGATCTGCCATTGGCTATTCCCCGAGCATCATCCTGGCTAACAGGGACCTCTACCGATTGTGTCTGTGTGTCGATAGACGCGTGTTTGTGCAACGTCCTTGTCTTTCCCCTGTCGGGCCATGAGGTGTCAGATAGTTTTATGTAAATGTGAATCCCCAGAAAAAGTGTTCACCAGTCGAGCGATCGCTCACCCTGCTGATGTTTGCCTTGGACATTCTCGAACGATTGTTAGCAGCCGAAAGAGGCCAAAAAAAAAAGGATGAGGACGCACTTACAAGTTAAATGACCATCATTTTTATTCTTTATTCTTTGTTTTTTATATGTTGCACAATTTATTGTGCATAATGTAAAATGAATTATGCATAATTTATTGTGCAATAATCTAATTTGTAAAATGTGTTATGTTATATATTTTGATGCAATTTTATGCTTTAAAAAACATTTATGGCTAAATTTTGGGGGGCTTGCAACGGATTAGGGCATTTACATGGAAAATGTTTCTCTACTTACAAAATGTTCTTTTTAAGAAATGTCTTACGGAACCAATTAATTTCGGAAGTAGACATAGCACTGTAATTCATTTAATTAAGTACTTCTAATTAATGAAGTTATAGAGAGGTTAATCATTGTGATGTGCGTTTGTATTACCGGTTGTTTAATGTGCGTCATATTTGAAGCTTCATTTATGTCACTTTTTTTCAACAAGCCACAACATTAGGTTGTTTAGTGTACATGACTTAGTTAATCATTTGCTGTAATTAATTAATGGCGGCTCAAGGTTAATGCCTGCATTAAGTTTAAGCACCTATTGGAGCATCACGACTGTTTTATATTAACTTGAAAAGGTTAATATAAAACGTTTTATAACCCTTTAATATATAAAGGAGCTACAATTATATAATTTGTTTTTTGTTTTCGTTCCACATTATTGGTTATTGTCTTAATTCCAATACACACAAAGAATTCAAGTAGGACTTCTTTACAGCAAACTGTTTATTTCTATTCCAATGAAATATTACAGGGTAAAGACAAGATTTTATACCACCATAAACTTAACTAAAAGAAGGCACAAAAAAGTGAATAAGGGTAAAATGAAAAATGTAATTAATAACAGAGGTCAATGAGAAGTGGGTGAATTAATGGTGAATAGTGAAGGTGGACGTTTGAAGCATACAAAACCCAGATTCGTCTTTCAAATGTAATATGCGCCAACTTTCAGCCTGATATATTGCAAAGGCGCCCTTACTGTTGTAGAAGGTCGGTCTCGCTTGGCTCACGATAATGATCAACAGTCGTGATGAGGAGCGGGTTGGAGGAAGGTCAAGGAAAAAGCAATGGCATAAAAAAAGACAACAAAAAAAGTTGAGACTTTGTGGTGTTCCGGCTCAGAGTGACAATAGCTCTGAATAGATCTCATCAAGTTGCCTTTATTGACCGAGGACCACGGCGGAGGGACACCTCTGGAGCCTGTGTGTGTGTGTGTGTGTGTGTGTGTGTGTGTGTGTGTGTGTGTGTGTGTGTGTGTGTGTGTGTGTGTGTGTGTGTGTGTGGGGGCCACGGTTTTAGACCTTGCTGAGCGCTTCTGTTTGGGAGCAGGGCTTCTGAGCACGTATAAGAGGGACCAATAGGGCAAAAAAATCAAGATGGTCACCTACAACACAGTTCTGATCAGTGTTGGCTACAGCGGGAGAACGAAAGAAAATGTTTTAGCGGCATCTTGGAAAAATGCGAGCCTAGTAGAGCGAGTAAAAACTTGAGCTTTCAGGACTAGAGTTCACAGGACAGAGGTGCAGAAGCGAGTTGCCGAAGAGAGTGAGGCAGAATGACAGTTAGTTAGTTAGTTAGTTAGTGCTCCAGCGAAGGTCCGGGGGTCCCGTCCCTGTGCGTTGAGCCGACCAGATGAGCCAGGTTTTTCCAGTGCCGGCGGTCTTGTGCCAGCTGTTCTGCATCCTCCACAGCAACTCCCTGTTGTTGGAGGTCGCCCGTAACGACGCCGAGCCATCGAGTGCGGGCTTCCTCGTGGTCGTCTCCAGCCTGCGGCCTTTGGGTCGAACTGAAGAATGGCTCGTGTCGGATGGTCTGGTGGTAGGCGAAGGACATGGCCGAACCAGCGGGTGCGGCGCAGCGCGACCAAGGAAGATGCTCGGGCTGGCACGTGCGGGCTCTGAGCTCTTCATTGGAGACTCGCTGGGGCCACCTGAAGTTCTCGATGGTTCTGAGAGCTCTGCTATCAAAGCCATTGATTCTTTTGGCCAGGGTGTCGTTCAGGGCCATGTTTCTGAGCCATAAAGCAGGATCGAGAGTACGGCAGAGTTGTAAATCCGAGCTTCGTCTTGCGCGAGATGGTCTGGTGCCGCCAGAGTGGTTTCCAGAGAGACTGCAGAGCAGATGCTGCCAGGGCTCGTCTGCGAAGAATCTCTGGTTTTAGGTCCCCATTGTCTGTCACCATGGACCCCAGATACACAAAGCTCTTAACAGGCTCCACGATGTCGCTACCAATGTGGATGGAAGGTGGATCTGGTCCATCACCGACATACATGAACTTAGTTTTAGTCCAACTCACTTGGAGGCCTAGCCGCGCTGCCTCTTCACTGTAAATGCCCAGAGCGTCTCTCAGCTGGCTGTAGGAAGTGCTGAGCAGGATGGTGTCGTCAGCATACTCCAGGTCAGTCAGGTGGTAATTGCCGAGAGACACTCCGGGATGCGCTCACAAACCCTGAGCATCAGATGGTCAATGATGCAATTGAAAAGGTCAGGAGCAGCCACACAGCCCTGGCGAACGCCACTGGAGATGGTAAACCAGTCGGAATCAATGCCGTTGATACGGACACAGCTCTCTGCGTTGCTGTAGAGCAGCTTAAACAGGGCTGTGATCTTGGGTGGTGCTCCGAGGGCTTGGAGGATGTTCCATAATGAGGAGTGGCAGACGGTGTCAAAGGCGGCCTTCAGATCGATGAATCCGATGTAGAGATGGCGGTCTTTACGGAATTCACGGGTCTTCTCGATCAGCAAACGAACGGCAGAGATGTGGTCAGTTGTGGAGCGGTTGGGCATAAAGCCAGCCTGCTGGGGACGGCGGCGGCTTCTGATCGCTGGAAGGGCACGACTGAGCAAGATCCTGGTGAAGACCTTGCCCGGGATGGAGAGTAACGTGATTCCTCGGTGGTTTCCGCAGACAAGCCTGTCACCCTTGCGTTTCCAGAAGGGCAGAGTCACGTCTTTTATCGTGGAGCGTGTGCAAGTTCATAGCAATGGCCTTCAAATGATGTTGTTCTAAGGTCAACTCACCTTTTCTTTTGTCTGATTTTTGCGTGCAGATTTATTTGAAGCAATTAGTCAAATTTGCCTGCTTGCTGTAAAGGGCTTTGGAACTTCCACACTTGCCCTTCATATGATGGTTTCTACGCTCACGTACATTGGTGGCTCTCAGAAATTGTGGTCTAACCAGATGGTCAAACGCTGACCTATTTCAAGGGACATTATATCTTCCTTTATAAATCAAACACCATATTTCACTGCTTACAATATTACAGACGTGCAGAGATAAAATACACAATTTGACTGAGATTTGTGCTGTCATTTGTGTGTTGTGAAGGTATTTTGAGTGTTGAAAAATAGCCATCTTCGGGACATGACAACACACCCATAAAATTAAGAGCCTATTATACCTCTAACGTCCATCCCTCCATTTGCTTATCCGCTTTTCCTCACGAGGGTCCTGGGTGTGCTGGAGCCTATCCCAGCTGTCTTCGGGCAGTAGGCGGGATGCACCCTGGACTGGTTGCCAGCCAATCGCTGGGCACACAGACACAAACAAGCATCCGCTCTCACACCTCAGAACAATTTAGACTCTAAATTTTAGAGTGTTCCATTAACCTGCACACGCATGTTTTTTGAATGTGGGAGGAAATCTTAGTACCCAAAGAAAACCCACACGCAAGCATGGGTTCAAACTGCAACACAGAAAGGCCGTAGCCGGAATTGAACCCTGCGCCTCTGTTTGTGAGGTTGCCGCGCTAACCATTCAACCACTGGGCCGCTCGCTCATTGTACAATCATGTATAAAAAAAGAACCATGGTAATATTCAGAAACTCATGTTTTAGGCAACTTAGCTGGTTCGTGGCCGTGAGCATGGGGGTGTTTCTCTCCACGCTCACCACTAGGGGTTTCACATACTCCACGCACTGCTCACTGTGGGTTCACCCCAAAGTCACGTTGAGGGTGAATTCTTTGGTAAATTACGCACGGCTTGGCGCAGTTTGAACAGCCAAGATCTTGAATCCAAGGTGTACTATACATTAAAACAAGGGGTTCCTGAAATGTCTCCCTATGGGCAGTTTAATCTCTTTTATCAGCATCTGTCCTAGCTTGGAATGTGGCAATATCAAGAGAGGGCAGGGTCTTACATTGTGTGTTCTTCTGGTATAAATTAAAAGAGAGGGTCAAAAAAGCCTCAGCAAAGGTCTGCTGAAGACATGCTCACCTAATTACCAGAATGTGTTTATTGGAAAGGTAAAAAAAAAAAAAAAAGCTCCATTCGCTGAAAGAGAGAAAAGTGTCATGTTTTTTGCTCCGCTGGGGAGAACTGGGGTGCCATCGCTTCTGGTCTCTGAATGGAGAGTGAGATATTTTATTTCCTGTGCCTTCCTGTAGCTTGTGTTTGAATCAGAATGCGGGAGAGCCAAAGGAATTTCCATGCTTTGTTGGCTCATATATGTTACAGTTGTGTGTAAAATAGTAAAATCCAGGTCAACCTATACTTTTGTTCTTCTACTTTCTTCCTTTCATAACTTTGCTGCTGTAAATTGGGAATTTCCCCATGTGAATAAAGGTTTTCTTATTTGTATTTTTATTCTTAATTTTGTTTCAATCTGCAGTGCGGTGAGCAAAAGTGAAGTGATGTTTTCAAGTGTTGTCATGGCGATGTGCCACAAAGGGTCATACAGTATAACTATGGCTGAAATAGCTCTATTCGATGCATTGAGTTTTCAGAGTATTTTCTCCTGTTTGGTGTGCTCTTTCTGTTTTCTTTAACCAAGTGTTTTTCCTCATGTACATAAAACACGAAGCAGTTAGCTTAAGTGTGATTTTCACTGGAATGTTTTCTTCTGTTTTTATATTCAGTTTTTTTTCTTAGTATAGGAATTTAGATTTAGTGAATGTATTTTGGTTTAATTTAGATCACGTAGGGTTTAGCTAGCAGTTAGGTCAAAGTTAAATATGTTCTGTTTATTATTTTGGCCTTGGCTTACCCTAAAAAAATACTAAATTCTTCTTGTGTAAATTGTTATATTGTAGGACTATTGTTTTTTTTCCTCTGTACTGGTAGTGATTAAACCGCTTTGTATGATCACTGTACAACATCATTATCTGTTTTTTTTCATTGCTCCTACCACAACCATGATTGGGACAATGTGTTTGTTGAAATCTTTGTATTCAACACACACACACACACACACACACACACACACACACACACAAAATTAAACAATGTAAAAACTACACTGAACAACGGAACATTTTGCAATGCATATGTCGGTAAGGCACATGTAGTCCATGTAGTACCACAGCCACAAATATTTAAATGTACAAAGTACGAGCAGGAGGCAAGACGAGTCCTGGCATTGCTGTGAGTTTAGTGCAGTGATGGATTGTGGGAAGAAGCTGGCTCTGAATCTGTTCGTTCACGTCCTAATGGACTGGTAGGATCTCGCAGAAGGCAGCAGATCAAAGGCATTATGAGTAGGGTGGGTGTTGTCACCTCCCACTGCCTCAGCTCTTTGAACGGGACGTGATGGGTAGATGATAATCTTTTTTGTTTTGACCGCACTCTGGAGTCTCTTCCATTTTGGCTTAGTGCAATGGGAGTAGTACACTGTGATGTGCTATGCTAGAATATGGATTCTATTTGCATTGCATTAAAAAAAAAATAATACCCTGACATGAACTTGTACATAGTGGTGCATTCTTCTGCCTTCCAGGCAGACTACATAAATCCCATTACTGGCCAATAGTTCCCTGGTGTCAAAAAAAAAAGAAATTTTCACCAGCAAGGAGATCCATTGTAAAATCTGTGGCGAAAAATCATGCGAGTGAGTCACTCTCGTAAGTCAGCGACCCCTTATGGCAGGGGTCGGGAACCGATGGCTCGCGAGCCCGATATGTCTCTTTTGATGATTGCATCTGGCTTGCAGATAAAACAAAATATCGTTGCTTGTTTAATACATCCATCAACTTTTCACTGCTTGTGCCCTGTTCAGGGCTGCAGTTTGCTGCAGGGGCAATTTTAATTGGATGATACTGGCCTACGTCGGCCGTTGCCATGGAAACAGGTCAACACCCCCCTTGAATCAGTTCACTCAGTCAGCTCAAAGCTAATCCTTCGACGAATAAGCTGGCTAAAAGAAAAAAAAAAGATGACGAGTATAATACACTTCACGAATGGACCGAAGGATTCGCCTTTGTGGAGGGAACAAGTACTGTGGCGTGTCTAATTTGCAAAGACAAAACACCATCAATGAAACGGTCGAATGTAAGGCGACACTTTGACACGCGTCATGCTACGTTCGCATCAAAATACCCTGCCGCAACTCCGCCTATGTACCCGGAAAGCTGACGATAATTCCGCTAGCTTGGCTGGCAATCGTGAGGAATGGAAAACCATTAACATTAATGATGAGTATTGCAACTAAATTATTTAAAATAATACATTCAGAGACTTATGATCCTACAGTTTGTTGAATCCACTTTCAATACAGTGAAACTCCTCTACAACGAAACCTACATGGACAAAAATACCCCCTAGTGTGAAAAAATCTTCATGCATTAACACCATTCCCACTTTCCTGCCCCCATTAAAAAAAAATAACCTTGTTGTGTTGTACGAAATCTTTTTCTCTGCTCTTGCCTCGCGACGAGATCCACTGCAACGAAGCCTAATCCAACAGCGACCTCTACTGCTTCGTTCGGAAACAGCAACAGCAAACCACCACACTGGTTTACACATGCGCAGTAGTCCAGGAAGTATTTGTTATTGTTAGTTTCAGATGCAGCAAGAACGTTGTATTGCCAAAATTGCGACAAAACGGACCTTCGGATGTCAAGCAGCCAAGACAAGAAGAGCTCTGAGGGCAAGAAGGGCTTGTCCTCCCATGAGGGGTCCCTCTTCCAGCAACTCATCCTCTGTTCATTATTGTATGAGACATTTTCTGTGTACATCATCCGTTGGAGCCTTCTCCCTGATGTCTTCACGGAGCTTGGATGTTTCATCCTGGACAGTGGCTCTCACACTCACTAGTCCCGGCCTGCTTCCTTACGACTTGCGCACAGTCTCAGCGTGCTGGATTTGGGATGGAACCCTCCATGCATGGTTAGGAGCTTTCGGGTCTTAACATCCGTGGTCTGGATCTCTTCCTTTGTCCACCTGATTATTCGTGCAGGGTATCTGATCACTGGCAGGGCATAGCTGTTGATTGCCCGGGGCTTATTCTTGCCATTGAGCTGGCTTCTTAGGACTTGCCTCACCCGCTGGAGGTATTTAGCCGTAGCCGCTTTCCCTTGTTGCCAGTTCGAGGTTGCCATTGGCTTGTGGTATACCGAGATACCTCAATGTCTGTTATTGTTCCTTCAGGGAGTGAGACCCCTTCAGTGTGGACGACCTTGCCTCTCTTAGTCACCATCCGACTACATTTCTCAAGCCCGAATGACATCCCGATGTCCCTGCTGTAGATCCTGGTTGTGTGGCTCAGGGAGTCTATGTCCCTTTTGCTCTTAGCATACAGCTTGATGTCATCCATGTAGAGGAGGTGACTGATTGTAGCTCCATTTCTGAGGCGGTATCCGTAGCCTGTCTTGGTGATTACTTGGGTTAGGGGGTTCAGTCCTATGCAGAACAGCAGTGGGGCGAGTGAATCACCTTGGTATATGCCACATTTTCATGGACACTTGCCATTGGCTTCAAGTGTGGTTTTCCAAATCCTCATCAAGTTCGCAACAATGGCTCTTAGGGTCCTGTTCACCTGATACAACTCCAAGCATTCAATGATCCATGTTTTTGGCATTGAGTCATAGGCTTTCTTGGAATCAATCCAGGCTGTGCACAGGTTGGTATGTCAGGACCTTGTCTTGTGCCACTGTTCTGTCAACTAGGAGCTGATGTTTGGCTCCTCGGGTATCTCTACCAATGCCCTTCTGTGCTTCACTCATGTATTGATCCATGTTTCCACTTAGCTGCAATGATGCCTGACATGAGCTTCCATGTTGTGGAGAGACAGGTTATTGGCCGATAGTTGGATGGGACTGCACCCTTTGAGGGATCCTTCATGATCAGGATCGTTCGCCCTTCGGTTAGCCATCCTGGGTGAGTCCCATCCCTCAACAGCTGGTTCATTTGTGCTGCTAGGCACTCATGGAGTGCTGTGAGTTTCTTTAGCCAGTAGGTGTGGACCATGTCCAGGCCTGGTGCCGTCCAGTTTTTCATATCTGAGACTCTTTCCTGTATGTCTGCCACTGTTATGGTAACTGGGTTCTGTTCAGGGAGGTTGTTGTGCTCCTCTCTCAGAGTCACCAGCCATCGTGCACTCCTCTTATGTGTTACCTCCTTCTCCCATATGCCTTTCCGGTACCTTTAAGTTTCCAGTCTTGGTGGGTCTGCTCTGCTGTTAGAATCCTTCTACTGAGGGTACACTTTCGCATGTTGTGTATCGAACAGCCTGTTTATTCATCTGGCCTCATTCTCTTACATGTATCTCTTTTTGGCGACTGGACAAGGCTTGGAGCCTTTGTTTGGCAGTTTCGAGTGCTTCAAGTATGGTCATCTGGATGTACCTCTCGGGTCTCGGCCTTTTCATCACACCTCTCTCGGCCTCCGGCAATTGACTGACATCTTTCCAAGCCACGTTTATCTGAGCCTTCAACCGTCTTTTCAGGCAGAGGCGATTGCTCTAAGACTGCAAGGGAAGCTCAGCTTCCCCTAAAATGTCAAAAAGGAAGTGATCAAATATATGTGAGTACATACAATTGTGTGGACATGCCATTGACTAAATATTCGCTACAACGCGCTCAACTTTTATTCCGAATCAGCTTCTTATTACTGGTTACGACGGGACTCTCTTCTCATTCATTCCCACAGCTTCACAGTGCTCTAAACTGTGTGGACGCTTAGCGTCTACAGCGCGGACGCTGGGTGTCTAGAGAGTTCAGAGCCCATTGTCCCAATGCATTCAAACGAGACGAGTCATAAATGCTGGTTTTGTCCCGTCCATAGACTCCCATAGACTCCCAGAGGCGCTGAGTCTCTGGGAGTCTATGGACGGGACAGTGGGCGTGTATCGGCTGGCCTGCACGCTGAGCTTTTGATGCTCATGATGATTGTATGATCTGTCTGAGACTGAATCTCTTTGATTGACAGCAAAATGAGCCAATCACCGATCTTTTGGTGTACTCAACCATGGGAGCATCTTTCAACTCTGATTCTGTTCTAAATTGAACTGGAGACTTCTTCTAATCATCTTAGTGACAGTCTCTTTGTTGAAAACGACGAGCGACAAATTAATCTTTTATTTCTGGTGGGTTTTATTTTAGTTTCTGGAGTTGTAGGACACTAGTTAAGTCCCTGGAAAAGACGCCTTGTTGGTATGACAGGGTCACAGATAATTTTCTTGAAAAGGAACGGAGAGTAGAATTAACGTATAAATAAACGGACACATTTTATGATGTCGGACAAAATTGAGCTTCCCCTCCTTGCTGCATGGTGGGTAATGTATCTCTTGGCTCCCATGGTGACTCTTATGGCCAAGCATCTCTAGGATCACTGATGGTGAAGCGTATATCAGATAATTGGTTTCCGTGATCGTTACGGTGGGGATCGCCCTCAGTTTCTTTGAGACTTTCAGGTGGTACTTCACATTGCCGTTGTAATCAGTTTCTAGGTTGTCAAGGAGTGCTGTGCCCAGCCTTCATTTTCGCCACGATCTTAGTTCTCAGGTCAATTGCTGCCGCGGTCAGCATTTCATTCATTGGGGCTTGCCTCCCAATCTCTGGTATAACCTCCTCCTCTGATCTAGCAGCCTGGGGCCCTTCACCACAAAATCTGCGTTGTACCGTATCAATCTCAAGTTGTGATAGCAATTGCCGTTTGTGGATGTTGGAACACTGAGCTACGAGTTGTTTCGTGGTCAACTGTGACTGTGGGTTTCGAAGTAACCATTCAGCCCACATGTAACCAACCCCTCTGACTAGGGTTGCTTGAGTAGTAGCATTCCAACAGAGTCATTTTATCGCATCTCGCCCATCTCCGTTATGTTCCAGTAGCCCATTTTTCATCAAGGTGCTCTGGTTCCCCAGCACCTGATGCAGACCTTGTTTGGCCTTTTACTTCTTGAACTTGCCAGTGTCATTTTCAAACATCAAACTAGTGTATTTTTTTGCCAGCGATTTTTGTTGTTTTGTGTTAGTCAAACAAAAATGCTTTTAATTGGCTTTGTCATCTTGAAATGTATTTTAGTCAACAAAGGTTAAAAAAGCATACTTTGAATCAGCTTTTTTTTCCATTAATACTAATGACTCATTCATTTGTCATTCAGAATAATTATAATTTTGACAAAACAATACCATGCTGAGAAAATAGAATGGTCTTTCGTATCAAACAAGCAAAACAAAAATCTATTGTATGAACCACATGACTGTGACCCACCCTTAAGCTTTTACAGCTATTTTTCAAGCAATATCCAAAAACAAATATCTGCCCTGTTGGGTTTGTTTACTTTGCTTTCATTTGACAATAAAGTTTATCCAAGTCTAAAATGCTACATTTCCCTCCATGTTTTGGATACTCACCAACCTCAAATTCCAGCATATTCACAACATAAAAGCAACTACCACACATAAAATCATGAATTAAAGCCAGAAGTTAGCTCGCAGCCCATTGTGCCAGGCGTTATGTGGAAGACTTTCACCTTTCTATGAAATTTATCACATCGATTGTTGATAACTTTATATGTATAATGAACTAAGTTGTGTATGTTTTATTGTTGTGTGTTGTTGAATGTTTGTGGCAGTCTTGTCTCGTCAACAAACACTTGTCTTGTGATCATAAATGGTTTGGCCAATGACCGGTTGGATGATTTTGTCATCAAAGGAGTATGCATAGCTTATCATGATCTGATTTTATCATTAAAAACGGCATCAAAATCATTGCATCAACGATGATAACAACACTGCATCAAATACATGTAAATAATTCACCCTTTCTATAGAGCAAGCATTAAAGAGCTTCTCTAAAGTGGGCTGAGTTGGTCGGCACAGGAGGATTTGTTCTTAGAGTTTCTTGAGCAGAAGTTGCACCACAGCTTGTTTTATTTGTCAGGGCATTAAAACAGAAGACTGACTGCTGTTGATCATGACCAAGACCGATTTACCAATACTTGGGAGAACCTCCTTAAAGGCTTGGGTTGTGTATTTTTCATGAAGGACCTCAATTTTATTTGATTTTTTTTACTTTTTAATCAGAAAAATTATATTTGCTTGCATTTTCAAACAGTCTCAGACTACTGTAACCTCGCCCGCTCCCTCCCTCCATGTCATGGTGGGAGTCACAGGATGGACTATTTGTCCATTCAATTGTAAATACATTGCTAATTTTGGAAAAATAAAGGGGATGAGTGGGCCCCAAAATGTATGGGGACATCTTGAATTAGGCCCACTTCAACTTCTGAAAATATTTAGTTTAGCCTATGTGTGGCTGACTAAAAAGATCAGTCTACGTGTAGCTTAGGTGTAGTTTCTGTCACGTCCGTCTGTTTTCTTTTTCAAGTAACAAAGACACTCAAACAGAATGCATTCTCTTTTCATAAGCTGTATTTTTCATAGGGCATGATCTATTGAATTTAAATCTGTAAGGGTTCACTTGATTTACTTTTTCCCAAAAACCACCTCTGGCTGGCCCATTGCAACGTGACGCCACTGCATCTCTGCTGGACAGAATCAAATAGTTTGCCCCACTACAGCTGCTCGGACAGTGTGCGACCATGACGGGGACGTCCAGAGAGGGTGAACTCAACGCAACCTCCTCACCAACCGGTGAACGCGGTGCTCTGGGCTGTCTGTCCGACAGTGGCAAATGGAGCTTCTTGGATGCCTGGACGGCGGGGTCCACGACAGGGATCCCCACGTCTGGCTGGTAAGAAGCTGATCTTATTCTGCTAACGTTTTCTATTTCAGTATGTGTGTACAAGCCATGGCAGGTCCTGCGAGCTAACGGCCACGGCTGCCCGGAGCTGTAAGAAAACATGAGCGTCACTAAATGGCATGACGAATCGCCACCGAAATCCATATGCATATTCTACTTCAACCTGTACCGCAAAAAAAACACACCAAAAAAAAAATACAAAAGACCAGTACAACGTATTTCATTTCATGCAGGTGATAGTGACTTTTCATCACTTTGATATTTTCACAGATTGAAATGGACCAGCGGAGGAAAGCATCTTTCAGGTCCTTGTTTGTGCAAATACAATGTTGATGAGTGAGGCCCCTAATGACAAGTTCTGCATTTTCATTAGGTGCCTAGAGACTGTTTGTGTTTAAAGGCAGGTTCAGGTTCGGACTTTTAGTTATCTGGCTGTCTGCCTACCAAAGTAGCAGCAGTTATTTTAAAAGATGGCTGCAGTGTATCAAAATCTGGTTTTAGTCCAGAATAAATCTGGTCCCGCTGGGTCAATCTTGTAGCCATGACTTAATCGGTAATGTCACAAAACGATCCAGGACGCACAGATGTGGCCATAGCTGGCCCAGCTTTATTTGCGATTGTACAGATGGGTGCTTTTTGCTGCTGTCTTTCAGCTGAGGTTTCAGAATATGTGCCACGCTCAGCTTTGCCCTCAGATATCCTTAGAAGTTTCTTTTCCCCGGTTGATGTTTATCTTCAAAATATTTGAACAGAGGAGAGTTGTGTATTTTTTTATCTTTGATGTATTTGGGCGAGTGAGACGCTTTGAATGAGTGTGCTGCAATGCACTTGACATTTTTTTTACTGAACTTGTCAGTTGGTTTCGTAGCTTGTTTTCTCTCATTTTCTCTGGCAATTGAGAAGCCTGTGTTACTCAGTGTGTCCTACCTTTTGATTGCAGTAGCTACAGTTCATGTTTGGTTTTTATTTGATATGATTGATTGGATTTGACCTCGGGTCTACAAACTCAGTTCTGAAACGACTGTTGTCCCTGCACTTGCAGTACAACATCGTGTGTATGTGTGTGTGTGTGTGTGTGTGTGCGTGTGTGCGTGCACAGGCGGTTTTACAGGATGGCAAGAGTGACATTTCTCACCTTTACCAAAAGCCTTGACATCACTCGCATTGGCAATGAATCTATCAATACTAAATTCAAATTATATAATAAAAATTCCTTATATTGTCTCCATCGTATGTAAAAAAAAACAGTGTTCAGAAATTGGGCCCGATGTTTGATACATACATCCCTCGCTATTTCACGGTTAGTTTATCGCAGCTTCAGTGTATGGCAAATTTTTTCAAACATATTCATAGGGGGAAAATAAAAAATAAAAAATGAAGTCCGCAAAAAGTCTGGCGTAGATGCGAAAGTCAGCAAAACAACAGCGAGTCACACAGAGCAACATATACAGTACTACTAGCTTGTAGCAGACGTGTGCACATTCCAGCATGAAGTCTTTGATCCACTGGTGAAAAGGACACTTTGATTCGCTCCTCTTTCATCTATAACTGCTTCAGACAACAAAGTGTATGCAGGAAAGTGGTTAAGAGTGCACGATTGTCTGTGTCTCATGTGTTGCTTTGTATTTTGGCTTTTTTTTGTTAACTTTTCTTTTAATGGCGGCGCGAACACCCGCAGCGGCTCCTCTTGTTTCATGTTGAGAGGGAAGAAATTTCATCTGTGCTGTATGTTAACCCTAACACAGTACATTTGACAATAAAGTTTATCCAATCCAATACATGTATATGTTTACTGTATTTTGTTATTCATACACTAACCTAACCTAACTTATACATGTTTAAATCTACTAGTATACAGCATTAAGTAATGTTAATTACGACAAAATTTACTTCAACATGCATGTATACCATTAAATTTGGCCTTATAAATATTTTTTATACTCATACCCATGTACATGTACCTATACGGGGGGGTCGCTACTTCGCGGATTTTCATTTATTGCGGGTGGTTTTGGTCTCCATTAACTGCGATAAACGAGGGATTACTGTATCTCATTTTACATCAGTTCATTGATAAAGTGAGTAAAATCCTCAAATTTACCCTTGCTAATTTTAGGCATCTTAAAAATCGCATGATGACAGAAGCTTCTTTATAATAGCTCATATTGATTCCTGTCCACCCACCTGGGACACTGCTCGCTCACACTCACACCTGAGGGACATTGTCAAGTGTTCCGTTAACCTCCCATGCATGTTTAGGGAATGTGGGAGGAAACCGAGTACGCTGGAGAAAACCCACGCAGGCACGGGAGAATATAGAAAGAAGAAACTTCACACAGGAAGGCCGGAGCCAGGATCGAAACCTGTACCCCTGCCCCACCGTGATGATAAATAAAGCTCATTTAAACATAATGTCAAGAAATTGTGTGTGTGTGTATATATATATATATATATATATATATATATATATATATATATATATATATATATATATATATACACACACACACACACTTTTTTTTTTTTACTCCCGTTCAAATTTTTAGCTGCACAGACAACACGACAGTTTTTCAGTCAATGCATAATTAGCCTTGGCCAAGTGCTTATAATTGTAAGATTCAGTGAATTGCATTTGATAGGGATTCATTATTGAAGCAAGCGATGCAATATTTAAATCCTGATAGCAATAAATAATTCAAGACAAGTTGATCAATTATGTATATATTTGTCAGAACTAAATGCAGTGTTTCTTTAGCCTTTGTCCACATGGAGCCTGGATAAAGACGCTATAATTAAGAGGCCAACACGATTTTGTTTGAGTTGAGGCTTTAAACGTCAATCAGGGCACATTCAGTCGATGGAAACTCATTTAGCTGTATAGATTCCAGCGGTTTCACCAAAACAGGCTGCGAGTCTTATGCTTCCACAGCTCCTGCAGCTGCCTCCATTCTGAAGGCACCACATTGTGCACACACCGCGTGCCACTGCAATTTAGAACTCCATTATTGCGCTATCACTGAGATTAATTATGCAGAAAATTCCCATTTTCTTCTCCTCAATCATCAGGAAGATGTAAGGCAGCAAATAAATGACACAGGTGTGTTCCCTTCCAGCCACATGTTTGAAACGCTAGTGAAGTGTGAACTTAACCGAGGTTTTTTTCAAACTTACATGACCCATTTGGCCAACCCATGCTATGTTATTCACTGGAACATAATACAGTCTGATTGAATATATGTGACTTGTCCTTTTATATAACTGCAGGAGCACATTTTTGTCTCCGCTTTGTCCATCAGACTAAGGAGACATTCCACAGTACGTTTCTATGGCTCCAGAGTCCTTGGGCTGCTTGATTGACAGCACTATCCGACACAGCAGCTCGGCCATGTAGGCCCATGCTATCAAGATTCTGGTCCAGTGGTCGAAGCCAACTCTGTCCTTGAGTCATCAAAGAGTTTTACACGCTCCGCCTCAACTCATCATGCCTTGTCCAAGATGGAATAAAACTGGAATGTAGCATTAGAACTAACTTCAGTTCCTAATAATTAATTTAGGGCAACCACAACACACAGATCCACACAATGTTGCCCACATAATGTATCTGTGACGCAAATTATAGAGGGTGTCACACATCGCTCGCCTTAACCTTTTGGCTCCTCGTGTTTGTGAACAAGTCAAGTTGGCATCTGATCAGCAACCAGACAGAATCAGGGTACTCGGAATGCAATTCAAAAGGCTCCTGAAGAAATGAGGAGAAGGCGTCATAAGCTGTCCTGCGGCATCCCTCGGGGTGTCACAGGTCAACAGTGCAGTCGTGTCAACTGGAGCAGCTTAACCCAGCACATCTTGATGTTGGCGAATTTTAAATCAAGATAAGACAACTGAAATACAATTAAGTGCAATCCAGCAGTCATTGTATCAGAAAAACACGAGAATAACAAATGCACAATCATGAGGGTGAATGGAAGCAAACCAGGCATATTCCTCTTGACAGTGACAGAAACGAAGATAAACACCATTCTATTTTCGCAGCAGAACTCTTCAAGCTTTGTGGTGACGAATGCCCATCTCTGCACGAGGGGAAAAAAAAAAAAACGTGCCCCACTGGGACTGTCCGTGTGTTTCATGACTTCTTTGACCTCGACGGTGACAAAGTGAAAGCAAAGACAGACCCCATCCCAACAGAGTTAAATAAAACTCGCTCTCTGTTGAACTTATTTGCAGTTTAGTGTTGTATGCGTGTGTGTGTGTGTGTGTGTGTGCGTGTGATTGAGAGTGTGCACATTTGTGTTTATGTGAAAAGCTCGGCAGTCAAGGAGACGCCTTATAAATCATTAAAACAGCCCGGAAAGAATATACAAGCGCATTTGCAAATGTGAACTTCCGAGTGATCGACCAGAAAGTGGGTACTAATCCCATGAGCTGTGCAGTTGACACTGCTGACCCTCAACACCAACCGCAATTTCCTAAAGGCACCCCGGAAGCAATCTGGAGATGTTCCAACACTCTTTGTCTTTTTTGTTCATTCTCTCAGTATTCCTATTGATCAGACCAGTTTACAAGGCTTTGTCTGCATTTGCTGTAGCCTTTGCCAGGGATTATTGGATTTGGAAAGGCTTGTTTGTGTTTCCTTGATTTGAAGTCACATTAGGCTCGCTTTATTGATATTATCATTGAAGTGAAAAATTCCACATTGTTAAATTGCTGGTTATACTCAGATTCCATTTGTGGCTAAGAACCAAGTACTGCATAGTCGACAAGATACAGTACCAGAGGTGGGTGGTAACATGCTACATTTACCTTGTTACAGTGACTCGGATCACTTTTTGCATAAATTGTTACGTAGTAGTTTTAATGCAACATACTTCTTATACGAGTATTGATGTGAAGAAGAAACAGCACTTTTACTCCCCGACATTGTCAATCCATAAGTGCTTGTTGTGCTTGTTATCATCTACTTGGTTTGGCTCGTCGGAGAGACTTCTTCATTGTCTGCTAACCGCTGGTGACCTTTGACTTAATTTCACCAATCAAATGGCATCAGGCAGTTACATGAGTGCACACGATGTTTTGGCAGACCTGTCAAGGTGACTGGTAAATGGACTACCGATTGAGCTGATTGTTTATTTTTCCAGTCTGTGGGCCTGGTGGATGGGCGGAGCCTCCAGTGCACACCTGCTTGGGATTTCAATCAGCTGGGTACTTAAGTGCTGGAGAAGTCGCTGGAATCATGTTGCTGTTCGCCTACTTGTTTTGTTTGATGCTTGTCATTATTTCCAGCTATGTATTATTTCTTCAGACATTGTCAAATAGAAGTAATTCTGTTTTTTTTGTTATCTTTGTCTAGATTAGCTTTGTTTGTCTCCTGTATGCTTTCAAACTAGCTTGATTTATATATATATATATTTTTTTTGTCCCTTCTTGTATAGTCAGGACTTCTGTTTATTATATTCACATTTTTTTCTCCCAATCAGGCCAAGTTGTTTTGTGAGCTTTTTGTTGTGTTTTTGTTCTATTCATTTCCATTTAGTATTCTTGAACTTATTTGCCATTCAGCTTCCATTGTGCTGCACTTGTATAATTCGTGTTTCCATGACAGCCTTATGCTGTTGTAGTCATTTGTTTTTGTATTCATCCTTGCTGGCGTGCTCGTGATCTCTTAGTTTAATAAAGCATTGTATTTCCTCTTCAGTTTTCTGTTTGCTCTGCTTTGGGTTTTGAAAATTGTGGGCACACGATTGTGACTCGGGTTTACATTTCAGACTATGAGAATAAAGGCCTTTATCCTGCATTGCTTGTCTCTGCTCAAACATGGAAATTTCAGCCCACTTCTGACTTGGAGGGGATGGGGACATATCGGGGTAAATTGTATGTTTTTGTTGTTTTTGTTGCTTTCGTCTTGCTTAGGCCAACATTAGCCCTATTTTATGGTCCTAAGTAACTGTAAACCTGGCATCTTGCGAGTAAGGGCTATCTTGTAGCCTCTGTCTCACTCTCAGACGTACACCACGGCTGTTTTGCAAAAACGTAGTTCCTGAATGTACCCTATCCACCAGGGGTGTCAAATTCATTTTTTGCGCGGGTCACATTTTAGTTACCGTTTCTCTAGGACAGGTTTGAAAAAAATTTGATTGGTAACAAAACGAATTTCCCTCATGAATGAGATGAATCTCTCTCTCTCTCTCTCTCTCTCTCTCTCTCTCATAAAACAGGTCTGCTTTCATTGTGTGCGTCAAACTCCTGAACAAGCAAATCGGTCTCCTCCTTGCTGAAGTTCTTGTTGCTTCTACCTTCTGCCACCATTCTATACTTCTATGCGAGTCACGTGTGCCGCATTTAAAGGAGTGGAAAGAAATCACTTGATTGATTGGACAAGGTTGCAGTCCGCTCTGTGTTGATGCCCAAATGGCAGCCCCTATCTCACTGCGTCAAACTGCATCGGTCTATGAAATGTTGTCAGGTCCTGCCCCTTGGGCATTTGCGCTGTGCCGTGCGCCAAAACAAGGGCTATAGTAGCTATCCTGTTTCTTCCATCCCGTTTTATGAATTCTCGATAGATTTTTTTTTCTTTTTGCAAGCATTCAATCATCCCTTCAACTTACACTGATCTTGAGACGTTTGTTTTCCACCATATTGTTTAATTTGATTTTTTAAAATTGTATAATTGTCTACATAATCTTCAGAATTCATCATATGCTTTATCAGTGTAATTTTGCCTGGATACAGTATAGCATTTTGTCATAACAGCACAATATTGAGTAATTCTATGGGTTCCTTTGTCTTAACCCTTCTGTCGTCTTGCCGTGTTTATTTTTTACGTAGTTATCATTATAAATTGTAAAAACTGGAAGATGAAGGTAAAAAGAAAATCAACCACAGGGGGCTAATAATTCTAAGTGCACAGTCTGCTAGCATCAGGAAGAAAGGTTAGATAAACTTTTTGCACTTAATTGTTGAAAGATCGTTCCTTTGGTGGCTGTAATGACTGCACATTTTACTGATTATTAACAACTCGAGCAAACATGGCAACAAATACAACATCTCTCTCAAGGGACTATGCTACACTACAACGAGGACAGGCCAAGTGTATGTGTTGGGGAACGTCTAGTGAAAACGGTTTGTGGCAAGAACCATTATACTTTCGAGTGAAGGAATTTGGTGTCATATATCTAGCATAACATGGACATATCCCACTTAAGGGCGCATTGATCATGAAAATGAAGCCTGGACAAAGTTAATCACCAGCCAGGCTCTACAAGTCAAGAAGACTCAACATTTGTTTTCCTGGTTGTCACTGTATCTCAAGGGAGCTGTGTGCCACCTGTTTTCCCTTTTCAGGCAGAAATGGTTGGTAATGTTAGCCCGTAGTCTCTCCAGTTAAATGCAGAAGCAAAGAATATACAGTGTATATACAGTATATTCTTTGCCTAAAATTGGCCTAAAAATGTGGATATATTTTTGACAGTAGTGATACACAGCTGTGACTTTTGGAATCACTTTGTTTTGCTTTTCGTGATTTTTTTTTTTTTTCCATGGCAGTACACATGAAAATGTGTACTGACATTTACCACATTGTCAGTATTATCAATATTTTATATCAACAACTACAACAATACATAAATTGGAATTCTTGTAGATGTCATCAACGAAATATCTTGGTCAACGTGCCTTTATCACGTGAGACCAGACGCAATGAAATGAGCGCCACATGAGTAGAATGATCTATATCAAATCTGTAATGCTATATTCCGGATAAGTAAAAACGAGACTAAATATGGCTTACAAAATAAAAACGATGCTTAAAAAGTCTCTTCATTTCATGTCATGTGTTAATTCTGGGCGGCCCAGTAGTCAGCGCGTCGACCTCACAGTGCAGAAGTGCAGGGTTCGATTCTGGGCTACGACCTACCTGTGTGGAGTTTGCATGTTGTCCCCGGGCCTGCGTGAATTTTATCCGGGCACTCTGGTTTCCTTCCACATTCGAAAAACATGCATGGCAGGCTGATTGAATACTCTAAATTGTCCCGAGGTTTGAATGTGAGCGCGAATGGTTGTTGGTCTCTGTGTGCCCTGCGATTGGCTGGCAACCGGTTCAGGGTGTTCCCCGCCTACTGCCCGAATACGGCTGGGATAGGCTCCAGCTCGCCCCACGACCCTTGTGAGGATAAAGCGGATCAGAAAATGAATGAATTAATGTGTTCATTCTGTTTCAAGGGTCCCACCGTCGTTTCTTCAGTCCTGACTATTGGTAGAATTTAGGTCAGAAGAAATACCAGGAAATAAAGAAACAAACCAAAAATGCTTGCAAAAGGCCCGGATCGAGATGAACGTAATTAGCTTGTCACAAAAAGACAAGTACATCTAATGCATGAGAATGCTAAACCAAGGAATACTAACAAGGAAAAAACAACAACCATGAACGTCTAGAAAATTCGGACACTTGGAGACTACAGTTATGAGCAAGGCTGAAATAATCCGACAGGCGGTTGTTGGCATGGCAGAGCTTTTAAAGGGAGCTGGATAACGAGGATGATAAGCATCAGGTTCGGCTCATGAAGGAATGCCGACCACACCCCCCGGAGACTGAAACAATAAAATATACAGGACAGATCATGCAGAATCAGTTTGGCTTTAGCCAACGCCGTTTCTTTACCTGCAGGTTGAGTAGAAGCACCTATGGCAGCGTTATTGACTTTCTGGACCTGGAATTTCCACTTTTGCTCAAATGTCATCAGGTGTCTTTGACTAAAATAAGTGAGTGCTTAGACTTTTAGTTGACCAAAACGACCGACTTGAAAGAGTACCAACATGACTAAAACTAATCAAAACTAAAATCAGAACTTGACACCCTAGAATCAAAATTTCAACTGGATATTACCAAATACATGCTCTCACCATACAACGATTAATTGTTAGCTAGCATGCTAACCTGGAGAGTGACCACTCTGTGTTCCAAATTGATGGCTCTCAAAAAGGGATTCTCCATTTGAAGCAGGACTTTTTTATAGAATATGTATTCTGAAGTAGAGGACCATGTGGCTCACACGAAAACCCACCACCAAGACGTGTGTGGATGATGACAATAATGAGGGAAGCCATTCTCATACGCTTTGTTTACGGTTGACCTTTAGGCCCGCGAGTGAGCTCACGACCGCTCCTTTGTTTGCTGCTCTCGTGTCCGTTCGCCTGACAGTCTTCTCTCGACTCATCTAGCTCGCATGTTTTGCCTGCCTTTTGAAAGCATGATGATATGCAGCTTAGTTTGCAAGCTCCTCTGTTTGAATTTAAAATTATTGTTGTTACTTCTTATTTTCGGCCGCTGTGTCACGCTCGCGGAAATACATTCAGGCGACTCATTCTTTTAATTTGTGTTTGTGTTAATGTGGCGATCGCAGTGACTTCTTTTTAATTTATCCACTCTATCTACTGCTCATTCATTCACTTTGTGACACGTACATTTCTTTGCTAGGTTGCTTTTCAAAAGAACAGAAAGTCTCCAGAGAGTCACATGATCCTGTGTAAACAATAATGATGATAATAAGAATTACTGAAGAAATTCTGAAATGCACTATTTAGCCTGTCTGCTTTAATTGTATATTATTGCCTTTATTTTCATCACAAAGCCTGGTAAAATGTTTCAGGCTTGCCAAAAAAACACATGGTACCATTTTCACTCAATGTATCACTTTAAGACAGGAGATGTTTTCCTTTTGTGGACTCACCACTGTCCTCGCTCCTTCAAACGCTTTGAGTCTGTAAGTTGGAGCTGCGCCAGTCCTGCCTTTGCGTGCTTCTTGATCGAGATGCAAATTGGCTTGCCGATGCAGCAAAAGCTGTTGGTGACTGTGGTCCCTGTGGAGGCCTCTTTTTATGATGTCACTTTTGGGAATAAGGCAGATTGGTTGTTTCCTCTTTAAACAGCACGAGAATGCAAGTTGTCCAAGTTTTTGTTCAGTTCTCTATAGCGTGAGCCTAAAATATGCCTGAGGAACGATACCTGCAATTTCCAAAAACATCACTGAAACCTTTTGTCATGCCATGGAGTGAGAAAACTTTTAAGCGTTTAAGTTGACAAAACTCAGTCACACAGAGCAATTTTCATTTAGCAAAGAATTGAGGCTGGCAGCTGAGGAGAGCAAATGAATCTGGCACGGCTCGCTGGATAAGTGAGGCGTTTCAAACATCTGTGTCATCTTCAAAGACCATCAACAGAAAGGCATCGGGACAGGAAAAATCTAATGTGAGCTTTTTTTTTTAATCATGTAAAAGCCTGTGAGGAGCTGTCCTTTGTGCTAAAACAGCTTGTGGTTGACTTATTTTCTTGGACATGCTGTCCTGTCTGCTTTTGCTGCACAGTCTTGAAAGAGAAGCCATCAAGTTGCCGTTTTTTTTTCTTTTCCCATAGTCAGACTGCTATGACACCCAGTTTTATTTTGATTTGTGCATCTGTGCCTTTTATCACTTAGGCGTTTCTCCTGACGCAGACAAAACGGGACTCCCCTCAGACCAATTATTTCACCGCTCTTATTGGCAGCGCAGCTTCACCATTCGCGTGGGGTTAGGCATGAAGCTAACGCACCACGTAACGTCCTCTCTCTGTCTGGCTATGCGCAAGCATCAAAGTGTGCATTTAAAGGCATTGCGCCAACATTATCTTCCAAAGTCTTCACAATGAGAGCTCTGTCTCCAGAGGGAGCCTGTCCAGTTCCAGCAGCAAGGCCAAATAAGTGGGACAGCAGTGGTGTGAGGAGGTAAATAAAAAATGAGCAAAGGGAGGCATGGTGAGTGTGCATCCGCGCCTGATGAAATTGGCCATAGGAAGACAGACGCTGTTTTATTGGGAGGTGATTCTGTCCCAAATTGAACCAACTTCAGATGTGCGTTGGCCTAAATTGAGTGCCCGGTGGAAACAGCTACCGACCCAATACAGTGTGATTTCAAATGGTGTGCTTCTGAATTCGGGTGTGTTCACCCAGTCCTTGTAAAAAGCAAATAGAAAACGGTTATGTATTCACAGAGAACACACGGAACAACCTATTTCCTCCAGAAACATGTTGAAGGTTTTTCTGCTTGGCAAAGACACCGTGAGAAACTTAGTCACCTTCCTTTGTTCAACTTGGACTCCCTAAAACTCTGAGACAGCACAATAAAGCAAAGTGCAGTGTCTTTATGCACCCACAGGGTATTTGCAGGGATGGATGTGTTGGTGTGCCCATGTATTAATGTTGTGCCATAAAGTTTACATCGTGGTTTCTTGCATTTAACAGGCTCTGTGCTGTGCCAGACAGTAAAGATAACAGCCACAGTCCATCATTTGAGCAAAGATGTGTTTAAAGAGGAGGCAGGAAACGACAAATAACATTCATCCCAAACGAGAATCGACTTTCTTATTGCCATGCTATATTTTCTTTATCTCTGTTTGTTCTGTATCTGTTCCTTGCAGGCCCTCTTTTTTAGCTCAAGCCCGCTCAATTTCACTTTTTTCCCTTCCAAACTCAGCCTTTGATTCCTTTTCCCTCCCGCGCAATCCATTCTATTCTCCCACCCACTGAAGACGGCCTTCAACCAGAGTGAATGGGGAAATGTGTTCAGTGAAAAACAGGACCGTTCCCGTTTCTGCGCGGTCCAATAAAGAAGTGCAGGCGCAAGTGAACAGTTGGCACACACACGGTAGTTTCAATAGGAGAATCTCAGTCGTTCGTCAGGCAGTGCAGATCATTGAGGTAGCGATGCCGATGCTTTCAAAATGGCCAGCGCCCATCATGACATTGAAATAAATTGTCATAATAAAAGAAGCTGTTATTACACAAAAATGTACCACCGCCAGCAAGAAACTGTAGAGGTGCAACATTCCTACGTGATTTTATTTATTTTTCACTCATCTCTCTGTCATTGTGTTTAATTGGCTGAGCACCTGAAACCACACGCGTGCACAAGTTACAGAAATGTCGCTAAGCATTTGCATTCTGCTACACAATTAATCCCATGCAAGGCGCCACTTCACAAATTCACGGTGCTGTTATCAGCTGTTAAGAACAAAACAAACAAACAGTTTAGCACCTTGACTTTTGAAAAGCTGTCAACACGAATGGTAATGCTGAAGTCTAATTGTGTTTGCTCGGCAGCCTTTCAAATCAATAAATCGTATGACTATTATGTAGCATTTCTCTTGAAATCTGTCGTCAAATTTAAAGAAAGATGTAACAAACGAAACATAATTAAGGGCAGAGTAAAAACAGGCCGGCGGCCCGGTCGTCCAGTGGTTAGCACGTCGGCTTCACAGTGCAGAGGTACCGGGTTCAATTCCAGCCCTCCCTGTGTGGAGTTTGCATGTTCTTCCCGGGCCTGCGTGGGTTTTCTCCGGGTACTCCGGGTTCCTCCCACACTCCAAAAACATGCTTGGCAGGCTGATTGAACACTCTAAATTGTCCCTAGGTGTGAGTGTGGGCGTGGATGGTTGTTCGTCTCTGTGTGCCCTGCGATTGGCTGGCAACCAATTCGGGGTGTCCCCTGCCTACTGCCCGAAGACACAGCTGGGATAGGCTCCAGCAACCCCCGCGACCCGAGTGAGGATCAAGCGGTTCGGAAGATGAATGAATGAATGAAAACAGGCCACAACATGACTGATCCCAGCGGTGCTGTTTTTAGTTAAATACACTTTTGTTTTTTGCTGCACTCCTACCTTATACATCCTTGCCTTCCCCCCTGCATCACCTTCACATGCATTTAATCATGACAAACCCTGCATGTGGCAAATATTATTTGGGCCAAAATATCCATTGGTTTAATTGAACTGAATAGAATTTTGAATTTGACTTTTATTTGCTCTCCCGTAGGAGAAACTTGCACTATCTATCTATATCAATCCTTTTTTTGCGGTTTTGTGAAAGGTGAAAGCCCGCAAGGTAGGATTTGCCCCACCCCCCCCCGCCCCTTTTAGACAGTTGCATGTACGTGTACGTGGGTGCCAGCAGGTTTAAAATATGTAAACAGTATTTGCTGGAGGCGCTTACCGTGTAGATGAAGTTTTTAAATTGGAGATAGGTAGCACTATGATGTTGTCGTCTTCTTTTTTTCAATCAAACAATGGTCTTTTGTTTCGGGAAGAAAAAGTTGACAGTTTCAGCTGTCTCTTCAGCCTTCACCTGAGCTGCAAGTATCACTGCTTCCTTGTGACGCGTTACCCTTGATCACCTATTTTATCCTATGAAATTTGTGGACCAGACTGAAAATCTCCTGTTTTTAGCACCAGTATCTGTGCTAAGCTTATTGTTCAGCGTATTGTGCATGATACAAAGAAACTCAGTAGCACAAATGAATCGATCAGTGTCCGCTGCATCCCCCCCAACCCAGCCCAGTAGAAGCCCTGCAATAACACATTACAGTGCAATAGCAAGGATGAAAGTAATTTGCTCGAAGAAAAGCTTTCTCGAGTCTGCTTAACGCTGCAGCTGTGCCAATTTACTGTCCACAGTAAAAAAGGCAAAAAAAAAAGAAAATGCACATAAACGAGAGGGTGGTGAAACTCTTTCACTAATTGGCGCAGATGCAGGTTGCTATTTCAAATCACAAATAATTGCAGCAAGGTAAAACTGTGGAAATAATTCACGAGGCCTTTGAAAATGTTACCAATAATAATCGACACATTTTTTTTCCAGACCGTTATGATTAGGACGTGGGACAATCATGACATCTTCGAAATATGCTTCAATTGTATCTAGAGACATCATGAGACATGAAAGCAATTGCGATGTGCTTCAGATTTGTATTGCAAAATAAACACGGGGACAGGAGGAAGGGCAGTCAAGTTCCCTGGTCAGCCTCTGGTCCAACGCCAAGGCATACAGACTCAACGATTCCGCATTCAAAGTGCATAACGTTGGAGGCAATTGCCCCGTTTACTGCTGATGTTGCTTCCAAGAAATAAAAGTTTGGTTGTTTGTACTGTTGCCGTTGCTGATTGTCTCTGATAAAAACCGGTGGGAAAATCATACTTTCCTGCATTTTGATGAGACTGGATGAACCAATTATCTGCATCTGGCTGTCAACACAAATGAACCTGCAATTCCACGAGCATGGCTCCCAATCAGTTTATTGGGAAGGCTGTCTGTCTGCCAGGCATGTTTGTTTTTGAGAAAACAGAATAGGAATTTGTTAAATGTTTGACAAAGTCTGACTATGTCTGCAGAACACCAAATGAGTAACGCCTCGAATCCTGACACAAAGTGAATGTATTGAATGTAATGTGTGAGGGGCAGTACAAAAAAACAGGACAAGTACATTTTAAACTACTCAATATATCATTTCTTTTTTTCGTCGTCGCCGTTGTTGGATATTCATCGGAAGCAGAGAGCGTTGATTGAATTTCTTGCTTTGGAATGGGAATCGTCCCTTAACATTTTTGAAAAGGTTGAAAATGTGAATGGAGAAGCTGCTCTCAGCACATCAAAAAACTGGGCGTACAATAATAAAGGTGAAGACCCAAGCCTGAGTGACCTCTGTGACAAGTGTTGCCGGGTCATCTTCAGTGCCTAAACTTGAGAACAGTGTTCGGGTTAAGGCCACTGATCAGTGAAGATCGCAAAGTCTCCATTGATGAGACCCCCACTCACTACAGAATGCTGTAAACGGCTGATTTCCTGGTCAGTGCTCTTTTTTTTTTTCCCCCCTCACTTTTGTTCCAAGTCATCCTCCCTCTCTCCTTGTGTTCCAGGCTTATGCTCCGGTCATGGCAGTCGGCCAACAAGCATTGAGGAGTGGGCTCAACAGTGTGAAAATCTGGTCCTCCCAGCTGGTGTGTTTTTGGTTTTTTTTGTTGTTTTTTGGGGGAGGTGGGGTATATTTAATCATTCATGTTTGTCTTGAAAAGCACTCTATTATCCTCATTTATACTTTTTAAGGAAAAAAAGAGACCTGGCATCAGATACAAGAAAAAAAAGGCGAGCTGCTCATTTCCTCATTCTCTTATATTGAGTGAGCAAAATTATCGTTCGGATATTTTCAAAGGTTGAAGTGGGCATAAGTCAGTGGGGTCCTTTGGCAGCTGACCATACTTTTTTTTTGTTGTTTTGGTTTTTGCAGCCTGGAGCATAGACCAAAAAAAAAAAAAAAAAATCATGAAATTGGGTGTAGGGGTTGAAAAGTTGGTTGCAACTACTACAATAATTACTACTACTAAATTACTACTACTAAATACTACTACTAAATTCACTTAATAGAGCCTTTCCTTTTCAAAGGTAAAACATTTTCCTCCACTTTCTGCTGTCTGTGTCAAGGTCTGATTTTGAACATATTAATTATTAATTAAGATCACAAATGATCAGCTCATTAAAGATGCCTTGTTTTGGTTTTGAATGTGAAGAAATGCTTAGGGCAAATGCTTAGAATCTCTTCTAATACGATACAAGGGTGTGTGTGCGAGCCCAAAAAACCCAAACATCTACAACTATTTGCCGCACCACATTTAACAGAAACTTTGAAAAAGTTCAATTAAGTTGGAGAATGTCAATGAGGCCCTAGGCTCCTTTGATTTTTCTCGATGCGGCCCTCGGAGGAAAACGTTTGGAGACCACTGTCATAAGTTGAGATGTCTGCATAAATTTTGGTAGTGAAAATGGACCATCTTGAGCTCGTGGGTCCTTTACATCCAGTATCTTGAATATACAGTAACTTCAGGTACAACCCTAGAGTTCAAGGATCCCACACCACTCTTTTCACAACAGACCAAAGTAGGATGAACAAATTAAATCCCATGCAAGGCGGCTTCACTACTGCACTGTTTTGATATCAACTGTTAGGAACAAACCAAATTTAGCACCTTTACTTTTGAAAAGCTGCCAGCATGTATGGTAATGCTGAAGTCTAATTGCTTGTGCTTGGCAGCCGTTCAAACCAATATTTTCTATGACTTACAGTAAGTAGGTTTTGTTCTCGAAATCTGTGGTCAAAGTCAAACAAAGTTGCAACAAGCAAGAGGAATTTAAGGGAGGAATCGACACAGGCCACAACATGAACGGCGTTAACGGTGCTTTTTGGTGTGGAATTTCTGTGGTGAAAGTATTTCAGGAGTGAAGTAGTGAGGGGGGAAAAAGTGGCTTCCGCATGCCGGTGGATCACACAAGTCTCACTTGAGGGAGATCAAGCTTCAGCTTATTAACTACAGTATAGAATTGAAATAGTCACAGCAATCGCACTCTTGTTGGTAAAGCTATGTCCAGCATGTTCGACACCAGTAACGTCCAAATGATATAATTTGGACTTGCCCTTATGAGCCTTGAGGCTGGCAGCCTCCATGTTGCTAAATACTGAACTCCTCTTCCCATCTAGCCCATCTTTCTTTTCCCAATGTTTTTTCTCTCTCTCTCTAGCATCATCCATCTAAAGCATGTTCTTTTCAACCTGCGGTGCTGCGTGATTTGTCGCTCCGCATCAGAAACGAGGCCCAAATTGCTAATTTCGGGTGACATTTAACCCGCAACTCTCCCCTGCACCCACCACCCTTCAACTTGAAATGTCAAAGTGTGTGTTTACAGAGCTGTGCTTATAGATATGAGGGCTAATGTGATCTGGTGCGGCCAGTTTTGTGTGTGTGTGTGTGTGTGTGTGTGTGTGTGTGTGTGTGTGTGTGTGTGTGTGTGTGTAAGTGTGTGTGTGTGTGTGTGTGTGTGTGTGTGTGTGTGTGTGTGTGTGTGTGTGTGTGTGCGCAAGTGACGGCATTTGTCTGCACATTAAGACCCAAGTGCAAAAATGTGAAAGGTTGTGGCGACTGTGAGAAATGTTTCTTTTGTTCCTATTGGCGAACATGACTTTTTTTGTTTTGTTTTAAATGGTGGCTGTTTCGTACTTCCTAAACACATACTGTGATTTAAGGGTTGACGTCAATGAAAGTTTGTCATAACATTTGAGTTTTGCATGTGTGTTGGGGGCCCATCTGTCCATGTGGAAGAGTGACAACGATAGGAAGCGACGCAGGACGCATGGAAGCGCTCGGCGAATGCCAGCTTTAATTCAAGCGGCACCCTGGAGCTGAAGAATACTAAGCGTGGTGATGGCAAGTCAGCTGCAGGTGCTTGAAGCAAAAAAAAAAAAAGTCTGAACTCATTAATTAATTTTTCACAAGACAGGGAGATAATGAAGGCTGATGTTTGAGGTACACGTTTTTCTCCCCAACAATACCCTGCAGACATTACATCACCGGATCTCTTTTTATACTTGCTTCAAACAAAATCACTGACCTCCTGAATATCTGTTGGGATGCATCAAATAATTTTGCACACTGACTAATTTTCAACAGGGGCAGCACTGACCTTTTGTTCAGGATGTTGCACAAGTTGCCATGGCAGCGTGGCAGTTTGTGTACTCGCCCGCTGGAGGACGAGGACGTGCGATTCTCGCATGGCAAAGTGGCACATGGCTGCAAGTGAGCGCCCTGACAGTGAATGTCACAAATGTCAGCACGATAACGCTACGAACAATGACTAGAAACTCATGGAATGCAAATGTATTGAAAGTTTTGTCTGCTCCGCTACAATAGTTAATGCAATGCTAATGTGAGCTAATTAATGTGGGCAGCAGTGGTGGCTGGTGGAGTTTTCGTTGGGGGCGCTGGTAGTTGTAGTGGTCTTGTGTGTTGTCGAGAGGGATTTAAACTGCACCTCCTGTATGCTTTGTCAAAGGCGCTATTATATATTTTAATGAGAAAATAACATTTTGATTGGTTATGTCTGATTGTGTTTTATACAGCTATGGTTGTTGCACTGGAAAGTGGGGATGTGTTTTAAGAAATGTTCGAATTAAGAAAGTTTTTTTTTTTAAGGCAAAACTAAACACAAAGTCACTCCAGCTGAGGACCGAACAGAGGCCAGGAGATTCATCACCATTCACTGATTAAACTATCTGCTCAAAACCCATGCCATCCCATCACAGCACACAAAATCCAACCGACAGCCTTCTTAAGACCTAAAAGACCTAAAAGCTACATCCCGTAAAATACAGAATCTTCCTTTAATTGGGAATTAAATGTGACGGGACACGGTTTGTTCCGTATTTTCCTAACTGTCCCATGCGTCTGTCACATACAAATGTGAACACTGTATTTAACAATAATGAAAAAAAATAAAAGTCAGGAAATATGAAAGACAGCAACGTGGTATTGGCGGGAGGGACGCGAGACCTCCAGGGGACCCGCGAGCGTAGCCTACGTCTGGTGCGTTCTTTTCTGCTCTATGCCAAATCCTCTGTCTGTCTGTCTGCCTGCACGGAAGGCAACCCAGCCCCTTTGCGCTGCTGCTGCCTGATTGTTTTGCACTTTTGCCATTTTTTCCATCTTCTCATTCGGGGTCACACGAGTGTTTAATTTTTTAATAGTTATCCTTATCGTAAAAGTGTCCCCAGAGAGGCGTTGTTATAGCTGTGACAGCACTCTCCAGCATATGCATGTAATACGCTATACTCAAGTTCAGCCTAGTTCAGTTTATTCAGACTCGAACATGGAGACATACAAGTTCACAAATGTTTCATTTGTTTTCTTCCTCTGAAAGTAAAGGATGTCCCCAGCTATTACAGTTACAGCAGTTCTTTCAGTGAAAGTGTCCCCAGACAGGCTTTGTTTAATTTACGGCACTTTATATGTTTACAATACAGTAGGCCAGGTCTACATTCTCAATCTCAGGCTGTTAAGTGTTTCATAACTGTTAAAAGGACAAATCTGTTTCATTTACAGCACTTTTTAATAGCTTATAACCAATGCTCTGCTTCAGATGATTTCAGTCTGTAAAAAAAAAAATAACAATGTTCATCGCTAATAAAGCATTTTAATTACGTCTAAATGCTTTCTTGATTTCTACTTCCTTACTGACCACCAAGTGGCCCAGAGGCTAATATGACATGTAAAATAATGTCAATTAAATCAAAGCATTTTGGAGGTTTTCAGATAAATTCTATGCATTTCAGGGTGATTGGGAGCCGAACCCTCAAATTACTTTCGCCCGCATGATTTTGTCGATACGCCGTGAAGAGTGTCCCTTATTTCCAGATCTGAAAAGTCCCACCCCAAGTTGAGAAATCTATGTTTAAGTTCTTAATTCACCACACTTGTTCTTATTCAAATGGCCAAGGCCCCACATTCCCTTCTTGAAATAGACTGAATTTATTCAGTGGAATATGAAGGCAAAACTTGACACACTATGGAAGCCTAGCTAAACCACATCCAATATGGCCACCATGTAGATGACCATATGACGGCCATATTTGATGTGGTAAGTTGCGGTCCAATGCATGAGCAACTTGGAGCGGGACAGAAAATGACGTCGGCTTTCATGTTGACTTCATTTCAACGTCATTGGCTGTGAGCAGTGGCATGAGCAAGAGTTGATTGCCAAAGTTGTGTGTGTCCACGTCGCAAGTCCGTCATCGTTTGTGACAACAGAGATAAACGAGTTTATTTTAATCAGTAATAGCCATGTACTATTGACCTAGTGATCTATGAACATATGTACATAGATTTTAAATATTCTCATGATATTTTATCTGCAATATTTAACTTTTGTACCTGTCAATGTGGCTCAGATGGGCGGGAGGGCGAAGCCCTTGCACCCTTTATTGACAAGTCGTCACAGGTGGTCAGGTTTGATGCTTCCATTTTTCTGTTGCTGCCTTGTCATATTGGATATAATTAAACAGAATGTACAGGGAATTTAAAGTCACATGCTTCACTAACTTGTTCTGCTTTGCATTCAATTCCATTTCAAAATAGAACTGGCATTTTTCACTTTCAAATCAACATTTCTTACTGAGATGAATTGTAAGAATTTTCCTGTTATATGAGGAAAAAAAGAACAACCCATGAGAACAAACATCGGCACAAATGACCAATTATACAACGCCTATAATAACCCAGGAATAACGCAATTACCATGTCAGAATTTGATACAATTGATAAAAAAAAACGGTTCCGCAGTTGAAACCATTAACTAGTTGCCTTGCTTCAATACCATCTGACTTTTTCAAAAATTCTGCAAAGTCTATTCTGAGTTACATCGAATAACCAACTGCTCACTTCAGACAGACGCCTTGCCAAAACCCCCTGAAAGTAGCTGCTGTCAAGCCACTTATTGAAGAGAGAGAGAGAGAGAGAGAGAGAGAGAGAGAGAGAAAAACACTGGATACCTGACTATGACTCAACTGTCATCATTTGGCAAATTTACATATTATACATATATACCCCCATAGTGAATGTCTTCCCTTTGAGAAGATGCGGCACGTTCTAGGCATGGCCCCATTTCACTGTCAAAAACAACTATCATATCAAAGCCAAAAGGTAAGCAGGGCTGCATTGAGTTTTGGTGGATGCGCCGATTAGTGTTTATGAAGCGTTTCTGATAAGCGGCCTTATATGACAGGCTTGAATCCTTGGCGAAGTTTTTCATGCGGTGGAGCTGTTAGCGGTGGTTTAAGTGTGCATTCAATGCAGTGTACAAAGTGCGACTCAACGAGCCACAGAGCTTTTATTGTCTTTACGGGCATTTGTTTTTTTTCCACACACCGAGCTTGCTTCTGCAAGTAAAAGCCGTTTGCCACGTTCAGTCCCCTAGTTCCGCCCATCACAGTGTGTATTGGCCGAGGTAAACTTACTCTGGATTCCACTGTAAATAGTGATGAAGGTCAATTAGAATTTTGAGAATTAACAACAATGTAACGCATGACTACTCAAAACACTTTTTAACCAAACAGGGTTTCATCACTGGAAAACAATAAAAAAGTAGAAATCAACCCACTGTATCAGAAATGCCAGTTTACATTGAAGGGTTGTGAGTGAGCAATATCGTGCAGGAGTATTTTCTCTCACAACAAGCAGTAATTGCTACTTAGTGCTGATCGTATATAATGTCTGTGGTATATACAGTTTACACACCTTTGACCTGTTCTTTTTTTAATTTAGCTTCAACTAAAACTGTTCAATGGGGACCTGTCCTGGGTTGTGCAAGCACTGACACACTTGCACATATTAAAAAAAAACACAAATCTCCGATGCAGTGCATAATTCCAACACCTCAGTGAACATCGGTAGCACTCTCCTTCCACAGCGTTTTGGCAGAGGATGGTCCTTGTTGAATTATCAGCTGAGGTTTTGCCTTTGCCCCAATTTACTGTTTGAGAAGAACAAAGCCCAAATAAAATAAATAATTGGAAAACTGGAGGCAGATAACGTTCACATGGCTGGTGTAATCAGTCTCTGAGGTGGGTCAGCGCATTCTCCATGCAAACATAGGGAGAATAATAGAATGAGCCATGCTAACATAATACAATGAGAGGAGGAGTGGGTGAGCCATTTATGAGTGTGTGAGGGGATTTAGAATCTGCAGGGTGAATATTGATTTTTTTTTTGCACCAGGAGCATGCACCACAAGGAAATGACATTGTCTGGGTTGCCATGACACCAAAGAGATGCCCTCATCCACTTCTGCAGTCGTCCCTCTCTTCATCCATTTATGACATTTGTCTTTTTGCTGTTCTTGATCTTGGCTCCTGAGCACTCCCTAGAGGTGTGCCAGGAACCATGCATGCTTGCTCCCAGTCCAAAATGCCTTCCTCTGCCAATGAGAATTACTTCCTGACGCTCAGTTCGTAAAACTAAATAATGGGACGGAGAAGGCAGAAAAAACGGATGGAGGATAGTCATTATCTAAATGGCAGGGGTCTTTCAAGTAGTATCGACCTCTCTGCAACATCACCACACATGTCATTAAGCCCTTACTTATCTCAAGGCAGCCAAACCTCAGAAAAATGTGCCGTACTGTAGCCCACATTTGATAGCACATGATTCATCACACATAAGTGGCATGAATCAAAGTTGGAGAGCAGAGGCAAGCAAATTGAGAGCAGTGGATATCATCAGCATAAGATGACTTCGTTTATCGTAGTTTTGCAAATGTTTTTTTTTTAGATATTTTAGTTTTTCAATGTTTAGCAGTGCCCCCTGAGAGAGTCAAACACACGCACACACACACACACACACACACACACACACACACACACACACACACACACACACACACACACAAGAATGACAGCTTCAGAAGGGTAGGAGTTGCGGGGTTTGCAGCCATGTATGAAGCCAGGAGGCATTGCTGACATTTTTGGTATAAAGGTCTTGATGAAACCTTACTGTTTGCACGCTGCACACATACACACACGCTCATATATATATATATATATATATATATATATATATATATATATATATATATATATATATATATATATATATATATATATATATATATATAAAACTGGCATGCAAATATTAGCTTTAGCAAAGCACTTGCATGTTGTTGATCAAGAGGGCCCTACATTGACTCCAGCACTTTCAACTCTTGACTGGCCACACTAAAGTAATCGAGGCCACCAGGCAGATTGTGAAGGAGACTGAAACTACGGTTGCTCATTTCAAGGTCTTGTTGGGGAAATAGAGCAATATCATAAAATTGATTCGCATCTGGTGTTCCCATCTTTGTGTCTAGCCCTGTACACTCCTGACTCACGTCGTCCATTTAAACAACGAATACCAAATCCATTTGAATGGATTACTAATTGTACCTTTGCTGAAAAACACACCATTAAAAACAACAACAACAAAAAAACACTTTACATCGAAATTTAAAAGGACGGTGAATACAGTGCACTTTTATCGCGCTTCACTACATGTTGTCCAAAACACTTTGCAAAGCCTCAAATTCACTTTTTTGAAACTATATCGAGTATACATACATACATACATACAAGGTCTTTGGAGGGGTACTCCACTGACTACCTCAAGACGAATGGGATAGGCTCCAGCACGCCCGCGACTGTCATGGGAATAGCATGGATTATAAAATGGATGGATGGATAGTTGGATAGCAATACAGTAATGAACCATTTTTACAATTTCATAAGTACCATGGATGAAATGGAGCGAAAATGATGCGGCATGTGGCATGCAAAGCTCGCCGCCAGCGCTCATTCATTCTGAATGGAGAGATCACAGTTGATTTGGTCGCCTCTACGAGTCGACGGCTCGTCGCCCACGCTTTGCCGCGTCTGAAGCCCTCCGGGGGGCCACCCTAAGCTGCCATCACCGGGGCGGGGACCATGGTCGGTCTGGGCGGGGGAACGGCGAGCCTCTACTCTGCTGCTGGAGACCTCTCATTGAAGTGATCCAGACCCCCGGTGAGTGAGCATGTTATGCGCTCGGAATAATTTAACCATCCATCCATTTTCCAATCTGCTTATCCTCATAAGGGTCGCGAAGTTCATTCGTACATTGGAAATTGTCAATATGCCTGAGCGTTGATGTCAAACAATATTATATTTATTGCATATAATGTATTTTCAATACTTTGGGCAATGGCCACCGGGCGGCTCGTCTAACACCAGGAAATGGGCGTGTGCGTCGGAGGTCTTTGCCGCATCACTGTCGGCCAATCAGATCAGGGTGTCAACGCGGCCCCAGATGGCCGGGGCTTCCAAACCATCTCCGAAAAGTACTTCCATTGTAACTCCTTGGCCCCGTAAAAGTCTTAGAGAAATGCAAACATCTGGGGCCAAGCAAGGCTGCCTCGGTGTGGAGCCGGGCTAATGGAAAAGCACCTATAGAAACAGGCTCATAATGAACTTGAGCAAACCATCCCAAGGAAAGTGTAACAAAATATTTCATGGTTCAGATCAGCACTCATGCTTCCAAATTCAGGTTAGAGGATAATAAGTTGTGATCTACCTTCCCTGAACAACAGCCACAGTGGTGCCGTTGAGGAAGTCATTTGATCATCTCATCTATTAGAGCTGCTTTTTGGCAGGTGGTGGCGGTAACTTCCGAGTTGTGGCCACCACAATGTGAGAGAGCAAAGTTGCATAAGAAAGGACAAACTGATACAGTGTGGAATTTTCTCGGAATGGTTCGGTGTATCGGCGAGACAGGCACGCATCGCTAATCAAGTGGCTGCATTTGGAGAGGCTCTGTTCCGTGCTCGGCAGGCATCAGGAAAATATGAGCTGCATGCACAACTCAGCAACAGCTTCAGGAGCCATTAGCTAATAATGTGAAAGATGTTTACACCAACTCCATCCATTCCAATCCCCATCTGCAGTATTCTCTAGCAAACGCTAGTAGCTTGCCGTGACAGCTTCTCATCAGCTTTCAGATCAGATTGGAGCGTCAGGCTCTGAAGAGAGGATTGTCAGACAGCTGAACACAGTGTCCCGATCGGTTCTGCTGTCATTTGAGCCAGAGCACGAGCCACGACAACATCAGACAAGGATTACGTCAACAAACCATGATGACCTAGGTTGACGGAAAGGACTACTTAAAACGCTGACGGAGTGTTGAGAGGAAACACAGCAAGCAAAGAAACAAGTGTGAATGTATTAATAGGGAAGGGGGCAGGGAAGCAGAATTTCAGTATGAATTAAAGTCATACTCAACAAAATGCATTTTAACCTCCCGAAATTCTTTGTCCTGAGTCATGCTAAATCATTGAAATGGGTAATTTTGTTTTACTGATCGATTCTGCTACTCTTCAACTTTGAATGTTTACCTCACAGTAAGTTATTATTCTCCATCCATCTCCTGCCACAGACTTGTTAATGGCATTGCCAGAAACCCTAAGAGCACAGGCTTCGATATTTGTGTAAAATTGATTACATAATTATAATCTAAAATTCGAATAACCAAGGCTGCCTTGACACAGCAGGTTATTCTGCCTGATTCTGATTCAATGCTTATGTTTGATTTTGTTTCAGTGCTCCAGTGTTTTAAGCTAATGTACTGTCAAGTGACCAGAAGCTAATATAACTGTACTTTATTTCGGAAAATAATACATTTGGCAGGGATTTGGCAGATCAGACAACATATCCACAAATAATCAGGATTTAGTCAGATCATTACATAATATCAGATTTTATTTTCATTTCAATTTATTTTCTGACATACAGTATGAGTGACATTATTTCTTCCTGCTGTTGGCTCATTTTGACCATGCATGCAGTGCAAATGCAACTTGAAAGGAGGCTGGGTTTCATGCAGAATTACACCCTAATCAGAATATTTGTTCTTAAGATAGTGTATAAGCATCTGGACATTTATTAAATTTCTGTCACAAAAAAAAAAAAATGGTTGACCACTTCTGACTCTGTAGACACAAAGCATTTTTTTTAATAGATAAGATGTGCATCCCCCTATTTTTGATTATTCAAATGACTTCTTTTAATGCCTCAAAATAATAACTGCAGCCATCATTCAAAGTCGATGTATTGTCACACAGAACCAAAAATTATTCAACAATACAACCTAATAGATATGAGATGAGACCAAGGCTATGGATCATCTCAGTCTTGCAATGTCTCATTATTTTTACAGTTATAGGTTTTAAAAAGTGTCAATGCACAAGATGAACTAAAGGGTCTAAACCAGGGTTTTCAAACTTGTTTTCATTGGGGCTGTATCATGGGTTTGGTTGATTTGGGGTGGGGGGACCTGTTGATCATGGTCACATAAACCACAAAAAATGATCTCTTCAGATCTTGAGTTTGGATGCTTTTCAACTGCCGTCTCCCTGTTACCAACATGTCGCGACCCACTTTGATAGAAGTGAAGAACAATAAAGCAAACTAAGTATTATTCAAAAATAGCCTTTGAAAACACGCGTCATATTTTTCAACATAACTTCACATTTAAATGGTGAACATGCTTTACAAAACCTCTTTAAGAAACTGACGATGTGTCATATCGGTCTTTAATTTTGTTCCAGCTCGAGCTGGAATGAAGGGCGTTTCCCTCCAGGACATGTTCCTTGTTCCCAGCAATTAAGGACCGCTAAATTGCCTACTCTCTTTTGGATTACTGTATACCTTGCTTGCTGTTTATGCTTGTGTTTATTTTTCTCGACCTCTCCTTCATGGTCAGTTTGCTGTCTTTGTTCCTCGTTCTGTAAGTATTGGTACTATTTAGTCTTTTTGATCTTGTTTTTGTTTTTCGTGTAAATTGTAGTCTTGTCATTTCATTTGTCTTCTCTGTGTTACTTTACCTTGCCTTTTGCAAGCGCTCTTTGTTTATGCCTTGTTTTTTTGTGTGTTTTTTTTCCGGATCCTTGTGACCAGTGATTTATGTTTGTATTTTGTCGGTGCGTTTTTATGTCAATAAATCTTTTTGTTATCACAGTTTGTCTGAGGCGGCATTTCTTGGATCCTAAAATATTATTTGGTTCAGTTCCGAACCAAACAGGATGAACATAACTCGATGAACCATATTTTTGCTGCTCACCAGAAAAGGTATATCATTGCCTATAGATGCTACAGGATGACAGCAAAGCACTTTTTTTTTGGTTAGACAAAGGCTATGGCATAACAAAATGAATCTCTTCTCCTCATTTCAACGTTGTTCCTTATCACCAAGGTAGGACAGGTTGGCAATATTGCAGAAATGTTTTTATATATGACTTTGGCCTGAGCACAAAAGCGGTGATTAGGTCTGTATCTCAATGAATAATCAAAAAAAGATATCCCTGAAAAAGCCAGTGAACAGAGGGACTGCATTTATGTCTGGGTTCACTGTATCGGAATATTATCTCATATTTTTATGAAAGTCCCCCACCTAATCTGTTCCATGTGGGATACCGTACATTAACCGTTCGACTTCAATAACTTTTCCGACACATGCCTGTCTATTTCCCAAATCAAAGGTAAATCCAATCCAGCATGGACGTTCAAAATCAGGACTACAAAACAATTAGACTTAATATTTGTGTGACAAAAAATTCTAGGCCATAAATGTAAAACAATCCTAAGGGAAACAACATATATGGGGGTAAATGAGCATGGCTCCTTGTGCTCGTGACCACAGACAGAGTTTGTGGCAATAGTGTACAAACTAGAACACTGGGGGCCGTTCAAAACCTTGAAACATTGAATGCTAGTGTTGTTGTAAATGGACAACAACCCCCTATTACCGTATTTTCCAGACTATAAATCGCTCCTGAGGATAAGTCGCACCAGCCATAAAATGCATAATAAAGAACCAAATAAACATACATAAGTCGCACTGGAGTATAAGTCGCATTTTGGGAGGAAATTTATGTGATAAAATCCAACACCAAGAATAGACATGTCATCTTTGAAAGCAAATAAAAATAAAACAACAAGCTGAATAAGAGTACGATATGCTAACATTACATGACACATAAACGGTAAACTGAGAATGTGCCCGGTATGTTCAAGTAACATATTAAGAGTTATTCAGCTAACTGTAGCATAATTATCATGCTAACAAGTTTACCAAACCATCAGTGTCACTCCAAATCATTAAATCCAATGAAATCTTCATCCTTGGTGTCACTTTTCAGCAACTCTGCCAACTTTGGAGGTAGAAGAGGCAGTGCTTCCTCTTCCACTTCGCTGAAGTCAGTCATCGTCGTTTTTTTTTTTTTTTTGCAATGTGGAAAGCATCAACACAGGCCTAGAGCCCCTTCTTGCGGTTTTATGTGAAAATAACATGATAGAATGTGTTAATAATTTCACACATAAGTCGCTCCAGAGTATAAGTCACACCCGCGGCCAAACTGAAAAAAACTGTGACTTATAGTCTGAAAATACGGTATTGTTTTCTATTTGTCTGTGATACCTATGATGAGATCACAACCTGACCCACCATAAGAAGCACTGATCTCAACAACCATCCATCCATTACAGTATCTGAAGCACTTATTTATGTTCTGCACTTTTTTTTCGGAATGTGGGAGGAAACCGGAGTACCCGGAGAAAACAGGCACGGGCAGAACATGCAAACTCCACACAGGAAGGCCGGAACCGGGATATGAACTGTGGACCTCTGTACTGTAAGATGGATATGCTAACCAATCGCCCACTGCGCCACCCTGGTCTAATAAAGAAATTGTAATCAAGCCTTGGCCTTCTTTTTTGCAGCACTGTGTTCACACGACAAGACACTAACGGCGAATCTCGGAGACAACCATGAACAAATGACAGTCTCTGGATAAAACACAGTACCGTACAGGTATATGCACTGTTAAAATGATTAAGAATCCCAAGCCAATCACGGTTTTACACTGTAATAAACATAAATTTTATTTTTACAAAAATTGTATTATTATTATTTTATTTTATGTTGCATGAAGAGCACACGGTACATATTTTTTTTCCATATGCAGGACACGTACATTGCGCAGGTTTTGTCCCCTGGGCCAAAATCACTCGTCAAGCAAAAATAAGCAATTTTGCAGCATGTTTTGGGGAGATTAGACCAATGTGAAGTGTCGCTTTGCAGACAAATAGGGCCCACAGATAGCAAGTGAAGAACGCGGTTGTTTTCGTTCAAACATTCATGAGTCAGCTGCACCACTTTATCAGATCATTCCATTTGAGCAACATAGCTTAGGGCGGCGGGTGAACTATAAACCGGTTTCTGTGGCAAAACCTAAATCTCGTGATGGTTTACCTGGTGCAGTTTCCTTCGAGTAGGAATGTGTGTGTGTCTGTTATGGAAGAAGGTGACTGCCATACATAATCTCCTAGTATAAAAAAAAGTTTATTGGATTTGGACTCCTGCCCAGCATAAAGTGGTGACAGTATCGCTATCCCACTGCTATCTGAATCTGTCACAGAGCTTAACTCCACAAATCTAACAATGAAGAGCCGTTACCAGCCAAATTCCCAACTCCCCTACAGTCAGACTCATCCACAGGCTCAGCCATCATTCACTTCTTCATATTTTAATTAGATGTCTAGACACAGTATTCCAAAACAGTTTTTTTTTTAAATGACAAAAATCCCAGGCGAGAAATAGCAAACACCAGCATGTAACTTCAGATTGGTTATACAGGAACATTCAGTCTCTAATGACTATTCAAATCAAGCATAAAAAGCTCGAAAGTGACATTAAAAACCTCAGCACCTCGAGTGTAGGTCATGGCGCTGGCGATCTTCAGCTTTGAAATTTGAATTTTAACGGCAGACTTCCCATTTGGGATCCCCATCTCTGCCCTGAATAGGGTCTATATATATATATATATATATATATATATATATATATATATATATATATATATATATATATATATATATATATATATATATATATATATACAGTCAAACCTCGGTTTTCATCCATAATCCGTTCCAGAAGGCTGTTCGAAAACCGAAATTGTTTGAAAAGCGAAACCACGCTCTTTTTAAAATGTTTACTGAACACGTCTGCTCACAATGGAAAGCAACATGAGGAAGCGCCACTTCCTCGTGTAAGGAAGGCAAGAGGAGTCAAACGGTGCATACAAGTGCACTCAGTTTGTTCGAGAACCTAAGTTTGTTCGTCATCCGAGGCATAAAAAATGTGAAATTTCTTGTCAAAAACCGAATTGGACGAGATCCGAGACGTTCGAAAACCGAGGTTTGACTGTATATATATATATATATACACACACACAACTGTTATATTTTGAAGCATGAAAAATTGTAGAAGCTTTTACTGCTTCATACTGTTGCCTTACTGACAAGAAGACTCGTGAGTCCTGCTGTTGTGCAGCAGGTCATGGTTTGAATCTACGTTTAGCGTGATTGCAGCGTGTCAACAAATTAACAGAGAGTACAGTGTGCCAAAGTAACACCCTGATGAGCATGTGATACAGGCATGAGTCAGTAAGTACTCCGTGCTCACGCAGACTTTTAGAACACACAGGCTGTACCATTTAACAACATCCATACATTAGCTCTATCAGAAATGATCATTTTTTTCCCCCATTTATATTCTTTTCAAATTGCAATTGCAAACTACACACCACAACAAAAATAATGGGTAATACAGTACAGAAAATAAATTCTGTCAAAAACATATCGCTATAGCAGTAGACTTTTTTTTTTTTAAGACATCTCTTGAGCACTCATGATTTGCTTGTGCAAGTGAGGCTAATGATGTGCTGAGTGACTGTTTTGCAGTGCCCTCCAACTGTCTGCCGTCCGGTACACAGTGTAGTCTGCCTTTTATGCACACTCATCTGCTTACGGCTCACTCTTTACCGTGAACAGGGTAAGGGGTAGCAAATGGATGGATAAAAGAATAATATGCCGTGACCTTAATGTTTGACCTCCCCCAAATACTGGTATCGTTCCAATTTCCTGCCATTACTGGAATGATACGGTTATGTCTAATAGATGAGAGGTATGATGCCACGTTGCTCTTTAGATCCTAAATGTCATGGTTCTATCATTTAGTCTTCCTTGACATTTGAGTACACCTACGTCAAAATTTTTGAGAATCCTTGAGGACACACAGCTACTCATATTTTTATACCAGCATCACAATGACCATAATTTGGCTATCAAAAAGAGGATACGCTGCCTGGACAATTGGCGGTAGGATTGGAGGGGGTGTTCCTAAAGTATGACATTTAACTTGTATTTGTTTCGAACTGGGCTAAACATTGACCTACTGGTCAGCTTCTCTGCATGGGAGTTGCAAGGTTCTGGGTTTGAATCTCGGGCCAGGCTCTCCCGTGTGGAGTTTGCGTGTTCTTCGCACATTTGTGTGGCTTTACATTGAGTACCCATCCTTTTGTTCACATGAAATCATGCATGTTAACTGAATAATGTGTGAGTGTGACTGAATGGTTTTCATCTATGCTGCATGTGCCATGCAATTACGAATGAGCAGCCTGGGGTGCACTCTGTCGCTCACCCATTGTCTAGCTCACCCACGGCCATCATGATGACAAGTGAAAAGGAAATATATTGTTGTGGTTAATTTTGCTTCTGTCAGATTTCAACAGGGTTGAGGACCCAAATGCAGGGAAGCACGGAGGAAGGGTGTGTTAATATATATATATATATATATATATATATATATATATATATATATATATATATATATATATATATATATATATATATATATATATATATATATATATATATATATATATATATATATGTATATTCAAGTTCAAGGACAACTTTACTGTCACATGTGCTGTAGGTTCAACATACAGCACAGATGAAATTTCTTCCCCCTCAAGACAACATGCAACAAGAGGAGACGCTGCAGGTGCCCGCGCCACCATAAAAAGAAAATTTAACACAAAATGACAAAATAATACAAGACAACATTGTATTGTATACAATCGTGCAATCTGAACCACCTTCCTGCATACACTTTGTTATTTGAAGCAGTTATAGATTAAAGAGAAGCGAATGAAAGTGTCCTTTTCACCAGTGGATCAAAGACGTTATGCTGAAATGTGCACACGTTTGCTATAAGCTAAGTAGAAAGCAACAAGAAGCTGTAGTATCCATTAACGAAAATTCGATTGGCTCTCTTCTCCTGTCCCATGTAAATCCGCTTCAACTCCAAGCCGCAACTCCCAGTTCCACATACGCATCGGCGCTCGGTGCTGACGCTCCTTTTTTCTCATCGTTGGCTCCTCAAGCCATGCATCCATCCGGCCGCAGAATGTCCATGAGCACCGACATTTTCCCTGAACAAAGCGGGGCTGTGAAAATGCTACCCATTCCAGACGGAAGCACCCTGGGCTGTCCAGCAACGACAGTCAAATGGTGCCGACATTCCTCCCAATCAAAATCAGTGCTGGTACCACGCGAGCTGCAGAGAAGGTGCAACCACCAATCACAGATTCTTCTTCTTGATGAATGTCGTGGCCAAAAATGCTGAAAACAGTCCACATCAGGTCAAAACGATGTAACAACAACAATGCCATGTGACAAAACAAAAGACAAAAACAACAAAAAAACAAAAAAAACTCAAGGCTCCTGAAGAGCACTTTCCGATGGCTGCCTACTCGAGGAGCGTCAGCACAGAGCGCCGATGCGTATGTGGTACTGGGAGTTTCTACCCCGCAATTTTGCTGCTGTAGACGTGTGGGACAAATAAAGGATATCTTATATGATATCCTATATATATATATATATATATATATATATATATATATATATATATATATATATATATATATATATATATATATATATATATATATATATATATATATATATATATATATATATATATATATATATATATATATATATATATATATATATATATATATGCCCAGTGGTTAGAGCATCGACCTCACAGTGCAGAGGCCGTCGGTTCGATCCCAGCTCTGGCCTCCCTGTGTGGAGTTTGCATATTCTCCCGGGCCTACGTCGGTTTTCTCCAGGTACTCCGGTTTCCTCCCACATTAAAAACATGCATGTGAGGCTGATTGAACCCTCTAAATTGTCCCTAGGTGTGATGTATTCTACCACTGATCACTTTAGGGCCGTTCACACGGGCAGATTTATTTCGGCGCTGCACCGGAGTATTTTGTTGCAATATATTTTTACACCGGAACAAATTTTGTGGAGCGTTCACACATACAAAGCCGCTGAGCGTCACAGCTCCGTCACAGCTCCGGCACAGCGTCGAAGCAGCTCCACTTGCGTTCACACGGGCAGTTTCTGCTGCGGAGCAAGACGACAGAAAACAAATGAGCTGTCGTGTTGGTTCTTTTTAAAACGTATACGCAACTCAAGCAACTACTGAACAGGCACGTCCTTCTCCTTCTGTGTCTCCGTGCCTTCTGATCGAGAGTGACCACCCCCGAAAACGTAAATCAACGATGACTTCAATGACACTCAGAAAAGCAAACATTTAATGCGCCAAACACAAAAATCAAGAGATGAAATCACAAAATAAATTCTATGGAGGGCGCGGGGTTGTGAACACACAACAAAGGAACACACTACACAAACAACTCTGAGACAGTCCAGTCTCCTACAAAAGGAAAGATGACGTTTGGGGACTAACACCCCCCCCCCCCCTCGTTCTAGTTGAGATGGTATAACCCAAGAGGTGCTTTGCTACTGTTAGCCGCCATGTCTTGTGTCATTATTAAACAAACACCTGACGGAAGTTCGACAGAGCACGAAAGCAACACATTCTCGCTGTACGTAATCAACTCTTCTCATGCGCAGCGAGGCTCCCCCCCACACTCCCAAACGAGCATTTGCTGCGGAGAAAATTGTAGCGTTCACACGTGCACATTTGCATCGGAGCTTCTTCGCAAACGAGCATTATTTCTGGAGCAAATTTTTAAACCACCTCCCTCAGGGGGATTAAATTTGATTCGAAACAAGCTGTTTTCGGGCACTACGCCGGAACAAAGTTGCACGTATGAACGCTCGAGGGAAGCAGTTTCGGAGTAGGTCCGAAATAAATCTGCCCGTGTGAACGGCCCTTTTAGTTCTGCTTGAAACTACGGTTCGCTTACATTATGAAATGTCCTTCCATACCTATTTGTCATGTTCTTGTTTATGATGATACTACTGCAGCGTGTTATACCGGAGACAAATTCTTTGTGTGTTCTACATACTTGGCCAATAAAGATGATTCTGATTCTGATTCTGATTCTGGTGTGGGCGCGGATGGTTGTTCGTCTCTGTGTGCCCTGCGATTGGCTGGCAACTGGTTCAGGGTGTTCCCCGCCTACTGCCCGAATACGGCTGGGATAGGCTCCAGCTCGCCCCACGACCCTTGTGAGGATAAAGCGGCTCATAAAATGGACGGATGGATGTGTATATATATATATATATATATATATATATATATATATATATATATATATATATATATATATATATATATATATATATATATATATAGATATATATATAGATATAGATATATATATATAGATATATATATATATATATATATAGATAGATATATATATAGATATTATCTTTGCACTTTGTTTTTGAAGATAAATTTTATATATATATATTTATTTATTTTTTGGGAAGATAATTTATATATATATATATATATATATATATATATATATATATATATATATATATATATATATATATATATATATATATATATATATATATATATATAAATAATTTATCTTCAAAAACAAAGTGCAAAGATAAGTCCAAAATAACAAAGGTTCATCAAAGTCCTGAAACAAGCAGAGGGGTAAAAAAGACTACATTGATAACATACAAACACCAGCATCAACAATGAACCGGCAACGACAGAAAGAAACCAGGAAACTGAAACACAGGCAAACGAAGAGACAACATGGAGCACCTGGTCAATACACAAAGGAGCTCATTGATTGACCCAAAGGACAAGCACAGGTGGACACAATAAAACTTAAAGAGACAGGCATTGACAAAAGAGACATAGAAAAACCTGACAACTCAAATCTAATCAGAACCAAAATCCAGAAAACATGGGACATGACACAAGCTCTTAATCGAATGTTTGTAGTTTTTCCACCCAAAGAACCCCAAACTGTTCATTTATCATCAAGCCTCTTGTACATGTTTCCCTCCTCCAACACCCTTGATTTAATTGATCATTCATCAGTAAGCTTTGCAGAGGCCCGATAACGATCCTGATCATATAGATCAGGTGTGTGGGAGGATGGAAACATGTAAAACAGATTGTTTAGGGCAGGGGTGCCCAACCAGTCAATCGCGATCGACCGGTAGCCCACGAACCGGTTCCAAGTCGATCGCGGGGGTCTATCGGAAAAGAGATTTTTTTTTTTTAATGTGTGTCTGTGTGCGTGTTATTATATTCTATATTTTTGTGTTAGTGGACACTGTACCCTAAACATCCTCTCAGTTTCACTTTCATAACAAAAAAAATATTATTTGAAAAATAAAATATAACAAAGCAGGTCACCTTAACTGTACGGCGGCACGTGACCCGCATCACTCGAAGTTATTAGTGGTCAGCAGTCTGCACTTTCAGCTTGCGATTAGAGCTGTTGCCATATATCTTTTTTATTTTTATTATTCTCATTCAAGGTTTGTTTCATGTACAATTCACTGATGGCACTGGCAAAGAACAGGAATCTGAAGTTCCAGGAGGAAAATTTTAAAACAATACACGTGAACTACTATCGTGATGTTGTTCCACTTAAGACTCTGCCAAAGTGCGTCCCATGTCGCCGCGTCAGGTCTCGACTAAAGTAGATCCTGATTCCTTTTTACAACTTCACAAGCTCTTGTTTCTACTTTATTTTTCTGTTTCGTTCTGGTTCTGGGCCGTTTTGGCTGTTGCTCATCGTGGCATGCGTGTGTGTGTATGCGTGCACGTGCAGTACCGGGTCGGTCGCGGGAGGTCGCTTGCTTGAAAAGTCGACCTTTGGTCAAAAAAGGTTGGTCACCCCGGTTTAGGAGTCTGGAGGACCAGACTTGGGCCACCCTGCTTTAAGCACAGCCATTGATCACATTTAAGTCACAGCATAGGTATACATCCCAGCTAAAGCCCGGCCGTCACGGCATGGTAATCGGCCCGCTTTTAGTGCTGTATCTCACCTTCCAACAATCGTAGTTCAGCCCCGATTCTCGTAATGGCTGCAAAGATAATCTTATCAGATAATCATGCCGTGTGTGGTGTGCTCAGACTAACCTCAACCGCTCAGGAGGACGTCCGACCTCAAATCGGGGGTATTCAACATGTTGATTGTTTTGGGATGACACGCACCGTGTGTGCCTGCTCTGAGGACAAACAAGCATGCAGCCGTTTGACAGTGACGTGCAGCCAATCAGAAAGCAAGGTGATGAAGCGGAGAGGAAGTGTGGTAGGAAGCCAAAATCAAAACAGTCATGGCACAACAAAGTGCGATGGACGTCAGATATGGAGGAACAACTTGGTGAAATGTGTCAACAGCATGAATGTTTATAGAAAGTTTCATGACAATTCTATGAGTAAAAAACATGACACTGTAGCAGGTACAGTCTGTGTACGTGATGTCTCCACCCTTTGGACCTTTTCTTTTTGTGTTGCTTATTTTTCCGCTAAAAACTATCCTCAAACTAGCGCCACTGTGTAGATACGATTTGAGACCCCTGTTGCTTCTCCGTCCGCCATGTTTGTTTATGAAAAACTCATTCTTTAATGTCAAGAGGTTCTGCGAGATTTTCCGTTTGACATGAATGTATCCGTAAATGAACCGGTTTGTGTGTGATGTGCTGACATTGCCGTGTGGCTGCAGACCACACACACGGTACGTTTAAAACTGTTGTCACCATGATTATTTGGTTTATCCTCGTCACCTGTGGGGTTTCTCAGAGTTTGGAAGTCGGCCGACAAATTTAAAATCTTGCCGTCTGACCTAGGCTTAAGGTAATGCAATCTTGGACAATGAGAAAATATGTGCCAGCTTCTTTTTTTTGTCTGAGGGTCATCTCCGTAATATAAAACTACAGTCTTGAAATTCTCTGCTGTGGTTGCTCCCCATCCTCTTCCTCCGTTCCTACTCTTACTCGCACAAATCACTAAGTATCCAAGTCAACACCAGTGACTGACCATTACCCATTCATTCAAGTCTGCTGCCCCTTGTGCATTGCAATTATCATCACCGGTTGTTGAAGTGGAGTTAAATCTCCATCCATCCATCCATCCATCCATCTTCTACCGCTTATCCGGGGCCAGGTTGCGGGGGCAGCAGCTTAGGCAGGGAAGCCCAGACTTCCCTCTCCCTAGCTACTTCTTCTAGCTCTCCCCGGGGGATCCCGAGGCGTTCCCAGGCCAGCTGGGTGACATAGTCTCTCCAGCGTGTCCTGGGTCGTCCTCTGGGTCTCCTCCCGGTGGGACATGCCCGGAACACCTCACCAGGGAGGCGTTCAGGAGGCATCCGAATCAGATGCCCAAGCCACCTCATCTAGCTCCTCTCAATGTGGAGGAGAAGCGGCTCGACTCTGAGCCCCTCCCGGATGACCGAGCTTCTCACCTTATCTCTAAGGGAGAGCCCCGGACACAAGGGTGTTGAATCTTCCATCAAAAATTTTAATACATTACTGCACTGTCATACGACACCCCTACAACCACTGCACCCCACTTGGAATGATCACAGTTGACATTAACTGAACTAACAGCTCACCTACGCCTGAGTACCCCTTTACATTCCTTGTCTCTGATTAGTACATAGCATTTCTGCATGTGTCTTTCACCTTATGTGCGGCTTAGAAACTGGGTCCACTTCCAATATAAATAGGTGAACGCTTTACACAGGTTGTAGGTGTGTGTGTGTGTGTGTGTGTGTGTGTGTGTGTGTGTGTGTGTGTGTGTGTGTGTGTGCGCGCACGAGAAGGGCTGTCAATTAAATAAACGCACTTTTCCCTGAGAAGCTATGTTGGTTTTGTCAATGCTTCTGGCCTCAACGTGCACTTCGCTGTGTTTAATTCCCCACTTCTATAACGTGCAGCATACAAAGCGAGCAAGGTAAAAAGATGGAGAAGAGAATGAGGAAGAGGCAGCATCAGATAGACACAAAGACCGAGGAAAGGCAGGAGGGAATATAGAGATTCGAAGCTTTGGAGGAGCCAAATCAACCACTCAACAGTGCCATCTAATGGCCGCCTCTCCTTACGTGTCCCCTCAACCTTATTGCTCCCTCGATGTCTCATCTTCCCTGTTACCCTTCATCACAAACACAAAGTCCTGTGTCTCGATCACATCCATGACACATGCCTACATGACGCACATTATATTCATGTATGGCAGTTAATGAATGTCCTGTTTCGTCACCCTGGCCTTGTATCGTAAACCACAAAGATTCACTGTAAGCAAGTTGTTAAGCTAGGTTCGAAGAAACATTTCCCTCTCACCAACGTCCTTTTCCTTCCCTCCTCATTTACCTCTACTTTTGACTTCCCCTTCTTCTCACCCGTCTCACTCACTCTCCACTTCTCTCTCTGTCTTCTGGCTCCTTAATGTCGCCAGAGCGCCACCACCCCAAACTTGAAACAGCAGTGATGGATTACTAATGCTTGAGATGCACTGGGGGCAGTGGCAGCTGCCGGTGGGAGGCCTGGGAATGACTAAGTGTGTATGTGTGTGTCGGTGGTGTAACACGGTCAAAAAACCCCAGAGCAGTGAAATCATCATGCACCTACATCAATGAGATGTTACATGACAGGATATTTTGACCTTCACAGTGAGCATAATGTGACAGGCTTGTTATTTGATACAGTTCTCATTTGTCTAGCTTCCAAAACCTTTATAAGGCCTGGAGAAAGCTGGGGCCTTTGGATCTTGCAACACAGAAAATAGGACTTCACTTGAATAAAAATCGGACATTGCTCGATTTAATTCTTATTATATCTTTTTTTTAAATCTTGAGTTCACATTGGCAAATGTTTGCTGTATATGACCATAGCAGCACACATGAACGGACTGAACACCAGAAACACTTTGCCATCGTTGCTCCTCGCTGTTACCATGGCTACATTTCATTTCAGCATTTGTGCTCGTCATAATTACCACACTCAATAGTGGGCATTATTGTTGTCACTGGTCATTTAATGTGTGGCATGCCGCATTTTCAATAGCATAACGAAAATTGATTTCACGTTTTTTTTCAACCTTTTCTTTTAGTTTTTGATGGTGTTTCTGAAACAGAATAAAATGTGCTGGAGTTGGGGTGTGATGTTTAATATTAAGCATTTCAAATGCTGTAAACATAAAATATATGGGTTAACACTGAAAACTAGAGTGCAATGTTGGGATAAATTCATGTTATGGCTAAGAAGATAGATGAAAAACTGGAATGATTTGCAAACGATATTGAATGACAAAATGATATACAGTACAGTGCTCTGGCAGAAAATGAAGAAGGTGTAATGGTTTGAATTGAAAACAAATTGTCGAAAGTAGACAATGAAAACAAAATGATGGCTTTTGGAGTTTTGAAAAAAAAAAGTAGTGTTAGGAATAATCTGAACACTTTGAAGTTGTAACGGTTTCAATTGGTCAAAAATGTGGAAATAAGAACCCCCAAAAAGCTAATTTTAAAATTACGGAAGGAAGGATGGAAAAATTTGAAAAATGGAAATGTAGTTTGGTATGTATGAATTTTTGGAGTGTTTGAAAATCCTTTCTAAGGTGAATTGAATGAGTGGAATGTTTCAAATTTCAAATTGTAATGTGTAATGTTAAATGTGCCATGGGAATGAATGGGGATTTTTGGGGGGTTGAAAAAAACGGAAGCACACATGATTTTTTGGGCATATGTTGAAGTTGGAATTTGTGAGGAATACTATGATGAATAAGGGTGTAGAATAAAGCATGTAAAGGCCTCCGTCTACACATAACCAAGAGTGAATGTTCATCTTGGAAGTCATTCATTCATTCATCTTCCGAACCGCTTTATCCTTACTAGGGTCGCGGGGGGTGCTGGAGCCTATCCCAGTTGACTCCGGGGACACCCCGAAGTTAAAACTCTACTGTATATATATATATAGAGAGAGAGAGAGACATATATATATATATAGAGAGACATATACATGTGAACAACACCCAGAAATGCTGCCGTTTTCTCTGAAATAGACTGATACCAAGTGGAAATGTGTGCTCTGGTCTAACAAATCCAGATTCCAAATGTTTTGAGAATATTGACTTTATGCACTCTGGGGAAAAGAGGAAAAGGACCACCCAGATTGCTCTAAGCGCAAAGTTCAAAAGCCAGCTTCTATGATGGTATGAGAGTTGCACATCTGTAAAGCCGCCATCCATGCTGAAAGGTACATAGAGGTTTTGGAGCAACACATGCCGCCATCCAAACGTCTTTCAGAAACCTCCTTCCTTATTTCAGCAAGACAATGTCAAGCCACATTCTCTGAAAAGTTATTTTCTGTAAAATAAATAAAACTGTCATATATAAGTTTGCATTTTGGTCGACACATCTTGACACGTAGGTCACGTATTGAATATTCACTATGTTGGATAATGATAACAATTCAATGTATGTCACTATAATTCCCTTCTAACATCATTCATAACTAAGGTGCACAGAAGTAACAGGTTTTGCTTCATGGTCTCAACTTCTTGGCTCTGATGACAACACTGACGCCCTTCAAAATAGGGTAGAAAAAAAATACAATAAGTCCTTTGGACTTGTGAATAATTGAAATACAAACTCAGGTCACCCCTGGGCCTTACGTTCTGGAGAGTGAAGAGTTTGATTAAAGTGGCGCTGCAGCCACAGCCACATCAAAACTAGCTCTTGCTTTTAAAGCTTGCAGCCGCATGCATAGTATAGTTTAACTGCAGTTAAGTGTGGCACGGGCGGAAGCTGTAAAACGTATACAAGCATCAATATTTTTGTAGCGCTTTTGTTTTTAAAATTCAGTACAAAGCTATTCTCGTGATCAAGAACAGTTGTCATCATGAAATTCTCACCTATAATGTATGTTGTACAAAGCTTATTTGTCAATGCTAATTTAGCTCCCTGTCAAATTAAAAGGCATCAAAACCTGACCACAAGTTGTTGTGTCTCCTCTCATTCTGATAACAGTCAGCTGAGTTGAGATCTCTATTGTTTACTGCTTACTGCGCTCTCCAGTTGACAACCAAATGATATGTCACCATTTATATTGTTCTGTGCCCTGATTGGAACAGCATGCTGACAAGGGTGTCATGGACCGTTTACAGTCAACAGTGGAGCCCCTAGTCCTGTCATTCTTTAGTTGCTTATCAGTGAGGAAGCGATCTTTTTTTTTTTGGTTTGTTTTTATTATTTTGTTTTTTGTGCGGAACAGGTGTTTCAGCAAAAGGTTACAAAAATTACATCATGGAAGGAAGGAAGAAATACTGCTTGCAGCCTACAATAAATTGAAGCACCTAATATTCACCTGCCATGGCCAAACAAATTGATCTTGCATGAGATGTTTAAGAGTTACTGTAGATGTGACTTTGATTTAGGTTTGCCAACTGCAGTACTACACAGTCTTCGGACTGTCTGCCAAAGTGTGTCTTTTGCATTTTTTCCAAAGCTTACTTTATTGCTGTAATTGCAGTTTGAGGTGAGTAAATTTGCATTGCATCATACTGAGATGCAAAATGTTCATATTCACCATGCAGTTGTATAACTGACAACCAGAGGTGGGCATTCCAGACAATCCAACACATAACTGCAGGGTGTAAGATGCTGGCAGGGAAAGTCAACATGGAACGCCATAACCAGGTGGCTGGCATAGTCTACCAAAACATCTGTGGCGAGTATGGACTGGAAACCCCAAGGTCAAAACGGGAAACACCTCCGAAGGTGGTGGAGAATGACCAAGCGAAGATCCTGTGGGACTTCCACATCCAGACTGACAAGATGGTAATGGCGAACCAACCGGATATCGTGATTATAGATAAAGGGCAGAGGAAAGCCGTTGTAGTGGATCTACCCAGTCAGCAAAATTGGTCTGGCCCAGCTCCGGGGCAGACACGGCAGTGCACTCGGCCCACATACCTCAAAGAATGACGGTCCTGCAGTGGCCCAGGTTTGGCATCCATGATGTGGGCCGCATCCGGCCCAGATCTCAGCCGCATTGTATAACCATATCTGGCCCTACTCCGGCCCGACGCTGGGCCAGAACAGGTACCGGATATCAGCCTTAATTCAACCTTACCTAAGCCACATCTTTCATGAGCCATATTTTATCCACATTCAAAAAAAAAAAAAGTCTCAAAAACGACTGTTATAAAAATATGTTTATTGTCATAATTTGTGAGCTCACATATAACTCCACACACACCAGAAAAATGCACTCGGAGACATGCCACCACGCGAGGCGGCAAGCGCTGTTCTTCTTGCGTCTTCTTGCGTCTTCTTCTTGTTCTTCTTCTTCTTAATTGGCGGGTGGCAGCTAACGTTTGTGGTGCATCACCACCTACTGTATCGGAGTGTAGCAATACTTGACTGTTGTACATTAAAGTACTGTACGTACGAGGAAAAAAAAACAAAAAACACAAAAATTCTAAACTTGTACTTTTACCTTCTTTCGCTGACGCCAGTCGACTTCAACATAAGCTTACTTGACCACGTTTAATTCGTGTGTGCGCACGAGCAAGCGTGCACAAGAATTAGTACGTGCGTGTGCAAATGTGTGTGCGTGCGTGCGTGTGTGTGTGTGTGTGTGTGTGTGTGTGTGTGTGTGTGTGTGTGTGTGATGAATGGAATCCCGCATAGGTGTGCAATTGTAAAACAAGGGGGTGTGCAAAAAAAACAAAAAATCTGAAACTGCATTTAAGGGTGGCTTAATACTGGCTGGCCATATACGGGCCAAAGTTGTGAATTGATATCTGGCCCAAATACTTCACTCCACAACTGGCCCTCATCTGGTTTGCCAGAGTCAAGCCAGTGCCTTCTTTGCCACTCCTGGGCCGTGTTCGGCCCACATGCATTATGCCAGTGCCGACACAAGGCCAGCAGTGCCGGCTTCATGCCGACTCCGGGCTAGATGCCTTTGCTGACTGGGTAGCGGTCCCAAGTGATGGAAACATCAGCAAGAAGGAACACGAGAAACTCGAGAAATACCAAGGGCTCAGAGAGGAGCTGGAGAGAGCCTGGAAGGTAAAGGTGACAGTCGTGCCTGTGGTGGTCGGAGCACTCGGGGCAGTGACCTCCAAACTAGATGAGTGGTTGCAACAGATCCCGGGAACAACATCGGACATCTCAGTCCAGAAATGTGCAGTGCTGGGAACAGCAAGGATACTGCGCAGAACGCTCAAGCTTCCTGGCCTCTGGTAGAGGACCCGAGCTGAATGGGGGACGGACACCACCCGAGGGGTGAGACGAGGATTTTTTTTTTTTTATATATACACATTCATTCATTCATTCATCTTCCGAACCGCTTGATCCTCACTAGGGTCGCGGGGGGTGCTGGAGCCTATCCCAGTAGGCGGGGGACACCCTGAATCGGCTGGCAGCCAATTGCAGGGCACACAGAGACGAACAACCATCCACACCCACACTCATACCTAGGGACAAATTTAGAGTGCTCAATCAGCCTGCCCTGCATGTCTTTGGAATGTGGAGGAAACCGGAGCACCCGGAGAAAACCCACGCAAGCCCGGGGAGAACATGCAAACTCCACACAGGGAGGCCGGAGTATCCGTTTTCGGTGTCTCGCGCTGCCGTGGCTGGCAAAACAAACGTGCGTGGACCTGTGCAGAGCGATTGATGTTTTGTTTCTGGTTTATTTATAGAGCAACGTAACATCCGCCGTGGCGTCTGCGCGTTAATCTCGCGAAAATTTTTGATCCCGATAAAATTCATTTAAATTAATGCCAATAAAAACGCGCTAAACTGACAGCTCTAATATATATATATATATATATATATATATATATATATATATATATAAAATCACCAACACACTCCATTCTCTGTACACCTTATCCTCAATAGAGTGCTGGAGCCCATCCCAGCTGAGAGTTATTTCCTCTTCACATAAATGGGTTCTGATAAGATGCTGCTAGATGATTACAGTTATAATGTTGAGAGAACACATAACTGGAGGTACTCAGAAAACCTTGCGGCTGATAATGTGGAAGAACTGAAAGCACTATCTGTCATTGGAACATATAGTCCTCACCTACTGTGTTTGAATAAAATGCTTACAAGATTTGGTATTGCAGGATTGTGTGCCGCTTCACATCATTTTTGTCATTTGACTGGCACTTTCTTATTTGGCTTTATCCGTAGTTGGATCACAGCACGTGGGCACTTCCGTTTATGTTGAAAAAGAAGAGGGGGAAAAAAACTTTGGTATTCCTCAAAGTCTGAAGTTGCCTTTTGAGTAATGACATTTGGCTGTCGGTGCCCTGTGATGGGCTCCAGCTCACCCACGACTCTAACGAGTATAAACTGTATAAAAATTGGATGGATGGATTATGCTGTGCACATGCCAGTATCTTTTGATTACTCTTTCTATTGTTCTTGTTATAAAATGATAATATAGAAATAATGCATACAGTGACAAGGATGAGCTGATGACATTTCTTTTTTAATGTGGGTACCTTAAATACACACTTTATCTGTCCATTAATTCCCTCCACTGTGCTGCCTCCACCCATAGCTTCGGAATTAGCCATTTGCTTGCCTTTTCTCCAGTGACCCATCAGACAAAATATGTAGGGTTTCTTTTCATGGCATTTTGGACTGTTTCCCTTTTTTTTTTTAACAATTCTGCCCACAAAAGAGATATTTTTGCAGACCAACATCGATGTGTCAAATAAATGCTAAATAAATGACATTTAATAAATAAAACAAGTTGTGCAATAAAAACATCAAACACCAGCATAATGGCTTTCAGTGTACCAGAGATGACAATCCTTGTAGTTATCTTGTCGAAGCAGATTTCACTGGGAAAGAGAATGTTGTGTGGGCGTGCAACCATGTGCGGGAGGGGTGTGGTGAGTCTTTAAAACAGCGCTCACAGATTTAACAATCTATGGTCATTCAGCATTCTTGAGAAAACTTTTTGCCAGCCCCGATCATGTCACACGACAACTTATCTGAAACCTGTTAAGCATCATAAAATGCAGAAATGTCAATTCTATTAGAGACATAGCAGGGAATTATTAAAAAAACAAAAACAAAACGCCCAATTTGGGAACAAACCAGACTCCCTGGTTTGGAACGGCTGAGCTAAATCGCTGGGCTGTTGGTCTGCCATGCGTTATAACTGGCACTGTATTTTCATAATCAGGAGGAGGATGGACCTTTCTTAATGTAGACGTCCCCTTTAACCCATTAGCCCATTTAACATGCACATTAATCTATCATAGATCAGTCGATTAACGTGCACTGCACATAATACATTAAAGTTGACCGAGGGATTTTGTGGATGCCCACTCCCTCCCCACACACTAGTGATGTGGTGTTTTAATATTTTTCAAGATGCAATCATGAAATCTGTGCGCCTGCACGAAAATGACGATGTGCTCGTTTTTATACCAAACGTAGACTACTATCTGTCACCAAATGATCAGGTGTGTCGGGATGAGGCTGTTTCGTGGATGCCGGTGGATAAGAGCCCTCGGAATTCCTAAAGCATCTGGATGTGGTGGGGCTGTCCTGGTTAACATGCCTCTACAACATCACGTGGACATCAGGGACAGTGCCTCGGGATTGGCAGCCCGGGGTGGTGGACCCTCTTTTCAAGAAGGGGGACCAGAGAGTGTGTTCCAATTAAAGAGGTGCTCGAGAGGAGGCTCGGTCGGGAGGTCGAATCTCGGATTCAGGAGGAGCAATGTGGTTATCGTCCTGGCTGTGGAACAGTGGAAAGCTCTATACCCTCGGCAGGGTCTTCAGAGGGGCTGTTAGGTCTCTGTACCACCGATGTCAGAGTTTGCTGGTATTAAGTCCCTATTTTTTCAGTGAGGGTATACACACACACACACACACACACACACACACACGCACACACACACAAGCACATTCGACACTTCAGTAATTAATATTTACTCATGATAAGTGATGATAAATGCAGATACAACATTAAAACAACACATGGAAATTGCAACTATATTTGTGTTTCTGCAAAACAAATGAAAATCAGAACTATATTTGTGAAACCGAGAAACACGGGAACATTTACAAATATATGTGTGGATCTGAAAAACAAGTGGAAATCACAGATGTATTTGTGTGTATAAGTTTGAGACCAATCTCTCCCCATACTCCTGGCCTGACAATGTTATGTATCAAGATGTGATGCACTGTCAGTCATGCTTTTAGTTGGATGGTGGTGGGTTCTGATCACAACAAATTGGGAAAGGAGGAAACGTTGAGGCTTCCAGTGATTCCCCACAGAGCAGTAAGACAATCATCTGAAATTAGAAATGGGTGGAGGAGAGACCTTTGAGAGAAGGGGAATATATTTGATGGAGAGTCAATAGATATTGATTTTTATGTAAATAACTACACAACAGCAGCTAGTAAGTCAAGGAATTGTCAAATACTGATTAGGGGAAAGTAGAAATAGGTACATGACCCGCTATTCAATACTCTCACTGTATTTCAGTCTCCTGAGTCTTACAGCAATACTTCGTCGGTGGTCAAGCTTTTATTTCTCTTGCTTCCAGGGTGCTTTCCCTGTGTTAAGCAGCCAAGCAACGAAATGGATGTTGTCATATTTTAGACGCCTGTTTCCCACTACCTCTCACATGCAGACCGAGTCTGTGTCTCAGCAAAGGGCCCACCAACATTCAAGAACAAAACAAGCCAATCACTTTTCTTTTAAATCAAATTGGAAATCTACCGGTAGTGTGTTTTCATAGATCATGCCTCCACTGAGTATCTACTGCGACAGTCTGAAGGAACAATAAATATGTTGAAGCAATGGAGGGTGGAAAGCTCAGTGTGGGTGAGTGATCAGCAGTTTAATAACCAGGCTATTGCACACGTGCCAGAATTGCCACGTAAGGCCAGAACACACATTGGGCAAGAGGGTCAATCAAAGCGGTGCGCTGTTAAAAGCAGTGGAGGTTGACAACCACAGGGGGCTTGGCTGACCTTGCTGTCAGAAAAGATGACCCTCATCTCACAGTCTTTGTTTCTATAAGAGATGAAGCACACCGAGTAGAAAAAGCTTAGAATAGGATGTGCATTCATGGTGCATGCTATTGGCCTATGTCCTGAAGACTTTCAAAAAGTCAGTGTCGGACAATTAGTAGTCATTTGCATTTTTGTTGTATGATTCATCTGTTGTAGTTGTTGTTTTATTGAATGCTCTTACTAATATACAGAGATGGGCAAATCAGTAAGTGTTGCTGCTCCGACATTGTTCATTCCACTTCAGCAGGGCCACCCATCCATCATTATTTTAGGCCAAAACAAAACTGTCATGTCAGTCCAACACGACATGATACGTTATTTCAGGGCTATGTAAACAAATGTGACTTGACTTGGCTTGACAATGCATGGAAAAATGTGTAAGCTTTTGTAGTTCTAAGTTGATTCATCCATGATCCGCACTGCTGATCCTCATGAGGGTTGCGTGGTGTGCTGGAGTCTATGCCAGCACATATAAACAAACATACATTCGCGCTCACAATCACAACCTGGGACAATTTAGAGTGCTCCATTAGCCTGCCATGCATGTTTTGTGAATGTGGGAGGAAACCGAAGTACCTGGAGAAAATCCACGCAGGCACAGGGAGAACATGCAAACTCCACACAGGAAGGCCGGAGCCGGAATCGAATCCTGCACCTCTGCACTGTGAGGCGGAAATGCCAAGTGTCGAACACCGTGCTGCCAATAATAATATTAATAAATAAACATTTCAGAGAATTTCAGCTAGCTTGAATTAGGCTTTACATTGCCATTTGGCATGCTCCAGTCAGTGAACGTTTTGTATCCAAATCGGGGTGGGTGGATTGTATTGGCACATGAGAATGTAACCTTGAAAATTTTCGGTCAAACTTTTTTTGTTTTTATTTTTTATTTTTTTACTTCCTCCATCTGGGTTAGACACCGATGATCAACTGATGTCTGCTTCAGCAATCTTTGTATCTGTGGCATCAATACAACTTGGAATTTATGACAACTTCACTTCATCAGTGAGAGAATGACCTGGAGCTGTGATTTTGTCTCATTTGCAGCAACTGTAAAGCGCATCTGCGCAAATAAACCTCCCCCACTACCAAAGTAAATTGGGTGCATGTTATCTAAACCCTATTTATGGTTCTCCCAATGATTAAGTGCAGCGAGTGAGGTGGATGAATGGCAAAATTAATTCGTCCCTCAACCCGAATGATGAGCAAAAATCTGCATGTAGAACTAAAAAGAGTGGTATGAAAGGACAAAAGAAAACAAAGGAGGATGAAACAGACTGGTTGGCACAAGGACGAGGGAGGGCGAGATAAACTGAAGGACAGAGAGATTGTGTGCCATCAACCTTGCTGTCTCTCTTGCCGTCCTCCCCATCTCAGCTTCCTGTCACTCCCAGCTGCTGACAATTCCATTCCTGTCTCTGTCGCCGTCACCTCAATCATGCGAGGATCCGATACTGTCATCACACACTGAGTGCCCTATCAGACTGCCATGCGTGTGTGCAGATGGTTGTGTACATTTGTTTGGGTATGGTGAGTATGTGCAGTGTGTACGTGTGTGTGTGCGTGTGCGTGTGTGTCTTGTATTTTGACAAGCAAGGTTTCTAGAGAATGTCTTGCCTGTCAATTCATTGACACATACCTTTCTGTGCAAAATCTATGGATTACTCGAGGCCAATAAATAACACAACGCAATTCTCCATTGTGCACAAGTTTGACAGTGAATATTCCAAGTAGTGGATTTGCAGACAATACGGACTGTAATTATGTGGCTTGAATGCAACATCTTGGATAACTGAATGACCGTAAATGAATGTGAAATCCATTAAACATGTTTGGATGGGTTCTGGTAAACCATTGATTGTCTGCCATTTGGACATACAATACAAAGGCGAAATAACATTTTATTGTATCCATTCTTCCATTAGTTGCATCTTACAAAGTTGGTTTTTGAGAACGGGAGAGCTACACCCCATCCCCAATACATACACCTATACAGGCCGAAAAGTCCCCGTTGGAGCTGTCTTCATCTTGATGGAATCCCTCACCACCGTGTCTACCAAGGAGTGCCACCATGACAGGCAGCCTCCGATTGGCCGCCTCTACAAAGGAGGCGCAGATCATACACTCAATTTCCTCTGCGTTCATGGGGACCTGGATGTACCGTAGTTCAGCCAAAGGTGGGAATTTCACCAGCCAGATATTCCCAGCAAATTCACAATCCGTTTGGGTCTGCCAAGTCCGACTGGCATCTTCTCCACCCATCGGAGCCAACACACCACTAGCTGGTTGAATGAGTCATTGTATATAATTTATCACTCTCTATTTTTAGATGTATAATCCACTTACTTGTGTGACGTTGCAAGGACTTCATTTACGTACATAGCATGGAATCAAAGTAGTTTATCAAGTTGAAGAGACCCGCTTGTTCCTGCTCATAGCCTTGAAGATAAGATACCATCCTCAGGACGGCGCACCCGTGACACATCCACAGCTGCTATCACAAAGCAACCGTCAGCGTGACTCCTCCAATTACCTTGGAAGACATTGTGTTTTTCCCCACCCATGTAGAGGTTTGTTTATGGGGAGACTCCCTAAAGACAATAAAAGTGCGGAGATGAGCGAAGTGTTTCCATAGCAGTTCGAAGATTGTAATGGATTACACTCATTCACTCTCCTTGTGCACAAGTTAAAACACAACTCTGCTTGACTCCTAGTCTCTCTTGTGTTTTAAAGTTTGTCATAAGGGTCTGATTGCCGGACAGACCTGACACTGGTGATCATTTCACAGATCCGTCCCTCTTTTAACCCAAATGTCCAATATATGTGCCAGCAAAGCCGACCACACGACCACAAAGTGAATCATCGAACAGTAGCCAAGGGTGTCCTATGGGTGTACACCAGTGGCAGATGCTGGTCGGACAAGGAGGGGAAAAATCAATATCTGCCTAAATCATAAAATGTTTCCACTTATTTATACGTGGATTCTACTCGCCGTTCCTTTTCAAGAAAATTATGTGACCCTGTCATATCAACACGCCGTCTTTTCCAGGAACTTAAGTAGTGTCCTAAAATGACAGCAACTACAATAAAATTCTGCAGGAATGAAAGATTAAGTTGTCGCGAGTGGTTTTCAACAAATAGAGTGTCGCTCAGATTCTTAGAAGAAGTCTCCAATTCAACTCAGAACAGAATGAGAATTGAAAAATGCTCCCACGATGCCTACACCAAAAGATCGGTGATTGGCTCATTTCGCTGTCAATCAAAAAGATATTCAGCTTCGGACAGATCATCCAATCATCATGGAGAAAAGCTCAGCGTCCGGGCCAGCCCATAAACACCCACTGTCCATAGACTCCCAGACACGCTGAGCGTCCGATGGACGGGACAAAACCAGCATTTATCCAATGACTCGTCTTGTTTCAATGCATTGGGACAGCCTACACTGAACTCTCTAGACGCCCAGCGTCCACGCTGTAGACGCTCAGCGTCCACACAGTTTAAAGCACAGCAAAGCTGCAGGAATGAATGAGAAGAGAGTCGCGTCGTAACCAGTAATAAGAAGCTGATTCGGAACAAAAATTGAGCGCGTTGTAGCGCATATTTAGTCAATGACATGTATACACAATTGTATGTACACACATGTATCACTTATTTCTTTACATTTTAGGGGAAGCTCAGCTTCCCTCGCAGTCTTAGAGCAATCGCCTCTGGTGTACACATGTCGACACCCTCTTTTTTAACATGGACAATTTGTGATGACACAGAAGTCCAGTCAATTAACACAACAGATCAGGGGATCCGTTCTTCACAGGCATATGCCCTTACAGGTCTGACTGTCATTACCTCACATGAGCATTGGGGTCAGCAGAGGAAAGGTTCTCCGGCACACCCTCAAAAGACTCAAAAAAGGGTAGTTACTCTGAACTGCTGTTTGGTGGATGGGCACAAACCCACACATGCAACCACCCAAAAGTCACATGGACACACAGACATGAAAAATGACAGAGAAGCAGGCATATTTGTTAAAAAGGCTGGAACCTTTTCTTTTTTGACAGTCACACCACATAAATATATTCATTTTCCCTTCATCATACCTTGGCGGACAATAAAATACATCCTCTCATTTTATGTTGATGCTGTGTAAACACCCCTGCAGACAGGGTGGGGAGTGCTGGACACTTTATGTCTCCCAGTTCTCCCTACCTCTGGTTGGAAATGTGCTTAGATGGAAAGAGGATAAGAGCTTTCCTACCCACCTGAGATCCCTGGTGGTGGCTTTATTGTGTTTGTGTGTGAAAAGGCCCTTACAAAAGTGCTGACAAGCTATGGCCAGATTCCGAGACAGAGTGAGGGAGATGCAAGTTTTGTCAGTGTTACTGTGCTGTTACATTGTTTGTATATCCTGTAATGCTTAACATAGCATTTGTTCATTTAGGAGAAAGGTAAAGATGCAGGTGTTGTGAGAATGCTCGACCAGGTGTGCAGTCATAATCTCATGCTTTTTTCCATTCTCAGGTTTGTACCCATCTTCTGTTCATCCATCTACTGATCTTTTAGATCCTCATTAAGATCATGGGTGTGCTGGAGTCTATCCAGGTTGACTTTGGACAGTGTACCTTGGACTGGCCTTAAGGCACTCACTGGGCCCGCATTGACAAACAACCTTTCACGCGCACACTCACACCTGTTGACAATTCAATCTTCAATTAATATACCATGCATTTCTGGGAATGTGGATGGAATCTATAAATGTAGATTCTCAGTCATCTAAGACAAGGTAATTCGCAAACATGGAATCCAGGCAACTGGACTGTGGTTTGTTGAAGAAGTTTCAATGTTCTCAGCAGACCCCCACACTACAATTAGATCTGCCAGACCTCACCGGCATCTTCCCCCACTATTGGAGCCAACACACCACCAGTTGGTGATTGGTTGGCACCTCTCTCACTCCCTTCACTTGAGTTTCCAAGACATGTGACCGCAAATCAGTGATATGAGCACAAAGTTTATTAGCGAGTGAGGCCGGAAGGACTCCAAAAAGGGTGGTACACCGAGCAAATGTTCAGTGCAGACGGAGAGGAAGGGTACCCTCTCGGCAATCCGGGCTGAACTTCACCGAGCTGGCACGAAGCTGGTGGTTTGAGGCAAGCCCAAGTCAGAACCTCTTGACTTTGCATACTTTCTAAGGCTCCTTCCATGCCAAAAAGGTGATCTTTCAGGTCCTCAATGCAAGCTTTGGGAGTCGGAGTTTGGACCGCCTTCAGCCTCCACCAACCTCACTATACAGCCAGCCCTCTTGGCCCTCCTGCAAGTGTTGAGCCCATGGGAAGGGGACCCACAGTACTTCATCAGGCTGTGCCCGAGGACCCCATGGGTGTGGCTCCAGCCACCATAATCTGACTGCACCTCCAAATCAGGTTCCAGAAAGGGGCCCCAGTGACCCGCTAAGAGAGAGGAAAATTTAGATCATTCATGTTTTATGAACCTGTCTCTGTCTGGTCTCTCCTCTTGTAGCTATTTGCATAAAGCCTCAGAGAATTTTGCTCCTAGGATCATCGGGATGTGCAAACACCGCCAACATGATAAGGTAACGGCTCAGGGTGGAATGCTTTACATATTTACACAAATCAATGACTGGATCTTTCAGCACTACATTCATGACAGCTATTTAAAGAAAAACTGAAATATGTCCATTCAACCATTTTTTTAAATATTGGTTCAGGTCACATTGAAACAAATCATGTCTAAGTTCAATTAGCCTAACTTAAATGTTTTTGGACAGGATGGGAGAATCTAGACCACAGGACAGGCGAACATGTAAAATCGAACATCCACGAATTTAACATGCCAAATTTCTTGCAATGGCGCAGCAGTACCAAACAGTGCTCCCTCTGCTGCCCAAATATTGTGACAAAGGGATTATTGAGTCTTTTTTTCTTGAGCTTCTGAATTTTTATGAATCCTCACCCAGTTTTTGAAACTTAAAAAGAATCACATGTGGTCACATTTGCCACTATCAATCGCACAAGGAGCAGAAGATGAAATTCCATATTAGGTGAAAAAGTACATTAGAAATGTTACCATTGTTAATTAAAAGTTCTATGATTTCCAGCACTGTCTGTTAATCACTGCGTGTTGGCATCCTGGGAGGTGTGGCACAAATGAATTTGTCATGCAGCAGTCCTTCAGCAAATATTGACTGCAGATTGATCAGGAGTAGTATTAAAAGTGATTAAAAGTGAGTTGTTTAGATTTGGTCATTCTAGCTTGCAGCATCAGCTGAATGCATTGAATGATGACAACCAAACATGCATGAGAATGGACAGTAAGTGAATGATTTAGACACAGCCCTAAGAGTTCCATTAACAATGTAGACACAAATCACAATTTCACTTCCATAAATGCCGATGGAGGCGCAAGTTAGCTACCGCGGTTTGTCATTCAGTGTCGTCATTTTGGACAGCTGCCTCTGTGGGGACGTCTGAGATGATTCTGTGAGTGTGTGAGTAAGAAATTCAGTGATGGAGTGCAATGCTAAAATGAGATACAAGGTTACAAATAATGTATTTTAGGGACGGAGGTAGCAAAGAAATGGTGTGAATCTATGGGTAAAGGCTATGAAGAATGTAATAAGGATAAGAGGCATTAAAATGGATGGATGGATAGAATATTTCTGCCTTCTTAATTGCAAAATGTTACGCCTTTATATTTACATTGGTTTTAATTGTGATGTTGTTTTGCTATTTATCAAAGTTTATGTATTGAAAAATTAAGCTCAAATTGAAAAAAATGCTTACATTGTTAGATTGTAAAATTTATTGTTGAACACCATAAATTAACATTGATGAATGATCAATTTTATTGACCATATAAATATATTACAAGATTGAATGAACATTGGAAGAAATACAAATCATCAATAAATATAATAGTTCACAAACAAGAGCACAAAAGTACCAAAAAATTGTCCATTTGGGTACATGCACTGAATTAGAACTGAACCGCTGTGACAGGTACCCATCCCTCATGAGCAGTGGGTGTCTGCAACACGGAGTTCCATCTCTGACAGGTAAGAAGAAAATTTTGTTCCCCTAATCTTCAGTGGGTATCTGCGACATGGAGTTCCATCTCTGACAGGTAAAATGACAATTTCATCCCGCTAATCTTGGCTGTATCAGCGGCCGAACGTTAGTAGTGGAAGACTTTTAGCTGTGGGGCAATGTAGTCTAACAAATCTTTAGCAACAAACGCTAAATGTCTGACAACCGCCACCAAAACTCATATGCACATTCCTACTCTTGTCTGCTTAAACCTGTACAAATATAAAAACAGTCAGCACAATATTTTTGATTTTTCCTCATATGAGATCACATTTAATGTAACTAAAATCCGAAACCTTGTGCCGATCATGTTTACATTTTCACAGGTTTAAGTGGACATGAATCGAGCCCTGCATATGAATTTGGATGACGATTACCGTATTTTCACGACCATTCGGCGCACCGTATTGTTGGGCGCAGTCTCAGTAACGGGTGCCATTTCTGTGTTTGACACATACACAAAACGCACTGTATTATTGGGCGCAGCCAGGCATGGTAAAACATACGCCAGCTTAAACATACGGCATGCATGCACGCACACTAAAAACACGTTTTTAAAAAGGCAACGGAAGCAAAACTGAGTTCGGTTGTACTTTATTTAGCCATTTTACAATGTACTCACGTTTTTCTCTTCACCTCTTACACGCTCACCCTTCACTCATTGGCGACTGGTACCTGCTAGGGGCGTGCCTTTAGCGTCCTCTTACACGTCCACCCTTCACTCATTGGCGACTGGCACCTGCTAGGGGCGTGCCTTTAGCGTCCTCTTATACGCCCACCCTTCACTCATTGGCGGACTTCCGCATGCCTGTCGTCACTCACTCCACATTTTCTCTATATAAACCGCGTGTCGGCCAGAAGAGCTCTCAGTCAGGCTTTGGAACTCGGCTCATACACAAGACGCTCCCTGCATTATAAGGCGCCCTGTCCCTTTTGGAGAAAATTTAAGACTTTTAATGGCGCCTTATAGTCGTGAAAATACGGTAGTCATCGTTTTTTTTTTACACTAGATGGTAAAAGAATGTGACAAAGATAGCAATGCTTTGCCTCCATCCTACTATGCCATAGTCCCCGCCCATAATTAATGGCCATCATTAAAATGTGCTGAATGTAGTCATAAAAAAGAGCATTAAATCACGATTTGAGTTTTTCAGTAAGGTGCATTTTAATGCTGATGTCACTTTCACATAGAGACTGATTACATAAGTACCAATGTTCAGCCCAGTCAAGAAGGCACGGTTCCCTGCTCAGCCTCAAATATAAAGTGGCCTTGGTGGAACTGTGGCTTACGAATAAGATTAAACTCTTCAAGTTCTGGCTGAGTGATAAGTAAAAGATGCACCCGGTCCCTTTATGCAGCTTTTCTCCTCCTCCTCCTCCTCCTCCTGAAAATGAGCAAAGCCAAAGCTTTCTTTTGCAACAGTGAAAGATACATCTTGTTGACGTGCCTTCAACATCTCGTCAAAATTAGAGTCTCTGTATTCACTTCCTGGTAGGCTGCTATATCAGCACTTCCAAATATGGGCCACGCTGGACACTGAGGAGGTGACTTATTTGCCGTGCAACCTTTTCACCCTGAGCCAGTGCATTGTGAAAAGGGCTTCAATTTTCGGAGCCAGCAGGGTCTTCTTTATGTCCGTTCATTGTCCAGACCATTGACAATGTTCTGACTTATCTGCTGCACTATCATTATGTTTTTGTCTCTGAAGCTTGCATCGTAACATCTGCCCAGGCGTTTTAGTTATACACCACTGTTGGTGTCAACTCAACATCTTTCTCCCTTAACTTCTCAGTGTAGTTATTTCTTCCATTTGCACCAGAGCAGGTGGAAGATGGAGTCTATTTGTTATCCACTTAATGCCCATACCCCGTTTTGAAGCTTTAAAAAAAGGTCCTTGTAAAAAGCCAGGGGTGAAACTATGCAACCTGCCATGATTTCTACTTCTAAGTGCTGCCGTTTTGTTGAAAGTTTATATTAATTATCATTCATTCCATTTTAAAACCTAATCCTCAACAATGAAAAGATAATACTGTGCTAAAATTCTTAAAAGTGTCCCCACACTGACATCCTATTGTGGCATAAGCACGAAGAGATAGGACACGGAACCAATCGTCACGCGTCATGCCATACCAGCCTCAAGAGATAATTGAGTCACGAAACACTGTGACTCCGAGGCTTGCTTCTTCTGTGTTCTTATGTGTCTATGGTGTTGCTCTCCGGGTGCATGCCGTCTGATGTTTTAAAGCCCACCTCCACACTTTACAATTAGTTTTATAATTATCTCCGCTCATGTTGTCCAACCAAGGACACGCCTCTTTGCCATCACATCTGTATTTCTGCAAATGTTCTCTTTTGCGGACCATTGGGTGCACCGAATCCCCCGCCCCAAAAAGTGGATGTGAGCAGCCCTGCTGTGAGCAATACTTTAGGCAACTATGACAGCAACAGCAGAAGTGGAACTCCAGCCTATTACGCCTATTTTTATGGCCTAATTATTTTCTGTGCTGTGCTGTATTTCGCTCTTTGCCAGATTTAGTGTATGACACTTGTATTAGACATGAACGAAAATACGGAACAAATCACATCCTGTATCCTTTCAATAACAAAAACAAGGAATGATCCTCTATTTTACGGGAAGGTTGGCAACTCTATTCCATTGATGGCACCCAATAGTACAGTGCTTGTAGCTTTTCACACGCCTCTGAAGTAGCCAAATCTATTAAGACTTAGCTCTCGCTTCTGTTTTCGGTCTGGCCAGCAGGTGGCATGAGCGGAATTGTGGGTGCACACCTGCTGCCAATCTATTATTAATGGACTCTGTATTTAAGGACTCTTCTGCTGTTCACCTGTTGTCGGAGTATTTATTAGTTTATTGTCTTGCTGCTTCCATGCTATTGCTATCGATCTCGTCGTGTTTTTGCTTTTGGCTTCTCTGTACCATTTATTTTGCTTTTGTTTTTATTTTGCGATTTGGCTATTCTTGTGTGCTTTTGATACGTAATTTTTCGTTTGTATACTCGGTTCTTGTTTTCTCCCCTTGCCTTTTATTGTAAGCGCTTTTTGTTATTTGTTTCGTGTTCTCCCTGGTCCCTGTTTGGACCAGCGCTTTATGTTAAATTCGTTGTCGGTTAGATTATATAATAAAGTATTCGTTTGTTACAGAGACCTGGTTGGCGTCTACATTTTTTGGGATTCCAAACTTTATTCGGCTTGCCCGAAATGTGACAAGCTCTGGTTGACTTGGCGACACCTCCAGTTATCGACTGCTGGGGAATTGTTAGGTTGGTTCTGCTTGTGACCAACAGGTGGCACTGTAGGGCTCCTCCTGTAGTGCCACAGCTGTTGGTCATTGTTTGATTAGTGTGTAGTTAAAAGGACTCCCTGCCAGAACAGTCAGTGTCGGATCATTGTGTGTCTCAGTGCACGTGTCATGTTTTGTTTTCTGTTTTGGGTTTTCGCCACTTAGATTCCTTGTGGGTTTTTCTGGGCTTTATTTGAGTGAGTTTTTTAGTTACTTTTTCTAATGTATTCCTGTTTACATTTTGTTAAATACATTTTGGTCAACCCACCCTGCTCCTCCCTGCCTCCCTGCTTTTTGGGGGTCCTACTCCAACTACCATCACATCACGCAAAACATGACAGGAATTTCCTGAAGAGTTCTCTTTGAAATATTACACATTGATTTCTTCCGACAATAAATGACTTCTTGCTACAGAAATTGGGTAATATAGTAAACCCATGATTAAACGTGTTTACCCTTGTCACTAAAATAGTATTGGTTGGTCCGTGTTAATGTTGTTATAAGTTTTAACTTTTCCTGGAAAAAGGTCTTTCTAAGAGGTGACATGCTGTTTTTGATGGGGGTTTTTTTTTTTATCCTTTATCCAATACAGCCCCTTTTTACGAGGCGACTGGCCAAGATATAGCATCAGACAGAAAGCAACCATATCAATAGTTAAATTATTTTAATGTTGCCACATCTGGTATCTTAAGCTACCAATAGTTCAGGTCAAGTTACTGATTTGCGGATGTTGCTAGTTCCTCTTAATCTGCATTTTAGTTTCATTGTGCCACATGATGAGTAAAATTTCACACATGCTAATTGGTCCTATGAAAATCAAGAGCTAGTTTAGGATTTAGATTCATCAAAATAGCATGTTTTGAAGCAGACTTTTCTCACAGAAAACTAAATGTTCTCTGTTTCTCTAACAGTATCACACCACATCTTCATACACTTAATTTTTAGTCACAATGTGCTCCGAATCTTGCAATTTAGGTATTACCATCTCTGCTGACTGGCAAGGTAAGGATTAGTCCATTCACAGCAACCCAATGATGAGAAGTCAACTCGCAGGAAAAAGTCACAGTTTGTTACTTCATCTAGTTTTCACATGTTGAAATTTCTAAGAGTCAGAAAGGAGAGAGTAAAAGAGTTATGAAGCAAGAGAATGCATTTAATCCAGTAAAATGCTCACTGTGTTAGTTTTGCAGTTTAATGGACCAAATGTATTATTCATGTGGGCTGGTCGGAAGGTTTGTACAAATGAGAAAAGGCAAACGAGCGTGAAGCAACGTTTCCATGCCTCTGAAGGATGAAAATCCACACGAGGCACTGCTTATGAATATTACTGTTGGAATATGTGCCTTGTATGTGTATATTTAACTAAACTTGACAACTCCCACTGGAATTGAGGGTCAGAGCTTAGGAATGCTGTTGTCGAGTCAAATTTACCAAAACAAGACAAAAAATGCATCTGGTTAATAACTCACAGCATAGTGTAGTAATCCCCAGACAGCATTCAAATATTCTCCCCCGGTGCTATAAACTGTATGACATTCACACGAGCGGACACTTCGGAAGTGCTCTGATTTTCCAGTGATGCCATGACATTGTCGCAGTTCTACTTTGTCTCCATGAAATTTGCAGCACATTTGCACCTGTCTTTGGCCCATATAATCAGTCACAGTACACAGACTTTGTCATCGTTGTCATATACGGTCTTTGCTTTAGCCCGAAGCCGCCCCTACGAGCAGAGGTGGCAGTCCACTCATGACCGATCGACTGAGTTCCGGAAGGGGCCTCACTGTTTGTTGAGTATGTGTCTGGACAATTGAAGCATGTAATTATGGGTCGTGCAATTCATGAGTTTTGCTAGCCTGAGCTGCCTTGGTCATCAATGCACGAGACGCAAATGGCATAGCCTATGTACTTCCGTCTTCGTCATATAGACATTCCTGTCCTCTTGGCTAATATGGGAAAATTGTCCCAGCTGTCATAGGGCGAGAGGCAGGGTGTACCCTGAACTGGTCGCCGGCCAATCGCAGGGCACACAGAGACGAACAACCATCCGCGCTGACCCTCACACCTGGCGACAATAACAATGTTCCATTAACCTGCCATCAGAATCAGAATCATCTCAGAATCAGAATCATCTTTATTGGCCAAGTATGTAGAACACACAAGGAATTTGTCTCCGGTATAACACGCTGCATTAGTATCATCATAAACAAGAACATGACACAAATAGGTATGGAAGGACATTTCATAATGTAAGTGAACCATAGTTTCAAGCAGAGCTAAAGTGATCAGTGGTAGAATACAATACTATTACAGTTTGTACAGTTGGTGCAGAAAATCATTGAACCATTTTAGAGAGATACAATATTTGTTGTACAAGAAGAGTGACTACGTCAGTGACTGTTTAGGGAGTTAATGGCTAGAGGGAAGAAGCTGTTTAAGTGTCTGCTGGATTTGGTGCGCATGGATCTGTAGCGCCTGCCTGAGTGGAGTAGCTGGAAAAGGTGGTGGGCGGGGTGCGGGGGATCCAGGAGGATTTTCCGTGCCCTTGTCTTGATTCTTGCAGTGTGCAAGTCCTCAAGAGTGGGTAGGGCGGTGCCATTGATTTTTTCCGCCGTCCTAATTGTCCGTTGAAGTTGGATTTTGTCCTTCTTTGTGGTGGCCCCAAACCAAACCGTGATGGAAGAACACAGGATTGATTCGATGACTGCCATGTAGAACTGACGTAGCACCTCCTGTGGCAGGCCATGCTTCCTCAGCAGCCTCAGGAAGTACATCCTCTGTTGGGCCCTTTTCAGGATGGAGATGGTGTTGAGATGGTGTTGACTTCCATGTGTGTGCCATGTGTGTTTTAGGAATGTGGGTGGAAACCGGAGTACCCGGAGAAAACCCAACTCAGGCATGGGGGAGAACATGCAAACTCCACACCGGAAGGCCAGAGCTGGAATCAAACCCTGCACCTCTGCACTGTGAGGCCAATGTGCTAACCAGTCGACCATCGTGTCGACAGCAAACATACAAATTTTCTACGAATAGGTAAATTCGAACTGCAGCTAAGTGGGATCCACTGCACAAATTGTTTGGCAATGCATATACGGTAGTTTTCTTGTAAAAGTCTCGCCCTTTTTACTCTTGTCTCGGTTTGCTCTAAGAAATGGAAAATCGACGGTGCAATATAAAAAGGGGCATTCTGTTGTGCATTAAATCTGTGGCACGTTGTGATAGGCTCAGTGATGAATAACCACATTTTTGTGTCATCTTTCAAGGTCATACCGCATTAACACCACAGCAGCATCTTCCAGCATCACAGACTAACTTCTGTAATTTAAAAGGGTTTATATGGCTTTAAACAGCTTCATATTATTTATATTGTCCACTGAGGGCCTGCCTGGCTACCCACTCATCTCTAACAGCGCCATAAAAAAACATACGGCTAAAACTTCAATAAAGATATTTTGGGAGCTAGAGTTTTCTACAGCAGATGCAAAAAGTAGACTCAATGTAAATGTGTTTTGTACAAATAATGGCAAAGTGTTACAGTATTTTGAATATTGACTCTCATATGCCATGATTGATCGCAGGTGATTTTAAGAGAATGATCAAACTGTGATTGATATCCGCAAACACAGAAAAGTTGAGTCAGTGAAGGGTGTATTATGTTCAGACCAGTATTTACATGTCAAATAAAATGGAAATGTCTGTCTTGAAAGCTTTGAAAATGTCCATATAAAGTGTCTCCCTTTGTGGCTTGTCTTCTGAGGTTGAAAAAGTTCTCCAGATGTAGTCTGAACTTAATGCACCACATAAATTAATTAATGACAAAATCACAGCGGGAGAATGCTAAAAAAAAAAAAAAGGATGGCTAGAGGAAACAGGCTTTACAAAGTGGACGTTTTTGACAAGTGGAGACAAGGCCAGGTCACTTCTGACTTTTGCACTAATCTTGCTATCTTGCTTCCCCTCCCAAAATTACCCTTGGGGGTGAGCTGGACGTGAACGGAATCCACCCCATCAAGAGAGGTGAGCTGTCGCCCGGCCATAGCGCATATTCATGCCTATGGAGCAGCGGGTGCTTCAGCGGGAGGTTGTCGGCGTGAGTTGACCCTAAACAGAAGTCTGTTTGAAAGCGTACCAAAAAAAAAAAAAAAATCTGCTTTCTTAAGACAGACGACTTAGATGTCTCTTTGGGAGTTTACAACCATTCTCTCAAAAGATATGCAAAATGTGAAAATATTATTTATTTATTTCATGTATTGTATCTTTTTCCTTTCCCGGGAGAGTTTGTTGAATTTGTAATTATCTTCCCAGCAAGGTGTTTATCTCATGCCGCACCTTGCCGGCATCACAAATCCCACAGATGATTAAAAATGAATTGTGACTTGACATCTGCCATCAGCTCAGGCAGGTATTGCTAGACAGTGCGAGCCGCTTGGCAGCAAGCAGAGAAATGTGTATTTTCTTAACCGATTAATGTAGTAACCAGTGCGGTTTACATGAGGCGTAATGCAGCGTGCTGAGGTTCTCGTGTTTTATGAGGAGCAGCAAGCATCATTTTTTTCATTAATTAACTTTAGTATACACTACAGCAGGGATACGCATTTTGTAATTCGCTATTGACCAGTCGATTGCAAAGGAGATGTTGGTTGATCGCGTGGCTTTAACTCAATGGCTGCCAATTCTCCCAGTTTTATGCCGTTAGCAGTGAATGAGTAAAAAAAAAAGACTCCCTGCCTATCATCTTTTGTGAAATTTCGCATTTTCCCCGGATTGACCTTCTGAAGGAGATGTTCACCCCAAAACCAGCGCAAAGCTTCTTGTAATAAATAAATAAAAAGACGCACTGGTGGAAATGTTTTTCTTCATCACTCACCGGGTCAAAGTACTGACGGACCTCTCAGTCCATCACTGACAGATGTCAATTTCACTTACGACTCGCGGAAACACATCTCAGTGGCCTACTCAAGAGGCCTTGCTTGAGTAGACTGCATTGACTACATACCAGAAACATTTTAGAGAGAAACTCCTGTGAGTTCAGTTTTAAATTCTGAACCTGGGCTGCAGGTTTCCGGTTTGGGTGTTCCAGTTTCCTCCACCATTCCAAAACCATGCATGGTAGGTTAAAGGAACACTCTAAATTGTTCCAAGGTGTGATTGGGAGTGTGAATTGTTGTTTGTCCATGTGTGCCCTGTGATTGCTGGCAACCTTTTTCAGGGTGTACCCTGCCTACTGCCCAAAGACCGCTGGGATAGGCTCCAGCAAGCAGTGGCTCGGATTATGGATGGATGGAATATATTATTTGTTTCATTGCTGTATCTTGTAACTGTGGGAACATTTGTTTTACGAAACATATCCATATGTGTTTTAAATAATAATTATTCATGGGATGCATGCCCCACAACACAAAGTTCCACCATCTTTTTATGGATGAATAAAAAGCTAACATATTTTATGGGGAGCCTCAAAACTCGATACAGGCTTAGTTCATATCGCTGGGAGTCAAGACATCGCCATGGAATGCATTAATGCATACACAACCATTCGTCATGTACGGGGTGAGTGGTTAGCTTTTTTTTTCCAAGCCACACAAGGCATCCATCTACATTTTGAACCGCTTATCCTTTCTACGGTCATATATGGACAAATTGGTACAGAACAACACACATTTTTATGCAGTTAACACACGCACGCACATGAACACAATAAACACTTCTGTTGTAGCATTAAATTGTTCTTATAAAATCACATTTGCTGTACAATGTGAATTTAATTGTCTTTAATTTATTACTGACCTTGTTTATGTTGATGGCTGTCATTAAGTTCTAAAAAAAGACATAAATAATACTCTTGACACATCATTTTGAGTGATATCAGAATCAGAATCATCTTTATTGGCCAAGTATGTCCAACACACAAGGAATTTGTCTCCGGTATAACACGCTGCATTAGTATCATCATAAACAAGAACATGACAAATAGGTATGGAAGGACATTTCATAATGCAAGTGAATTACATTATTACATACAATATTTTGTTCTTTCTTTTTAAAAAAAATGCATAGTTTTCACTGAACCCATTGTAATCTTGTTATTGTATCATTATCGAGAGAGTTGGCAAAAAATCGAGATTTTAGCCATATTGCACAGCCATACTCCTAAAAAAAACATTGTATAACTGTGGCTGCACTCACAATGCAGAGCGTGTTACAAAACTATGCCTAAAAACACTCTTGCCAATTCACAGACAATTCTCTGTATAGTCTCCCTTCTGAGCACTCTCACCCGCACGCATCAATACCAAAGAGGCCGACGTGTGGCATGAAAGAGCATTTCACAGATTTGACAATACCCCCCCACCCCAAAAAAAAACAACAATAAAACAAAACAGTTTCCTTTGTCTGGCCCGGGGGTCGGCAACACGCGGCTCCAAGGTCAATAAAATACAGGCTAATCTTCTATTTTGGGTTCATGTTGTGACATCTGATTTCTGAGGAGTCTGCGCCTCACCAGTCATGAACCTCACCGCACGTGACTGAGTTTTGTCACGCTTCAGGAGCGATTTGATTCAGAGACACAGGCTTAGCCTGAACAGAAGCAACTGGTTGAAGATTTCACACAACTGGGCTATAAAGGCCTTTCAATTGTTTGCGCCTTGTCAGCCGGGGTCCTGCCGCTGTTCTCACTTTACTTCCCATTGTTCACTCATCTTTTAACCTGCCATGAATGGACTGAGAGTGGTGGTGATGGTCAAGGGAGGATCTGGGATGGTGGCAGGCAGGGAGAGGAGGTGGAATTCGATGGCTTGATTTGATCTGAAAGAATAAGGGCTTTTTATCAGGGCTATTTGTGCAAATTAGGGGTTATTTTCCTACCGCAGTATGAGTGAAGGGAAAAAAAAATTGTCCTCCAATTTAGATTGTCAATGTTCGCAGTGACGTCAAAGGCTTTGATGGGTGCTTGTTCAAATGATGAGTCACCTCTGCCTTGAGATCCATCAAAGCTTCAATGTAATCCAATTTCTTTTTGCTAGGCTCGATGCTTATACAGTAATGTACAGCGCAGTGATCATCGGTCATCATCATCATCATCACGCTTTTGCAATTTTCCAACCAAGTAAATGATTTAATGATGCTCTTCATTTTCTTTTTCTTTTTCCTTCTTTTTTTTTTTTTTTTTGCAATCTGACTCCACAGTGGAGCCCAACTGAGACCATTTCAATTGGGGAAAATAAATGTGTGGACCAAACCGAATCCTATGATGCACAAATGTTCACTAGAAAATCAGGACAATCCATGTATGTGCCCGCAGAGCCTCTACTGTTTGTACGCCGAATAAATATTTAAGTTCATAATAGCCACTTTTCCATTACAGGCTCAAGAATGGCCTGGCTACGCTCTCCACCGGCCGTGAGTGGCCTGGCCTGCCCTTCGTTGCTTTTCCATAACAACAGATGCCTATCGGTTGTGGAGGGATCAATTGAACTGTGCAAGCCTCCACTGCACACTCACATTTTGTAGTTTCCTGCTGTAAGATTTCACAAGTGGTGAATTGCAATTGCGTGACATGGTGGCGTGGCAAGTTCGAGCACCTTCAACGTATAGAAGCTTTTACAACGCCAAGTTAGACTGTTTTGCTCGCTTGAAACCAGGAAACGGGCGTTTGCAGTGGAGTACCTGCCACATCGCTGACTATAAAAACCCCTTCATCTGTCGGCCAATCAGATGACGGCGACGTCACGACTCTGCTCGGCTCGCATTGTGGAACCAGGCTGGAAGAGGTTCTGAGGAACAGATCCGTTGTAATGAAAAAGTGTCATGAAAAAGGGCGGAACCAGACTGTTTCGGGGTAGATGCGGTACATTGGAAAAGGGGCTGCTTTCACAAGATTGAGGCTTAGTCAAGGATAACTGGAGGCAATTGACTCGTTTAGGGTCATTTGGTTTGAGCTTCAAAGGAGGAGTGTGGGTGTGTGGCTGCGTGCTTATGTGTGAATGCGTTGCTGCGTTTTGTTTTTCCATTGTTATTAGCAGCTGTTGTTTACCTCAGAAGCCACTAAAATCCCCAGCACGCTCCCTGAAAATGGGCCTCCACAGGGCTGCACATCTTATGCCCTAAGTAACAATTCAGACAGGCAATATTTCCATTACTAATCTAAGCCTAGAATGTGAGGGTATCAAAACACTTGCCAGATAGGAACGTGCTTTGCATCGGCATGAATTCCACAGCCTACCTCACCATGTTACATCTCAGAGGATGGCATCGTCGCCGCATTTCAGTGTTGCGCAGCAAAAGTGATAAATAATTGACACCGTGCTCCATAATGGATACACCTTATCTACATGAATGCAGTTGTTGTTTTTGTCATGGACAATAAACCGAGGCAATCCCGCAGACTTAGGAACAACTCTTTGACTCAACAGCACGCTGACACACTTTTTGTTGCGGTCGTGAATGAGCAAAATAACTGCTCACTGCAAAATGGAGCTGTTGTTTAATTATGGATTTACATGTCGAATTACAGAGGGTCTATTCATTTAAAACAATTTCATAATTCTCTTCTTTGTGCAGCAAAATAAAAAAAACTTCACTTGTCTTGAGCTGGCTGTTTATTGATTGCCCTCTTAAAACCATGTTTTAATTGAAAGTTTACAATAAAACTCACTATGTTGAGTAACACATTTTTGGCATTGCCAGTTACATTTTTGGCGGAAACCGATACCCACGGTCACATTTCCACAGTTCACACTTTTCCATCGGCCACTGAAATTGATAGATTTCCATTGACTGCCTGTAGTTTTAAAAAAAGAGCTTAAAGCGAATCCAAATTGGTCCATCAAAGATAAATGAAGTGAGGAAATCTTTGACCGTTGTGACATGGTGGCAGACCAGAAGGCTTTACGTTTTTATTTACAAATCTAGCTGGTGAGGAATGTGTGATGGGAATTAAAGACCCGTTTCGGCAGGAATGTTGTAACAAAGGAGCGTTACTATAAAAAGATGTGCAAGTGCGGCATGTGTTGTTGTTGTTATCGCTGTTGCTGAAAATTTGCTGGCAGAGACAAGTACACATATTAAGGGAAGAGAAGTTCTGCTTTCAAGCTGTGGAAGTGGCGACGTTTGTAGGAGGTCAGGCAGCCTTTGCCCAAATCAAAGGAAAAACAGTCAAACGAGAACTTTGTTTCCGTGTTTTTAGATCGCAAATCCAATTACAGTCAGAGCCAAACATTGAAACGCTCCGGTCAGATATGTTCCCTCAGCGCACGTTTCCTCCTCAGAAGGATGCTGTCGCTATAAAAAATGCATGGAAAGCTTTTGTTTCCTGGCCAATTGACTGGGATTTGCTGAATTGGACGTGTAATGTGCTCCTCCCATAAAGGCCTTAAATCCCACATGGCGGTATTTCAGAAGTCGACTGCAAAGATTGTCTGCCGCGAACACACAAACACAAACGCATCTATGCGTGGAAGAAAACAGCAGCGGCAGGAGGATTGCGAGTCAAGGTGTCGTCAGTGTTTTTATGATCCCACCAATTGCGCTGGCCAAGAAAAATGAACGATTCCCTCAAGCGGTTGATGCGCAATGCCAAAACGCATCTTCTCAAATAACATCTCCACTTTTATAAAGGAAACTGAGATTTAAGTATGACAAATGTGGGATGATTTGGGTGAAAACGGGACTTGGAGTAGGATCAGTGTGATGGCAAAAATCCCCAACCTTGGGCGGCCTCCTCTGTTGGCGCGAGAAGGAAGTGGGTGGCGAAAGCTCGGCAAGCCGTTTCATGCCCGAGACAGGGAAGCGGTCCCAAGCATCTTGTTTTGCATTGTCTGGAGTTGCCATTGTTGGTTGAATGTCACACAGCAACTTCCAGCGCTCAATGGGTTGAGCTGACTGAATCGATGGCTGCTGGATCTGGCTACTCGCGCGTGTAAATGTGGACCTTTCAGCTTCATCAAATGCCGGTAAGAGCTGGCTTAGCTGCAGCTATTGTTTGCAAAGGCTCGAATGAAATGTGGATATTGCTCTCTGCTGGCCAAACTCTGGAAACTGCAGCAGTGCAACACCCACCGATATGTGGGCCGTAATCCTTGAACAACGGGGTGGCTGGGGGGGCTGCTCGAACTAATGTATTGTTTAAAGCCACTGCCGTTACTACTTTCAGAGGGCAAACTTACATTTCTAAGAGTAGATTCTAGAAAGGAGAAAAGGAAATCGAAAGGCATCTTTACCCGTAGAAGTGCTCCAGGTGGTTCATTGAAGAGGAGGCCTTTTAAGTGGCTTTTGACCCAGGTCAGGAATGATGCTTTCCCACGCCAAGGGTCGTGGCTTTAATCCTCAATCACCCCACGTGCATAATTTTTTTATTTTTTTTATTTTTTTACAATATTCACTCTTCCTGGATGGACTGTATACTGGTTTATGTTATAATGGAAAAGGGGAATCATCAAAATAATACAGGTTAGATCATAGAGGGATTCTGTTTGTTAACAGCAATGTTACTGATTCGGAATACGATCTTCAATAGCCATGCCCGTCTCCGAAAAAGACATCCCCGAATTACGTTTGTCCAGCGCGAGAAGGAGAGCCATTCTGATCCCTCATAAAACCCTGGAGAGTTTCTTGATGACATTACACACTTTTCTTGCAACACAGCCTTTGCCAGTTACTCTTGGTGACAACTTTATGACTTGTAAATAAGTTTACGTGCTTTGGGTAAAATTGTAATTCAATGCTTGTTTCCTGTAGGATAACCACGGCGGCATTGATTTCGCCGTAAAGTTTAAAACACATTTAAACTATATAAAATCTGTCATGTTGATTTACTTTGAAATCCACGCAGTTGCAGTTAAATCCGATGGTGCAAAAGAGCACAATAATGAAAGATATGAATTTTCATCATTTCCTGGTGCCTTGTTCTCAGTCCCTTGAGTATCGTATCAGTCCGAAAATTTCTGGCCATCTATCAAAAGCTCACTCGAAGCAAGAAAAGCCACTTAATATCGCATGAGCAATTTCTTTAAAGATTTGACTGAGAGGGCAAAGGACATTTGCTGCAGTATTTTAGCACCCTTTTTGAGACATTGGATGCGGCGAGCTTCTAACGATAGAATGAGGGATGGTGTGTAAGGCAGCATTTGAACTGTGGGACAACCTCCAGTAGAATTTTACGTTTGTCATTTGCTTCCCGATCTCACCTTGCAGTTCAGGGGCATTTATTTTAGGCCACTCGGTTATCGACAAAGCACTTGCACGAGGCCATATTTTTACTGCCAAGTCAATTGCTGTCCCTGAGAGTTCCATCCTCTATTTTCACCGCACATTGTTTTTTAAGATGTACTATTATTGCAACAAAAAAACTATTTAAATCGACAGTGTGACCTCTACACCGTGCTCTTCAGCTGGTGACACTGAAAATTGCTGTTGGCAGTAACTGTCATTGTTTGACACTTGCTATGAATCACAATAGGAACTTATCATCAGCCGTGAGAGCTGTAGCAGCCTTTGTCATGCCGGGTGACATTGGTTCTTCAAGGTTTTTCATCATAATTCTCTTCCCTGTTATATCTGTACCAGTCAATGAGAGTCATCAAACTATGCAATATAAAAAGAAGAATGGTTTTGAATATTCAACACAAGAAGCTAGGACGCAATACTGAAGCCAGATTTCAGTGAATTAATCAATTACCGATACTATTGATTTATGATATTAATTAATGCCGATAATAACGCGCTAAACTGACAGCTGTCAGTTGTCTTTTCTTTCAGAAAAATATCTCAGAGAATAATGAAGATACACCAACTGAACACCTGCATCTAACCTGCAATTAGCACGACTGTGTGAAGGCTAATTGCAGGGTTTTTTTTTTCTTTTCAAGATGGCGCCCGAGTAGGCAGCCTTCAGCAAGTGCTCTTCAAGAGCCTTGCTTCTTTTGTTCTTTTTTGTTGTTTTTGTATTTTTGTTTTGTCACATGTTTGTTGTTTCGTCGTGTGGACCTGATGTGGACTGTTTTCAGCGTTTTTGGACCACGACATTCGTCAAAGGAGAAGAATCTGTCCTTGGTGGTTGCGCCTTCTTGGCAGCACGCCTGTACCAGCACAGATTTTGATTGGGAGGAATGTCGGCGCCATTGACTGTCGGTGCTGGACAGCCCCGGGGCGCTTGTGTGTTTTGCGCCTGTAATGGGCAGCATTTTTCACAGCCCCGTTTTGTTCAGTGAAGATGTCGGCGCTGTTGGACAGTCTGCGTTGGTGCGGCTGGATGGATGTCTGCTGAAGTTGAGGATGAGGAGAGAGGAGCGTCGGCGAGGAGCGCCGATGCGTATTTGGAACTGAGAGTCACTGCTTGGATTTGGAATGGATTTGCATGGGACAGGAGAAGTGAACCAATCTCTTTTTTCGTCAATGGATGCTACAGCTTCTTGTTGACTTTGAAACTGAGCTTGTAGCCGACGTGTGCACATTTTGAGCATGACGTCTCTGATCCACTGGTGAAAGGACACTTTGATTCTCTCCTCTTTCATCTCAAACTGCTTTAAACAAAGCGTATGAGGGAAAAGTGGTTAGGGCTGCACGACTGTCCGTGTTTTATGTTATGTGTTGTGTTCATTATTTTACTTTTTGTTCATGTTTTATGTTGTGTGTTGTGTTTATTATTTTACTTTATGTTAACTGTTTTGTTAAGCGCTTTGTTACAGCTGCCGCTGTTGTGAAAGCGCTATATAAATCAGCATGTATTGTATTGTATTGTATTGTATTGTATTGTATTGTATTGTATTGTATTGTTAACAAAGTCGACAACCCTGCTGTTGCCTCTGAGAAGCCTGCCGGCAACATGCATCGACTCTTTCCAGATAGATGTGGCACATTAGACTCTCTTTACAGAAATGAAAAACGTTTGTTTTAACACAAAAAGGCCAGTTTAGCCCGGCATTTACCCCATCCCCCCGAACAAAAGTTAACATTTGCAAGACCCTGCTTCAAAATGTTTGTGTACTTTAATTATTTTGTTTTAGATTCCTTCATAGTTGAAAAGTACCTTTAATAGAAATGACAGACCTCTCCCTGCTTTATAAGTGGGAAAACTTCAAAAATCAGCAATGTATCAAATACTTGTTCACCCCACTGTAACGGCCAGGTGAGCGATTGTCGTGTCACTGCTGATACAGATGTATATGTATGTGCACGGATGTATATATTTGAGACATACACACAGTATCACTTGCGTCAAGATGAATCCTCTTCCCTCCAAAATCATCACTTTTCAGGAGACGTCCCAAAGCGGCATGTTTGTTCAAGCATTCACGTGACATCCCCAAAAAGAACAAGCCATTTTCAACACTCTACATAGGTCAGTAATTTATGAAAATTACATCTCAACGAGCAGACTGACTAATAGTCAGAAGTCTTTTTTTTTTTTTTGTTTTTTTTTTAATTCTCAAAAGTGGGAGCCCAGGTGGATTGTCTTGAGATTTCACAGTGACATCTGCTGGGCGTTTGTATGTACGAACCAATGAGTGGGTCAAAGTTTGCTTTGAGGACGAAGAAGTGGTGTTTGCGGAGGAAGGTCACCGATCCAATCTCCGCAGGAAGTGAGGAATCAAGTGGACTGGAACGTCACGCCCAGTACAAAGTTCCACTCAAGGTCCCCTTGAAGCCAAAGGAGGCTGCTGGATGATGCTGTGAGCTGCGTCGTGCCCGTTTTAAAATGCTAATGCTGGGGCACTGCAGCGGCGTGACATTGTGTGCGCCGCATGTGAACAAAGGTTGGGCACAAAGCCAGCTCACGTCCTAATCAAATATCTGCGGTTCGTTTGTTTTTAAGTGCTTTCAAATGTACTTTGAATCATGTGAAGCACAATTTACCTCGTGTAGGAAACGTGCTATATCTAAACAAAGCAGCCTTGACTAGCCTTTGGTTATGGTCAGTCTAATTTGTGATCCTTTACCTGAGTGGAATGTTTCACCAAAGATAAAAATAAACACATAATTCGCTTCTGTATTGATTCATTGCAGTGCGGCCAAACAAACTTCAGAGGGAAGCAACTGGGTTGGTGTGCACGTTTAATTGCAGGATTTCACATTCAAATGAAATTGTGTTGAAATAAGTGCAGTACTGTATTTGATTGTAGAAAACCCTGCACGCTTATGTTTGCACTGGTTATGCCTTGAGTTAGATTTAGTGAACCTTGGAAGGTGAAAGTTTAACCTCCACTGGGAAAAAAAAGTAGTCATGTTCTTTGTGCAAATTAATATTTATTCTTGACCTTCTTAAAGATACTTTTCAGAGCACAAATGAGACGACACTCCACAACCCATGTTGCACCCTTCTCCATGCGGGCAGAACACATCAGAGCACATACATAGAATTTACACACTTTAAGATGGACCAGGGTTGACAACAAAGCAGCATCACCAAGAAATACAACCAAAAACTTTCTATTTACACTGAGCAGCTCCAGTTGATCAAAAGTAGGGGTTTTAGAATGTAAAGTGTCTCTGTCTTTCTTTGGAATTTATCTATGCCATGTTTTCAATGGACTTTCGCCAAAACGTAAAGCACGGTTATTATTTTCTTTCTTTATAGCCTATTTACACAATGGCAGAGAATGACGGCATGTACGGATTCATTTGGCGTTTCATCAAGTGGTGATTGTTGGCTCAAAGAATACCGTCAATCTGTTCTTTTTAACTTGGCAAACATTTGCGAATAGGCCTGTGTGAAAACGGGATCGAATCTGTGTGTGTGTGTGTGTGTGTGTGTGTGTGTGCAGTGTTTTCACAATAACTATTTACCAGCGTGCTAGCGGAAATTGAGAAGATAAATTGCGCATTTCTACACGCCAATGGGAAATATCACTGCCGTCAACGGGAATTCATTGCTTTCCCAATACAAAAGCTCCCAAAAAAATAGCAAAACACATTTATGGCGGTGTCTGTTTTTTTTTTGCTTGTTTTTTTCCTAACAGGAAATCTTGTTTTTCTAAACCACACTCCTCATTTGGGAAATTTTATTACAACGTTAACAGCATCTCCTTTGGTCCTTTACTTCTGTCATGAATCGTGGTAATGCTAAATCGATTTCTACATGTGCTTGCAGCACGAGTGTGAAATTGACGGCTGCTGTCAAGTCAGTAATTACCTTCTCCCTTTTTCCCTGTTGTGCAAACGTCTGTCAATTTATGTGGGAATTTCTGCTTAGTATCGTCTATTTCTCGGGAATGCTTACAGGTGACCATCCATACAGGTTAGGATTCTTACCGAGGCAAAAACAACGCACAGTATGTTTGTATCAACTCTAAGAGACGGACTTTTGGGGAGGTGGTCAAATCAAAGGAAATATCGAGTGCAGGACAAGTGTTGGTTCGGTGTTTATTCTTGAGGCTCGAGTCCTTCCAGGTGGTCGGGGATGGGGAGGCCCGAGAGGATTGTCAGACACTTGTTCCACACGTTGAACACGGGACACACGGCTTGGGCGAAGGAGACGTGGAAAGTGTGCAGGTGCTGCGAGCCCACAGCGTCGTAGAAGGTCAGGTGACCAGCGTCGTAGTCCAAGAGGATGCCTACTCTGCGCAGATGGGGCGAAGGCTCAATGGCCAGCTCTTTGCTGTTGTGGCGGACCACCCAGGAGTTGTTGCAGCGGCAGAGCACCCACGACGATGAGTTCTTGCCGATCCACTCGTGCTTAGGCGCCGACTTGTATGCTATGCCCACGGCGTACCTGGAGAGGAGGGCAGGGATGTTAGGCTTGGCACAACAATGACCTCGTAAAGAAAAACATACCACGTGCTTCCTCCGATCATGGCCTCCCAGTAGTGGCGCCCACTGTCGATGTAAACGTTCCCCACCACGCCGTAGCTGCTCTGGCTGGAGAACCGCTCTTGGCTGTGGCCTTTTTTCGATGTGCTCTCGTCGCGTTCCACTGTCAAGTTGTCGTGTGAGATTTTCAGCTTCTTGTGAGCAGATTTGGGGTCGAGCTTGAAGGGCTGGCCTGCCGGGGCAATGGCGAAAACAAAGTGATGCTGAAACACGACCATATTGAGATTGATAGCAGGCATGATCCCTCACAGAACACCTCATTTATTTTCAGTAAATTTAATTTCATTTTTGCAGAGGGGAAAAGAAAGAAATCCACATCTAGCTGAGTGGAGAAAATGAAAATAATGATGCGAAACATGCCACGGATTAGATTTCAGTCACGCTTTGTTTTTGAGTTTGTCTTCGTTGGCGACTTACTGTTAGTTTTTAGAGTCCCCGGGTCACTGCTTCGACTCCCTGCTTGGTTAATCGCCTTGACAACAAAGATGTACTTGGTGCCACTCTGCAGGCCATGTACAGTGTAATGGTTCTGTTTGATGTTGGGCACAATCATCCAGCTCTCCAATGAATTGCACAGACCTGAGAGGAAAGATTTGCAAGTAGGACGAGATGACTACAATGGGATGAAGTAGAGTGCGGTGTCAGTAAAGATTAATGACAACTCAGAACGACCTTGTCAAAAGTGAAAACAACTCAGGAATGGCGGCAACTTTTAAATGAGCTGCGCCCTGTCTTTTGACCGAACCACACCATGTTTCTCGGAAAGGATGAATCATGTTTTGGCAAAGTCCTTCAAGGATAGGGCAAATCAGTTCATGAGGTGTCTTCACTGACGAGGTAGTAATTGCATTTGAGGCAACAGACATTGACCTGTACGTATTTTATTTATTGCTCAGTTGCTCACATTTATTCACCATGCTGCACAAACTTCATGTGGAAGCTAAAACGCAAGCACAATCCTTGACTGAGACACTCTGAGTTAAGTTCGCTGCCGGTCACCTTTTCAAGTCATCAACCAGAAGGACGATGTGGGCAAAAACAAACAAACAAACAAAAAAAACATCAGCTTTCTTAAGCGTGGCAAACAGAACTGGGGATGATGCGGTAATGGACTATCCATCCCAAGATTCCCCACAGATCTGCGGTGTCCTTCAACAACAATCGATTTTTACTGTTTTCTCTTTTTTTCTTTCTTGGTCTATTTTCTCAGCTAATACTACCAGCGCTCGGTTTGATAACAGACACATATTTATTGTTCGGCAAAGTCGTGGCCGCAGGGTCTTTGTTTATGGCGATATGTCCACTACATGTTGTCGACATGCACACATTCTTCTTGAAAAGTTGAGAAGACGGATTTGACAAGACATTTGAATGAGGCCCTTTGTTTGCGGCTTGGATAAATGTTTGATCCCCCCTCCCACCCCCCCATTTATACACAGGACTTACTGGCAATGTTGGACTGTCCAGTGAAGATAGCATATTGGAGCTCGTATGACCCTACTGTGAATTCATCATCAGATGTCCAGTGGACTGAGATAGTGTCGTAGGATGCTGTGCACAGCTCTTCCCGAATGCACGGCGCAGACGGAGCTGCGGAGGAAAGACGGAACATTTTCGTTAGCGATGGCGTTGGTGATGATTCATCATGATAGCACTGCTGAAAGTTAATAGCTAAGTTAATTCCTTTCTTTATGATTAAGTGGACCAATGGTGGATCACAGAAAGCACAAATAAATATGTTTTCGGGGGAAGGGGTGTAACAAATGTTCATTTCATCAAGTTAGACCAGAGGTCTCCAACATTTTGCACAATGAGAGCTCTGTCAACAAAATGAATGGTTTCGGTAGCATTAACATTCATTCATTTTCTGTCTCTTTATCCAGTTGAGTATCACCTGTGAACCGAAGTCTACTGTCCGTCTATTGTCCATCAATTAAGCTACTAAGGGTTTTTTTTTTAGGATAGTGAAAATGATTTAAAATAACTTAGGGCTGATTAAAGTGTTGCAAATGGACTGAGTGTCTCCATGTGGGAAAAAAAAATCCACTTTATGGTTTACCAGTGAGGTAATCGAGATTTTCCAGCAGTTTCTTTTCTCTGGAGAAGTCCAGGGCAAAGTTGTCAAACGTGTCTGTCAGGTGTATCTCAGGAATAAGCACTTGGGTTGATGCAGTTGCCATGGAAACCCTAAAAGTGAGCAAACAAAAATCCTGGATATCATTCAATACTATAAATACATCCGACTTTGTCCAAGGCAAACTGTACATTTAAATTCAGGGAAAACAAGCGTTTGTGTTTCTTTGAAGGAAGGCACATGTTCGCTCCGGGCCTTTGCTGGCCAAAATCAATCGGACGGCTTAGTTGAAGCTTAAGTAGACAAGCGGGATAAGATTGGGTTAAATCGTAAATGTAATGCAGAGGCGGAAAAATCAATCACAGACAAAGTTTTCAAACGGACTCTTTTCGTCTCCCATTGTCTTCTCCTCATTTCTGAGCACTAAGCGGGTTGAACGGGTTCAGTCCTGACCTCTCGTTAATGCTCTTAGCGGTCTGCAGAAAGCGGGCGTGGTCGCTCTCTTTCAGTGTCTGGTCGGCTTGTGTGATGAGCACAGAGGATCTCTCAATACACTGCTGGCAGTTGGAGATCTGCTGGGCCAGCTTGCGTAGCCTTTGCGCCTGAATAGGGAGGGTCAAAAATGGTGAGCGAGAAGTGGACATCACATTGTTTTTAAGACCCTGAACCCTGACCACATCCATCCATTTTTCCATAGTATTCTGAGCTACTCTAAAATACAGCTGTCCGCGATATTTAACAACAATTCTTCGATCTGTCTCGAAAATATCTGATTGGAATGAACTATGTATTTATTGTGTATGCATCATGCTGAGAGGTCTAATATTCTGACCCTGTTATGCAGCAAGCAACTCTCAGTATGACGCGCTGCGCCACTGGAGGCTGCAGATTGTTTTGATACATTTGATTGTACAAATGGTGAGTTGTGTTCGGCCAGAATGCAAGAAGAAAGCAAATCAGCTTTGTTAGGCTCGAGTTGCACACAACCCTAATAAGGACACGCGGGATATAAAGCGGAGGGATGGATGCTCTACGCATACACGGCAATCTTAAACAATATGGCAGTGGTTATAATGAGTTAATTTTGAAGTCTTCTCTCTCGATGCGATTGACTTCTCAAAGATGAGCCTATAAATAATTTTCTAAATTCTAGTCTGTGAATGTCTGGTATGAAAAGATGACCTTTAGAGAACGACCAGTTCCACTCCCTGCCACTACAGACGGAGATTTCAAGAGACAGATTGAGGTTACGCTGAATTTAGGCCAAAGCACATTTTGTCAGCAATGTGGCCTGAACATTGTAATCTCTGTTCAAATCTGATGCTTTGCAAAGTCCTTCAACCATTGCAGACTATTTTAAGTCCTATTGATCCTGCCTAGTGGTGCATCAAATAAAAATGTGTTGATGGAAGAAGGTTGTTACTTCACTGCGGTCCTCAATACTAAGGTGCTGTACAGTGTTAAAGTCTCATCGAATGCATCATGAAAAGTTTACAGTACATGCATAGTCACTCTCCTGGATGCGGCAAGACCTATTTTGGGTCAGTCAGTCTGTTTGGATGTAATGCATGAGTAAATAGGTCAATGGATAGGAACAAAAGAGAAGAAGCAAAAGTGCAACATGGACCGGAGGCCACAAATGTTTGAAATGATCAATGCTGATTTCCACCGCTAAGTCCCCTTACCTTCCCTTCCTTAATCTTGTTGCCAATTATCTGTCGCCTCTGCTGGATGATGTCGATCAAAGTGTCGCACTCATCCAAGAGCTTACCCTCCTGGCGGGATGCATTCACCTGTGCGGGGAAGCCACAGTGAGACACTTCCAAGCGGTTCTTTGACCTCTTGGGGTAAGCTTTTCAAAGCTGTGAAACACTTCTGCTTTGTGAATTCAAGGTAGCCAAAACAAACAACAACAAAAATCCCACCTATAGTAGGATGCATTTTAATTTTACACTACTGTACTGCAAAGTACGACCGCAGTGATAAACATGTTGGTAGATGTCAAAACCGAGCATTGTTGCACCCCACGCCCCTCCAACAATACCGTGTGTACTTAAAATCTCAATATAGACCAAAAATGAGAACTCTGTTTTAAATTTTGATGAAGTTGCACTTTCTGCACAGCTTTAACATCATTCAAAAAAGTAGTAAAAGTTTCATTTGAACTGACCTAAGTACCGAAAACTTTTCTTGAGTGGCTGTCGTGTGAGTGTATTGTACAAAGACCGGGGGTGGCCAAACTTTTACTTCCAAGAGCCACAGAGAAGAAAAAAAAACACATGATGGTCACCTTGACATCTTTCATGATGTATTTTCCAAGCTAAAACAAATCCAGTGGGTAGGTCTGTAAAATGTATATGCAGTTGCTGTTATACTGTTGAATGCTGTTATATTGACAATGTACACAATGTTGCTGCACCATTTGTTTTCACTGCCATGATTAAAGTGTTAATGCGGTGTGATATAGATGCTAATTAGAGTTTAGCGTTAAGCTGGCAGACTGGAAGGCCGAGCTATGGTTGTTTTAATTAAATTCACAATGTGGTATTCTTCCTGTGTTTATGTTTAGCTTTAGAAGGAATGGCATTGAACACCTTGAAGCCTCTTTTTTTTAAGAGTTGTTTACGATTTGCCCAAGTGCTTCCATTGTCAAGTGAGTTGAGCTCAGTGCCACGGCTGATTTTTTTATTTTATTTTCTGATCATGACTCTGTTTTTGTTTCGATTAAATTTGGTTTCGGTTCATAGTTTACGTTCATGGTTCTGTTCTGTCTGTGACCAACAGATGGCGATGGAGGGCTTATAATGTCATTAGCTTTTTCTATAATAAGGACTGCCACGCCCACCCCTCAGTGTTGGCTTGTGTTGCTGTCATGTTTGTTTGTTTTTTGTTTCTGTTGCTGTTACATTGTTTTGTTTTTCATAGAGATGTGTTTTGTTGTTACTTGTTTTGGTGGGTTTTCAGGACTTTTTTGTGTTATTGATTTAGTTTGTTCAGTATGGCCCGGTGTGTGTTTTGTTCATACATTTGGTTCTCCTGCCTCATTGCTTCTTTGGTCCATTACCAACGCACAACATGACATTTTTTCCAATAATATATATACTGTATTATTTTTTTTGGGGGGTGCTTTTTTTTCAGGGGAGCCAACCCGTTTTTTAAAAGAATTTTCTCGATTATTTTTATTTTTTTCCTTTTCCCCCTTCAATGGGCCTCAATTAAACAGATTTTCGCTCATCATGGGCCAACCCCTATCTGAGGTCCACTGTAATAACAAAAATAAGAATTATATTAATATTTGTTACTACTATTAATATATTTATCATTTGAATTTTGGTTCCTGTTACAACAGGTACAACAGAATTGAACCTGTGGTTTTTGAAAGGTCATTTTGACGTTTAATGCTTTGCGATTAAAGATGACGTTGACATATTGCTCATCTGTCTGATCCTTCACTGGGATTATTTCCATAGCAGCACGCTTAGAAAGCACAAATCCTGCTTCTGAAATTGAAGTGGAGTTCAATTATTACACGACAGAAATGCTTCAGCCCCACAGAAAGCAAGATAGTTGCATCCACAGTTGTTATGCAGAGCACATTGTGTGCAATGCACAGAAGTATTTAATGACTGTGTTGGCAAAGGCTACTGGACCATATGACAGAATGTAACATGGCATGCTGATCAAGTGATTCATTTAAACATTGGAAAAAAAGCCGGAGAACATTCAGCCATTTTACAATAAACTGGGCTTCGTAATGAAGGCAACAAGAAATACGAAAAGAGCCGAAGGGACTGTCAGTGCAGTGAATTTCCTGTATAACCCGGCATGTCATTTCCAACTCACATCAAAGCACACTCCCAACATTCATATGGACTCTCCTCAAGCTATTTTCGGAGTCTGGAGTGTGTGAACCATAATGCACAGGGGCGGTTGGAGGGGACGGCGAAGTGGGACAAGTGTTTTTTCCACCCCTTGTTTTACACATCATTTATTCATGGCTGTTCTTTTGTTGTTGTTGTTGTTTTTTCAGGCAGGTTTCAACTTTCCGCATCATCAAAACGAGCTTCAGCTCACCACAAAGCACAGAAGGCTGTCTTCACCAACAACACTGCACACGAATCCACGTTTTGGCATTATAGCATCGTGATCAAGCACAATACTCGCTTCTTGTGGTTTCTAAAGGCCGTGTCAATCAAAGATGCCGCTTTCCATTAACTCCAAAGGGATGCTGCTGCAGATTTAACCCATAGGCGCTGCTTTTTATAAAAGCTTCTTTGAGCGCTTGTGTATGTAATGTCAGTGTGCGGGTTTAAAACAGAGTTGCCTCCAAATACCCCAGTCGGCTTAGCTCCGTGCAATGCACTGCCCTCAGTTTTGTACGCATGCTCAACCATCATGCTGGAAAGAATGAATAACTCACCAGATATCTGCACCTCATCGGGACATTGAACAAAGTGTTGCACATTCAATGTGATCTACACAAAAAACTACAGCTACACATTTTTGTTTGCCTGCACTGTTAGCCAATTGCTAAATAAAAGTAATGGACGGAAAGTCCCTAGAAACCATGCAAATATGCATCGCGTGTGTTCTCAACAATTTGGGGATGACAGAAAGCAATCTGATCGGACACCCAGTGAGCGCACTGACACAAGAAAGCCATTGCAGCAGAATGAGTTTCGATGATGTGATCATTTATTTTCTTGGGCTGAGTACAGAAAAAGGTTGCCAACTCCAAAGAACCTCATTTTGCTGTGCACAATAAAAAGGGGAAACATGATTCGCCCTCAACATTTACATCCCTGACAAGCCTCGGTAGATCACTCACCTCCACATGTTGACAAGTCTGAATCAGTTTCCCCATTAGCGACTCCAGCTCGTTGTTCCTCTTGATCAGATTACTCAGGTTTGAATCCAAGGCTTGCTGGAGAAAAAGGCATCAAGTTGACATGAATGAGAAAGCGCCCACACAACAAAAACAACGGTAAAGCCTCCAACAAAAGCAAAGCAGTCGAGCCACGAGACAAGTAAGTTTTGAGGTATCCTCAGGCGCTTCTTTACAAAACAAAAACAGACACTATTAAACAAAAGCGTGATCCTTTCATTCTGTAAGGAAAGGTTATGCTACATTTTGAGATAGAAAAGCACCCCGGCGCGTCTCCAAGCGTATTTCCATACCTCCGCGCGAGGGTGACAACCCTCATCCCTGCACTGCCTCCTCATCTTGTCCCGTTGGAGCCCGAGACACAGTCCTGCCCTAGCTGAGGATGTGAGTGGGACAGCCACTCCACTGAGCACCAAGCCATGCGCAAACCCGGCCAAGCGGCAAATTAGGCATCAAAAGCTTTTTTCCTCTCCTATGAGAGCATGCAGCACTTGCGGCTAACGAACCGGCAAACAGGTGACAGCACGTCATCCCCATTCGACTCCACATTTCTCTTGTATTCATATACTGTATATACTGTGTGTGTATATATATATATATATATATATATATATATATATATATATATATATATATATCAGAAAGGGCACAAGCTGTCTCCTTTATTTCCAAGAGTTTCACCGAAATGCCAAATCAAGCCTGCTAAATATAATACTCCTTTTTCCATCTCGAATGAATCCAAGATGAGTGTTACTGTGGTGCTTTTTTTCTCAAACAGCTCCATCTGGCCACATGCTTTCCCAACACAGCAAAGAGCATGAACTGGATAAATTGTTTTTTGTTTTTTTTTTAAGTTCAAACTGATAATATCACATTCGCCATGCTTTATCAAGTAGTTCCTCGGTGTACATCAGTTTTAATTTGAAATTCACAGTCAACACAGCACAAGACTTAAGGGATTTGCGTTGTGTGTGTTTATGGGTGAGCCTCGTCGTGGCATAGGTAGCTTAAAGGATGGCCTTAATACGATGCTGGCACACAAAAGCAAAAGCAGCACAAATGTCTTCTTTGGAAGCCTATGACAGGTTTGCATAGTGCCTTATCACCGTGTGCTTTGTGTGTCACCGCAAGTATAGATGAACATGATGCCGCTTACCTTACAGGTCCTTAACCACCATTCCGTTATATATAATGGATAAATTTGCCTCTTTGCTGTCTGGCTATGCACATGCGTGCACATCAAAGTGTGCATATGTTTATGCTCACACGTGCATAGTATGCATGCTAAAGCAGATGATCTGTACTTCTTTTTTGTGCAGTGATAATTGATGAAATTATGCTGGCAACACTAAAGGCCACGTGGTTACAGATTGTTGTATAACACAATAAAGCTGGCAGGGGAAACCTGTGTGCTCGCGCAGCAGCTCCCATCGTTTATCCCAGAGGTTTTTCCTCACTCTCGCCCACCATCCGGAATTTAAATATGTTTTTTTCCGAGCGCCTGTGGGTAATTTCATCGAGGAAAAGGGATGGGTATTCCAAAACTAACCCCGATGGCCCTTATCAGACTTTCACTTAAAAAAAAAGGAAACTATTAGTCATCTAGTATTCTTTCATTTTGTATGTGTGTGTGTCTGTGTGTGTGCGCGTGTGTCCGGCAAAGTCTTGATGGGCAAAAACATCACATGCATGCTGTCTTGCGGGAAATACATTCATTTTCAGATGAATGGATGTGAGTGTGCAGACTGTGGGTTCAGTTTCCCATTCAGTGGTGGTGTGAATGTGACTGTGAACGCTGGTCTCCGTGCCTGGTGATTAATTGGCAATCAGTCCAAGGTCCAGGCTTCAGGGCAAAGCTTTTCCCGTAGGTGGGTGAGCGAATGAGAGGGTGACCTAACTTTGACCTCCAGATTATCTGCCTTGCTCGTAAATGAGTTCAATCAGCTCTTGGAATGGCAATTGCATCCTTTTCAAATAGACACATACAATGCGTAGCTCCTCTCCAACAAAGACAGCAGCACACTGATAGAGTATAGCCACGCTCAATTAAGCCCAGCTAACACCCAGCGGGTGATTGGCACTCATTAACCTGCAACCTCATTGAAAATGGCCATGTCTCTCCGTTCATTAAGCGCCCCCATACGCGCGCCCGTTGTGGCACTGTATGCATGGCTCTGTGCACGCAGCCCGCACACCAGCGTGGCTCCGTCATCATGCTAATTGCCTAACAACTCCACAGGTGTAATCGCCGCAAAATGATACCATCTCACCTGTTCATTCGGATTCAATTCCTTCTCAGACTGTGGTTATTCAAGCAAAAAGAGTACCGTTTATTTTTGGCTTTAGTACTTTAACGCTATGATCCGGTGTGTCTTAAGTGTTTCTGAAATTGAAAGTCTCTCGTTGGGTGTGACATGGGAGAGAGAGTGTCGTGTGCTCCAATCACAAAAATAAATTAATTGAGAAGAATAATGTTGGTAAATATAGCACAGCTTATCAGAGCAACACCGACATAGTTTTCCCCTGAGGGCATTTTTTGGAACTATCTTTCCTCTTCCGACCCTAATTTGGCCATTGATGTCCTTGCCCCAAAAAGTCCAGACAAATCTGTTCAGGCAGCAAAGCCCCCGCATTTAGTGTCTTTAATTTCAGTTTGAAACGGTTGGGTGATGGTGCTGCTATTCAGCCTGCTTAAAAAAAGGTGCATTTACCCAACACTATTAAAACAGGAACTCTTTTTGTTTGTTTGTAGTCTTGAAATGTTTTACATACAGACAACAACAGTGTCAAAAACAATCCATGTTGACACTGGCTTTCAGAAATGCGGGAAAAGGCAATCACGTTCATACCAGGGTGGTTGTGGGCAACGTCGGTTTGTAAAGAAACACAATATTCACCAATGTACACCTTGTCTTCCAGGCTACTATCCAAACGAGTTGAATACTCTGCGAGAGGGTCTGCTTGAGTTCAAGATTTGGCACTGCGTAGGTTGCAGTAAGTTTACATTTTACTGGATAAATGAAGCAGACAATTCCTACTATCTTGACCAGCACAAATGCAATAACGGTGCTGTTACCGCTCTTGTTTTTTGGTTGTGTTTCCCAGACAACAGTAACACTGTTATTTCCAAATGTGTCATTCTTAAATGGGCTCCAAAATGCAGTTCTTACTCAAATAAATGGGCATTTTCAGCTGAATGCAGTCATGTAAACCTGTGATCTGTCATCACTTGGGAGGGATACATATTTATTTTGTACAAATAATGTCTATTTTGGTATAATTTGGAAATATCAATGGCAGTGACGTACAGTGACAGGCAGAACAATTAAATGCCCTTCCACTCGATGGCAGTTCATCTGCGTACTTTTTGTGACTGTGATTTTTGTTTCGTGGCGCGCTGTGAGATTTCTATTTTCTCCACGTATAAATAATGTACCTTGGCTCGGTGAAGTTTGGAGAACACTTATGTAAATGACTCCACCTCTTTGGCCTCAATCCATCGCTGGTAAAACAGCGGTATAGCCAAATAAAAAAAAAAAAACACATTTAAATCACTCACCCTGAGTTTTTCGAAGCGCTCACTCAGTGCAGCCACCTGGTGGTCTCTGTGCCTTCCCACCAGTTTGCAGAGGGAGCAGATGAGCTGGTCATCAGTCACACAGTACATATTGACTTTCTCCTCCTCGTGCTCCAAGCACTGGAGCCCTCGCAGGTGGGAGCCTGGCATGGGCTCAATGAGCCGATGTCCAGTAAATGGCTTCTTGTTGGGGTGGGTGGCCCTGAGGCACTCCTCGCAGTACGACACTTCACATGTCACGCACGTCTTAACCGCCTCCTGTGGCGGATCCTGCTCGCAGAACTGGCACTGGACCGGTTCCAGAGGGGTGCCTGGGCTTGACATGGCGACGCTGACGGGGACCAGGGCCAGCCGCTCACTTTCTTCTTCACCGGGCGAGTTGGGCCCGCTTTGGGGGGCAGGCAGGGGCAGCGGCAAAGGAAGCCCACCTGAAGATGAGGCCTGCTGAACTCTGTCGATGATGTTCTGCAAGGTCACGTTTCTCTTGAGTCCTTCAAGCCCACGTTCAGGACTCAAGGAAATGACATATCTGCATGTGGGACACTGGAAGGCGCTGATACTTTGAACCGATTCGTTGGTGGCACAGTGCGAGACGAGGATGCGGTGAGCACAGCCGAAACATAAACTGTGGGCACAGGGGAGCAGCAGTGGGTCCTCAAAGAGCTCCAAGCAGATTGGGCAGGTCAGCTCTGACTCCAGAGTGTCCATCCTGTTCAGGGGAAACCAGGCGGGATGCGGTGCAAGGTCAGCAAAATCCAGGGGAACCGCTCAAATATCTGTGGGCGAGAGACAAATCAGTTATAAAAAGTGCGGGAAAAAGTGCAACTGTCAGCAGAAATGGTGTGTGTGTCAAACAACTGATGAGACGTAAAGAAATGCAAATTGTTTTTGTTAACTTGTTCATGTAAGTCAAGGAAACTCTTGACTGACCAAGCATGCATTAATGCCTCGTGGCCTCTTGGGGGCAGCAGAATCAAGCTTGAGCAGAGCACTGCCACCACTACTTTTTCAAAAGAGCTCTTGCACTGGCGGAGGCGAATGCATACACCAAATAAAAAAATAATTGAGAAATATGCGGAAAACAAACTGATCCACCACCTGACAAAATTAAAATGAATAAATTCAACACACTGTGTTTTTCAGTGTACAAACTCTTTTACAGGCACATTTTATCGAGAGTGCATTTATTTATTTTTAAAATTCCCTCAAGGAGTGATTCCCAGCTCGGGTGCCGTGGCAAAACATCCACATTGATCATTTGTTAGAAAATTATGACTTATTAATAGCACATACTGGATACCTATCTGTCGTGTGTCAGCGACATGGTAAATGGCACAATAGTTGAAAGATCTTCCATCATAAATCATGGCCGTCCTGCATTTATATCAGCTTTGTGTTCACTGGAACAGGCACACATTTTGCACGGAGCTATTAAATGTGTGACTGACTGATGCATGTTGACACCAATGTGTTGTCTAGCGATGCAAGGCTTCTTTGACACCAGGATGAAAACACAATAATAAATTTGAAGCCCTCGCGAAAAGTGTTTTGCTCTCTGTTGCCTTTTGGGGGTGGAAATGCATCGGACATGCACTGTGACACAAGAGGTGACAGTATGAAAAGAAGCACAAGACAAAGAAGTTGGAAAACGGAGCTCAAGAAGGGACTGACTGCTTTGAGTGCAAATACCCAAGCTGAATCAATTATGAGCAATTGTCTTTTTTTTCTCTGCAACTTCTATCTTGACTTTTCGTTCAGAATGACTCGTTTACTAAAATTGTCATTCCTAAACAAGAAACTTTTTCTCCACCATATTTCAAATCCTTTCATATCTTTGTATCCTTTTTTTCATCCTTGAAACTGTAAAAATGTGTAAAAGTGGAACAGATGTCACACATCAAAGCTTTCAGTTTTCTTTTGCTGTTTTCTTTCACAACGTACGGGGCTGCTTCTATTTGCATTTCTAATCACGATCCTCTATAATTATAAAAGGATGGATATTGATCTTGATCTTTTCAGCGGAATGATTTACAAACACTGACTTGGAAGTGAGAAGTCCAAAAAAAAAAAAACGTACTTTGGGAAGGGCAGGGGGCCCACCATTCGGTGAGCCGTTGTGGCATAACCGAGAAGTAGGTCATCCTTACTGACCTGGCGCACATAATCAGACCCCAGTGTGCGTGCGTGTCTGTGTCACTCGGGATGCTGCAAACACACAAATATGGCAACCAGGCCCAGAAGGCACATGGCAGCTTTCAGGCTGAAGATGAACCTGCATAAAGATGCCTTTCACATTCTCACATTTAAAGTACATTACAGGCCCCCCAAATACTTGTTTAGGTTGTAAGCTGACAGTGTTTACTATTAAAGTGAACCGAGATCTGCCCACCACCATGCATGTTTAAGTTCTCACCAATGTTTTGGTACTTGACAGCTGGGTCGGGTTTGTTTTGCAGTGCTTGGACCTGCATCATTTCTTTGATTACTATTATTTTTTCCTGAGTGTTATGCAATGTAGGGTGTATTATACAGTATGCATTCTTCACACATCATGTAGTAAAGTCCACTCAAGTTTTTCCAAAGTGTACAACAGTAAAGTCAATAGTGCCAAAATGAGCCAGTATAGCATTAATTAGTAGAATTATTCTATGATATTGTTTCAGAAATACTATAGTTTTTTGAGACATAATGAGCTGGTGACTCTATGGACTATGCTCTATAAAACTGAAACCAGTTTGTATTATATCTAGCAAGTAGGTTGGTTGCCTTGGTGTTTGTTTGGAGGATTTGACGACTACCACACTAACATCACGATGGACAATACAATGCACAAATTATAACCAAATGTGTCGTTACTCCAAGCTTTTACTTGTCACATACAACGTCGCAGTTGCAAGAACTATGTACACGAAAGGTAAGCCTTTGAGAAATGAGTCTCTTTTTGAGAAGAACACATGCAATTGAGGTAAAATAAGAAGAAAGCATTAACATACAACTATGACTGAAATGTTTGGTTTTGTATGTGAGTGATCAGCTATTCCAGTCTACTTCAATTTCTCAGGCATGAAAACTCAACTCAGCGTCTTTCATATTGACCATGACCTCACCAATTACCCACTTGGAGGATTTATGAATGAGACGTAACCCCTGTTTCAGTCAGCGAAGGGGTGGATCATTGATGAAACAATGACATTCGGTCATTTTTAGCACAAAGTCAGAGGCACAATACCAACGCCACACCTCCTATTTTGCAGTACGTTTCCATGCTCAGAAAAGTAGAAAGCATGTGATAAATTTTGCAGTGCAGACATCGCTGCCTAATCTGGGCCAAAGTGGCAGGGCTCATAGCTAAGTGATGTCAAATATCTTAACCTACTTCCTTTTCTCCTTCCTTCTCCACTTCCTCTTCCTCTCTGTGAAACAGTGTAAGCCGGTGTCTGAGTATTCAGCACACACACCGGCGGCGCGCGCACACCCACTCACGCGCCGCCTTTGTGTAATTCCAGACACCAAATTGATCCATAATCCGTTGCCACCCACGCTGGACTGTAACCAATCACAGCCTTTCATACTGTGAGATGGATTTGCCAGTCAGTTTTCAAGTCCTGAGTATGATCGAGGTTGACGTTTGTATTTTTGTATGCGTGTTGCTTAAAATGATCCAAATTAGATATGACGGTGTTTGCCAAATTACATGTGACACTAAGAGGAAATAAGGGAAGGGAATGTGAACAAGGTTCGTGTTGATGACTTGATGGGAGACAGAGAGAGATGCTGATGTTGAGGTGCATTGGACCTCAGCCACAAAAATGTTGATTGGGTGTGACAAGCACTTCCCGGTCACTACAACGGAGATGTCTGTAAGATTAGAATACTGCAGCTGGATTTGAAATTTTGCTCGTCTCGGACTATGTCACTCAATACTGAATATTTGTTGTCTCATATCTCAGCAGATTTTCGGAAACTGGTCAGGTGTGTCAATCTTTTGCGCAGCGTCACATTTAAATCAACTTGTGTTTGGCCACTGTTGTTGAGTTATTTTGGTTAAAGTCTTGACTTAACTGTCAAGCTTTGATTGAAGGCAGAGGGATACTTCATTTCAGTTTATTTGTGTATCATCTCTTTAAAGGTTATCACCATAATTGAAAATGTTTTGCGTCATCTTCGATCTTTGATTTGTGATCGTAGTATCATGTTTGCAAGATCATGTGGGTTGAAAATGAGCAGGGTGGCGTTTTTCAAACCGTTTTTGTTGGTCAGAAATGACTGTGATTTTGAACGGACCATTTTCCCATTGCGATTAAAATATATAAATGTGCTAACTGGGTGTCTCTTCTTCTTAATTTGAGAAGGAAAACAGTTAGTTCTCGATATGTGGGCTTCTTGTGGTCACCGTATCTCTTCAGTGTGTTGACTTCATTGAAATGCAGCTGGCCAGTGCAATCTGAGGCGGCCACAGCAATACAATACAACATCAAGGTGACGGCCGAGAAGCCCTGGTGGTAACTTTTTCCACCTCCACGGTGACCCCTGGCGACCTCTCGGCATGCGAGCACTCAAAAGCAGTGAGCAGTGTGAACAAAGACATTTTCGCCGGCTGGTTCTCAGTCTGTCCTCTGATTTTTGTTAAATCCATCTACATGGCGACACTGCATGGCCTCGCACCTGCCAGAAGGGACTGGCTAATGTGTGTGTACGGTATGTGCACCTGTGTCACAAAAAAATCAGTGATGGGACAGCCCCTCCTTAGACAGAATTTCCTGCAGCAATTGTGATCGCTGCGTGCTTGCTTGGCTCAACTTTAGGTCACGTTGCTCGAATTAGTATTCAGTCTTCCTCAGCTTGCCTGTTTTGGTTTGCGTGATATTTGAAGTCAGTTGGTAAACTTGTTTCGTAACGTGCGTGGTGCAATTGGCAAGACAGAGTTGAAAACGGCTCATGTTGTGTTGGTCAATACCTCCACACCGGATGTTATTTTTGAATTATTTTTATTTATTTGGATTTCCTCAGCTTTCCTCTATTTCACTTTGTTTCTAAACTTACTCTGTAAACTTGATACGCAGTGCATCTCACAAGACAGAACTCGTGATCCGTAGGTCACTGCCTGTTTGTTTGTTTGTTTGTTTGTTTGTTTGTTTTTCTCTCATCTGCTTGTTCCTTATTTGGCCTTGCTTGTAGCAATAAATGCGGTGCTTTTGAGAAAAATACACTTTATTATTTCCCCGTCTGCCATCACTGGATGTTTGTATGAATCACATCATTAAAAAAACATCATAAAAACAAGTCCTGTAATTGGTTCTTTTCCTTTTGTGATGAAAAACATCATTTGATTTTCAATTTTGAGGCTGTTCTGCAAATAGTCTTCAAATAAACAATAACTATCGCACCACCTGACTTAGACATTTCAATTTCGGGCCGAGTGTATTCGTTTAAGGCTCCCTCATTTGCAGTGAAACTACACCAAGTTCCGGTTTATGCCCCGCCCACTCCAAGTACAGATACGTGTACCGATAATTTAGATGGGTGAATTCGGATAATGGCGTACTTGTTCATCCCGCATCACCATAACTTTGCAAGCCGCCAAAAGTGAGTGTGGTCAGGGTCACAACTTTGATATGAATGTACCTTTTCTCTTTTTTGACTGAAGCCTTCCGCAGTGCTGTTCATAACCAAACAAGGAATTTCTTAATTTTTCCACAAGAACTTTGCGGTTCAAAAATGCTACTATTTGTAAGCAAACCATTAGAAAGCAGTTGTGCAGGAAAAGGCTTCACAATACTATCTTGGCTAAATTTATCTTCAATGTATTAAACACCAGCTTCAGGGCCAGTCTGACAGCTGGGATGCTTTACCCGGCGCCCTTGACAATGGCACAGAAACATGTCATGCATGGGAAACAGGAAACAGCAACGACAACATGGGCGCTATATTGGTCACAGACAAACGTCGCAACAAACACTAAAGCCCTCCCTCTCAAGCCACATTTCATCTCACACCATCTCATGGTCCATATCACACCGTTGTGGATTTCCTTGTTGACCCATGACCTGAGCAGGTTGAGGCCGGGGGCGGTGGGGTCGGCCCAGCTGTTCCACACATGCCTCAGTACACACACAAACGCGTGCAAACATGCAGGGGTTGCTTTCCTTGCTTCTGTGCACCTACTCTTATTTGTATATATTTTTTTTATATCCAGAGACACAGCTTGAAGGGAAGGAAAAATAAAATGTTTAACGAGCATTCTCAGACTCCAATTAACATCCATCCAGGTACTGTCTACTATCATTCAGTGGGGCCTTCACACATGAAGGTAAAACACAGTTGATCAGTAAAAATGTGTCACACAGGAGCACAAAACCACCGTACCCTAAGTTCTCTCCAAAATGATGCACACATCAAAGTCAGTGTAAAGTTCTATTTACTGCCGCTGCTTTTGAGAGATTAACAACCCCAAGAGTGCCTCTTGGACACAGATGGCCCTGCAGCTTTCATTGGTTGGACCCTATGATCGGCAACCCTGTCATTATCATTCCAGTACTGTTGGCACAAACTGCGTCTACCCTTCATTCCTATGGTGCCTGAGCCAAAATTCACTACTATATGGACAAATGTATTGCTAAACATCCATTTCATTTCATCAGTTCATCACCGAGGCTTTTGAGCTCGATTCCTCATTGCCCCCTTAACCGTAAAACCAAGACATTTTGGACAGCTGCATGCTTCCAACTGTGTGGCAACAGTTTGGGGAAGGCCCTTTTCTGTTCCAGGATGACCGTTCCCCAGTCCACAAAACTATGTTCATAAAGGCTTTCTTTGACTGATGGAGTGGGCGAGAACTTGAGAGCTGACCTCAGCCTCGTAAAACGCCTTTGGGAGGAACTTGAACAGAAACCGCGAGCCAACATCCGTGGCTTTTGACCCTACAAGAGCTCCTCAGGATGAATGAAGAAAACGACCCCTACAGACATACTCAAAAGTCCTTCCAAAAGAGTGAAAGCTGTTTCAGCTACCAACAGGGGATTAAAACTATATTTTCCTTCGCTTTCTCCTTCCGGTCGGTGGTTGCAGGTGCTGTGATATTTTTTGTCTGTATAGCCAGGATTCCCCTGGTGACTTCCAGCCTAGAATAAACTAAGAGCAGAACAAACTCCTAGCACGACAGAAAAAAAAAAAGAAAAATAAGCCCAAAAATAAACAATGGCCTGTCTTCCTCTCCCCTTCCCTCGTCTTACCTTCCACATGGTTAAAATCCCATCATCCAAAAGCAAACTGAAAAAAGAGAGCAAGAGAACTTAAGGTAGGCTATCTTTAGCTCTATCTCCTCCTGTGGACACAGCAGGATCGGACGAGGTAAAAACAAGTCTCCAGGAGCCAAAAGAAGAGTCGGAGAAGATGTGGCCACGGCTCTGTGGCTATGTCATCACCTCATGACATGCTTCCTACCCTGCCTGTGCAAGCCAGTGCATCCCGACACTGGCGAGAAAGAGGGAGAGAACGAGAGAGAGAGCGAGAGAGCTCCGGCTCAAAGTGCAACGCCTCCATCCCTCCTCCTCCCACCCTACTTTCCTATTCAAATCTGCCAGTAGGCTGTGCTGCCTCTAAATAGGCCAATCGCTTGACCACTCAGGGTGGAGCCCAAGACAGCTCTATGAGTTCCTGTCACATCTGTCAGAGGCAAGCATGCCATTCAAATGTGTGGGCCATTGTGCCCTTATGCATACTGAGCCTCACATGCGCATGTGTGTCTCTTTTAATGGACGTCCAAGCAGTCAAACTCCAATGCTGCAAAGTTTGACAGATCCTCATGAAGAATTCACCTGATGTCATTTCCCTGAAGTTACATTAGAATTGAAGCTGTTTTATAAGATGGGGGGAAAACTCATTCTTCACATGTCCCTGAAGAAAAGAAGCTTCGATTAATTTCCAAGTTGTAAGTCAAACCTTTAATCGCCCAGACACATACCGTACTACCGTAACTGCAAACACCACCCTGAATGTTTAGCATTCACTTGGCTCATACGACCAACGAGCTTGGGCTTTGTTGAAGAAAAGCAGCAAAACAACAAGAGCACAACTCCATTTTTAGTCACTATAAAGTGTATCCTATAAACTTTGAGAGGACTGATTAGTTCCAGACAAAATAAACCACAGGAACGATGACCACTGCTTAATTCATTGTGGACACAAGAATGTGATAAGTATGAATTCCAATGTGTACTACAATCGTGTGTGCTTGTGTATTATGCTATGACATGTTCCTCAAAGGACTTCTGGCGCACACCCAGCTGGGTGTTGCTGCTTACAAATGAAAGATAAAAACAGTTGAGAGCATCCATTGGAACACAAACCTCGACCCAGGCTAAATGATCCTAATTTGGAGCGGTATTTCATAATACGCCTCCAGCCTTCAATCCATCCATCCTGTTCCGATGCTATCTTGTTCATGGTCAGTGGTGAGCTGATGCCGATTCCAGATGATTTACGGTGAGAGGTGGTGCTCGTGAGATGCATCCTATATGAACCACAAATGGACTTTCACTTGTGTAGCGCTTTGCCACTTACAAGGTGCTCAAAGCGCTTCACACTGACTTCATTCACCAACTGATGAGGCAGGATCAGGAGCAATTAGGGCTTCAGTATCTTGCTCGAGGACTCTTCGACATGGTCACAGGGGTAGGGGTTGGAACCCACAAGCTTTGGGCGGGGAGACGGCCGCTCTACCTCTGAGCCATGCTGCCCGAACACAAAATTGACTCCTAGAAGAAGATATAATAACGTAAAAACAATTTTATTCCATTCTAAGTTAAAATATGTGCTGTGGGAATTAGTGCATAGTTTTGGAGCAGTTACTCACTAAAATTAAAACAGCAATTAATCCAAGTGGGAGAACTCCAGCATACCTGGCCATCTTTTTATCGATATTGTTGTGTGGTAATTTGTCAGACTTATACACTGCAATTTCTGACTTCTCAAATAAGACCAGTGTGACAGATTAAATTTGAATTCAATTACAAATTTCTCAGTGTTGTTCAAAATAGTACAGGACTGAGAGAAATGCAATTCAATTAGCCTGCAATGAAGCCGTTATTTTATTTTTTTTTAATTCCAAAAGTGTTGTCCTTGACTGCAACACACAACACATTAGCAAACGGTACAGCAACATGCTGCAAAGTCTACTGAATGCGACAAGACTCCTTGCAGATTTAGGGGAACCCATCGCGATCTCGGGTAAACTGAAAAAATGGTGTGTTGAATTTACTTCCATTTTATTTCGTCAGGTGGTTGCACACAATTTTATCATCCAGACATTACTTTTAAAATTATGAACATATTTCATCATATATCCATCCATCCATACTCTAATCCGCTTATCCTCACAAGGGTCATGTGTGTGCTGGAGCCTATTCCAGCCGTCGTCCAGCAGTGGGCAGGGTACACCCTGAACTGGTTGCCAGCCAATTGCAGGGCACACATAGACCAACAACTATCCACACGCACACGAGACTTATGGCCAATTTCGAGTGTTCCATTAACCTGCCATGGTTGTTTTTAGAATGTGGGAGTAAACTGTAGTACCAGGAGAAAACCCACGCAGGGACGAGAAGAACATGCAAACTCCACACAGGAATTCCGTAGCCGGAATCGAACCATGCACCTCTGCACTGTGGGGCCGACGCGCTAACCACTCGACCAGCGAGTATATGTCAAGTAAATTCAACACTCCATTTTGTCATTGTACCTTTATGGACTTTATCAACAATTTGAGTAATTTGCCAGTGGCACTTGTAATAATGAACCTATTTATGAAATAACCCAACATTGTCTATGAACACTGCAGGTCCTGCTGTTGGTTCAGTTAAAACGGATAGCGACCTCACTTTGACATTTAACTATATTGCCCTGAAAGTTTATCGACCATTACTTGAGTATTTTGTTAAATGCAGTTCAGTGTCAGTCCTACCAACGTTAATAGTCAAAAGTAATTTTCTTTGAAATTGAAATACTACAATTGTAAAGGATGTAACTCATTTCGATGTTCATTTCAACATGTGACATTAAACTCTGCAGTCCTTTCATTTCTCTGTGGCTGGTTTGAAGAAAAGTGAAGCTCTTCTGAATTTGGGAAAATGGGCCTCCACTGCCAGTTGCATGAGGTCTCCCTTTCAAGCAACCAGGAATGAGTGGAATGTGGCGGATTGTAGCTGGGTGAGACCAGTCACAGTTATGAACCATTCTGGGGTCATGACCTCAGAGCTGAGATTGACAGATTGCATACCTCGCAATTGACACTTGAAATGAACTTTATGGCGAGCAGAAACTTTAACCTGCAAGACAAAACAAATGTGAGGCAACTGTCGTTCAACCCTTGAGCACTGCTCCAAACCCCCGCAAAAATAGGTTTGGGGGCGCGGTCAACTTTGCACTGCATGGCATTCTGACCAACTCTCTGCTCGCACTCTTGCAAGAATGTGTTCTGCTTCTCTGTGTGGTGCATGTGCAACAAAAGTAGCAAATCTCGGAGATCTCTGCCTTGACCGTGCCTTGTGATCGTGTGATGCTGTTAGTGTGACATTGTCATTTGTTGCCTCAAACGGAAAATGCTCCGTGTGATTTTCACGATGCAACTGTCTGTAAACTGCAGCCAGTTTACATGAATGACCTAGCTTTTAAAATGTGTTTTTTTTTCCCCCCTGACGTGCAAAGTGGGGATATGAATAAATTATAGGAGAATGTCAGGCTCTTCGACCGCGCCTCCTTTCTCTTGAGCAGGGCAGTGAAGGTATTGCAATGCGATAGTAATGTGCCCGGGCCCACCTTGCAGTTTCGGGAAGGGGGCGGGGGGGATTTAAGAGCTCACTTTTACCCATGACAGAGAATGTAACATAAAAAGTGAAGACCTCCAAATATAAAAGCCCTTTATTCGCTTTGGCCATTAGATGAATCAGAGAGGAGCTGCAATTGGCAAAGTTTAACCTGTGGCATTAATCAAACTACATTCATATTTTATAAAGAGAGAAAGGTGGCAGGGTGCAGCCTCCAGTACAATACAGCCATTAATTATAAACTGAATAAATGATGCGCCCGCTGGGCAGCTGGCGGACTAGCCATCAGCATTCAGCCTCATAGTCGAGAGGAACCGGGTTCAAATCTCAGATCAGGCAGTCCTGTGTGTAGTATGCCACCATTTTCAAAACATAGGAACTCCAGGTTAATCGAAGACTCTAAATTGTCCATTGGTGTGAACATGCGTGTAAATAGTGGCACCTCAAGATCCAAATGCTCCTTTAAACATACAATTCGAGATTTACACAAAATGCTTGAAGAAGAATGATTTCTATATCCATCTTTGACATACAAAAAGACTTGGCAAGAACCAACGGATGGAACTATGTTATGTTTCTTCTCACGCTGCATAGCCATTATTGGTTACGTGCATAAGGCATTACTGTCATCTGAAAACTAGTGACATACTGTACCTCTGCCATTTAAGGCGGAAATTTGCACTCTACAGCAGCAAAAAATGAAGGGGAAGTATTGCATGCACAAAATAAATGTTTCAGAAAAAGAACTGTACACAGTACAGAATGCAATATCAAATATAAAATATAGACATAAACATATATGTGCTAGTGTAGTTTTCCATCAGGTACTCTGGCTTCCTCCCACCTTAGAAAAACATTCCTTGAAGGCACTAAATTGTGCATAGGTTTGAATGTGAATGTTCGGTGTTTGTATGTGCCCTGAAGGTAAGCGGTGTCGAGAATGGCTGGATCGAGGAATTGGCTTGTATACTGCTACTGCAAAAGCAATTCGCAGCACTAAACTAGACATACAGTACGTTCCTTGAATCCAACACATGATAAAACAATGTTACAAAACTGCTTGTTTGTTGAGCTGGACTGCCGCTTTGGGGAGCATCTCTCCTCAGCCGATGAAATCTGCACATCAATCCACTTGCGCTCAAATGCCAAATGTTGACTTCAACCTTTGACTAATCAAAGAGCAAACTAACAGGGGCAACCCCGTGTGAGCCAAGCAGCGGGGTGGATCAATTCCCTGCTAAGCTGCTAAGACCTTTGGAACATGGGAACAATTATGTCGATTTATCCTCCGTTAGCAGTGCAGTCTGAATTATTGTAGGGAATCAGGAAAGTGGGACCTTTGAACAAAAGAAGTGTCAGCCTTTTCAGCACGACTGGAGCAGAGGCGATTGCTCTAAAGGGGTGTTCACACGGCAAGATTTGTTTCGGTGCTACACCGTCACTGCGCCCGAAGAGCGTTCATACGTGCAAATTTGCTCCGGCGTAGCGCCCGAAAACAGCTTATCAAATTTGATCCACCTCAGGGAGGTGGTTTAAAAATTTGCTCCAGAGCAAATGCTCGTTTGCGGGGTAGCACCGGTGTAAATTTGCACGTGTGAACGCTACAATTTGCTCCGCAGCAAATGCTCGTTTGCGAGGGGGGGTAAGCCTCGCTACGCATGAGAAGAGTTGATTACGTACGGCAAGAATGCGTTGCTTTCGTGCTCTGTCGGACTTCCGTCAGGTGTTTGTTTAATAACGACACAAGACAAGGCTGCTAACAGTAGCAAAGCACCTCTTGGGTTATACCATCTCAACTAGAACGGGGGGGATAGTCCCCAAACGTCATCTTTCCTTTTGTAGGAGACTGGACTGTCTCAGAGTTGTTTGTGTAGTTTGTACCTTTGTTGTGTGTTCACAACCCCCCCGTGCCCCATAGAATTTATTTTGTGATTTCCTCTCTTGATTCTTCTGTTTGGCGAATTACATGTTTGCTTTTCTGAGTGTCATTGAACTCATCGTTGATTTACGTTTTCGGGGGCGGTCACTCTTGAGCAGAAGGCACGGAGACCGAGAAGTAGAAGAATGTGCCTGTTCAGTAGTTGCTTGAGTTGCGTATACGTTTTAAAAAGAACCAACACGACAGCTCATTTGTTTTCTGTCGTTTTGCTCCGCTGCAGAAACTGCCGTGTGAACGCAAGTGGGGCTGTGCCGACGCTGCGGCGGTGCTGCCACGCTCAGCGGCTTTGTACGTGTGAACACTCCACAAAATTTGTTCCAGTGTAAAATGTATCGCAACAAAATACTCCGGTGCAGCGCCGGAGCAAATGTGTACCGTGTGAACACCCCTTATGACTCCAAGGGAAGCTCAGCTTCCCCTAAAATGTCAAACAGTAAGTGATCAAATATATGTTTGTACATACAATTGTGTGGACATGTCATTGACTAAACATGCGCTGCAAGACGCTCAACTTCTGTTCCGAATCACAGCTTCTTACTTCTGGTTACGACGCGACACTCTTCTCATTCATGCCCACAGCTTCAGCGCTTTAAACTGTGTGGACGTCGAGCGTCTACAACGCGGACGCTGGGCGTCTCGAGAGTAGTCCCAATGCATTGAAATGAGACGAGTCATTGGATAAATGCTGGTTTTGTCCCGCCCATCGAACGCTCATCGTCTGTGGGAGTCTATGGACAGTGGGTGTTTATGGGCTGGCCCGTACGCTCAGCTTTTCTGAGTGATGATTGGATAATCTGTCTGAGCCTGAATCTCTTTTTGATTGACAGCGAAATGAGCCAATCACCGATCTTTTGGTGTCGGCATCCGTGGGAACATTTTTCAATTCTCATTATGTTCCAAGTTGAACTGGAGACTTCTTCTAATCATCTTTGCGACACTCCCTTTGTTGAAAATGACAAGCGACAGATTATTTTATTTCTGGTGGGTTTTATTGTAGTTGCTTGTGTTCGCAGACTGACTGATATCACCCCAGTTAAGACCCTGGAAAAGACGTCTTGTTGGTATGACAGGGACACAGATCATTTTCTTGAAAAGGAACGGAGAATAGAATTTACGTATAAATAAACGGACACGTTTTATGATGTAGCCCGAAATTGAGCTTCCCCTCCTTGACAGACCAGCATCCGCCACTGGACTGGAAATAATATTCGACAAAGAAATTATACACCAACTATTGAACAAATCACACAAAAGACACTTGCATTTACATTTGTGTCTTGTGAATGGCCTACATATGTACGCCTTCTACAAGGCAAACCATAGTGCTTGCTATCAATTTTCCATTTCACGTTACCAAGAGGCTCTTATGAACCCCAAACTCAATTTTCCACCAAGCAGTACGATGTGGTCGGCTGTTGTGGGTGTTTGTTATAAAGGGTCACGAAAACTAAACGACGCAACCACAATGCAGGAGACAGCATTAAATGAATCATGCCCTCCTCAATGTGGGCAGATTGTTCATAATATTTGTGGCCCCGACACAAGCTTCCAAGGACATGTAACATGAGTAATGACTTGCTTTGTGATTTCTTGGCACTTCTTTTCTTCAGCAATAAAGAGAACAGAAAAGGGTACTTGATTAGTTCAAAGATTATCTCAGAGCTAAGTGCTTTGGTTCTCTCACCCTTTGTTCTGCTGCTGATTAGTGCCATGTCTGGTCACTTGTAGAACCAATGCACTTATTCATGTAGTTCAATGCCCACAGGGCATGTAAATGGTAGATATCACCTGTGTTCAAGCTTCAGTTCTAATTTAAATTCACCCTATCCTCCCCCTTTATTCAAACTCATTTTAGTGAGGTGGAGCGGAGCCAGAGTTCTCTTCTTAAAAAACTGAAATTTGAATGCCAAGCTCTTGAATCTCCAGCCGAGAATGGCAGTCTTTGAGGAGGACTTTGGCAAGGTATGAAAAAGATTGAACCCACCAGCAGTCTCGGCTGCCAAAGCCCCTAAAGCTTCAAAAACCTCCCTGGGCTCCAAATATGGCAAGACCTGCGTTTGACAGCAAACACAAAATTGGCATTTTGTAAATCCAAAATGCATTTGAATTGTCAATAATCCTACAAGTGTATTGTGCACCCTTTCCCAATGAACAGTGTTTGATGCATTTTAGTCACGAGTCACACCAACTTATTTAAACGTAAGATCGTGTGAGAATTGGTCTTCATCAGTGTCACATTACAGTGCAAAAATATCCTTCTTCACTTATATTCAAAAGCAGAAGTATTGTGTGAAATGGAACTGTCATTTTAGAATCATCATTGCTGCACCTCAGTCTCTCCAATGCCCACACACACACACACACACACACACACACACACACACACACACACACACACACACACACACACACACACACACACACACATGTACAGCTTTGCCCAGGGTTTCATTATTGATAGCAGTGTACATTCACTGTTTGTATTATTCATGGACAATGTCAGGTGTAGTTCCCATCAGATAGTTGCACCTTCTAACACATGAAGCTTGCTTGTGTGAGAAAAAAAAAACAGCACGAGAACAACCAATTTCTGTCTTGGGTGAAACGCAACACAGACTTGGTTTCTTGACCACATTCTTTCAGCAAATTGCAATGAATTCCACTTTATTTAAATCAACAGTGATGCCCGAGCTTCATGTTAGGTTGTTCCAATTTGGAATCCTCTTAAAAGCTGCAGGCTCATTTAAAAGAAAAGCTGGCAAACAGACCATGGAGCTACTTGCAACATTCAGCTAAATAGCTGGAACTTAAGCATCCATTGTAGAAAAAGACAGTTTCAGCCTTGGTTATTCTCAGTTGCTTGAACTATGTGAGCGAAAAAAAGTTGATCGCACTTGACGCGGATCGAAGTTCAACCCGACGCTGGGAACAATGACAGCGGGATGCTCATGCGTTCAAATGTAATGCTCTAACTGCATGCTGCAACAAAGCCTCCTCCTGCTGATAAATGACAGCACATGTGACCCTCGCTCTATTGGCTCTAATAAAATGCAGACAATGAAAGTGACTTAAACAACAAAGGACCACTTACATTGAATAGCTTCTCATGGTCCAACAACACAAAAGAAAGAGAGGCATGCAGCCGCGTTGTCTGGAGACGCAGTAGTGTGCAAGCTTCAAGAAGGAGATGGTGAGCTGGAAGGAGAGGAGTCGTTCATCCACACATCCAGTTTACGCACAAATCTAAACGTTGAGGACCTATTCTTGCTCATCTCCTGTTCAGAGCTTTGCCTACACTTGCTCCCGCCTCCCCTTCAAGCCTTCGGCTTTCGCTTGTCATGTGTTCAGGCTCGGGCAAGCGTGAAGCGGGCGGGTGCATCCGGCCCTCCGAGTGCTTTGTCTAACATTTGAGCTTCCATTTCGTCAAACATTCAGCTTCTCTGGTCCCTCCTATGTCTTGGATGAAGTATAGCACCAGCTTTCATTTCCATGTTACAGTTAACATACTGTATTTGGAATATTTTACTTTTTAACCTCTTGTGCACAAAGAGTTGATCCTTTGGAATGGGTTAACTTAACCTTACCAAAACCCATCGAGTGTGTAATTAAGCAAACAATACATTGTGTCCTGCCTATAACCCAAAGAAGTTTCTGGGAGGAAGCCGTTCTGAATTTTGCTTCACCGAGACAACAGTGGGGCTAATGCCCATAACCTGTCCATGATTTGTCAGCGATGCTTCGTGTAAAAATGATCTGTCCTGGCAGCACCTTGCATGGCAGCAGCCCCCTTCTGGCGTATGAATGTGTATGTGAAGCATTTGGGCACCATATGGTGTTGATATAGCGCTCCATTTACCATTTTACCGCGTAGTTACAATAAGATAACATTTACAAAAGAATTATTTGAAAATTACTTACTATATTTTATAGCATATTTAAAAATGAGAAATGTCTTAAAATAAGTTAGAATGTATCCACTGAAAGTGGGAGGGATAAAAGTTGGCCACTATATTGCAGATGCCTACTGCAAATTTGGGTTTGGAAAATATCCCCCAAGATAAACAGGAGTGGGCCAATCACATTTAAGGCCAATTTAGAGTGTTCCACTCACCTGCCATGCATGTGTTTGGACGGTCGGAGGAAACCGGAGTACCCTGAGAAAACCCACAAAGGCACGGGGTGAACATGCAAACTCCGCACAGGAAGGCCAGAGCCGAAATCGAACCCTGCATCTCTGCACTGTGAGGCGGGGAAGCTAACCAGTTTAACTAAACTTTTAAAAATACAATTCGCATTTATGATGAATGTAATTGAATGTAATTGTCGTGACATTCTATTCATGCACTTTAGTGAGGGTCTCATTATCACACAGTTGTTTCCCTCAACCTACTGAGCACATTTTGGTGAGGACGATGGAGCTTCAATTCGTGACACTGACCTCATTCTCTTCAAGGTGAGAGACGCCAGGCAGGTGTGGGCGGCTATTCATAGGGGTGCATCACGAACACTATGTTCAAACATATTTGTGTCTTTATTTGTACTTTCTACCAGGACACCCGAGGCCTCCGTTCAATGATCAACTTTGTGGTCGTTTCATTGGACTTGTGGCAGCATGTCTTGGACATTTGGGGTAAGAGAGGTATGGAGCTGTCAACTGATCACCACCTGGTATTGTGTTGTCCGTGATGGTGGGGTAACATGTTACATGGGTAACAGACCCAAACGTATTATAAGGGTCTGCTGAAAACATTTGACAGAACCCCCTGTCAAGAGAGGGCACATTGAATCCGGGTAGACCAAATTCGGTGCCTCCATTGTTGAGGCAGCCGACCGGGCTGTGGCCAAAAGGTGGTTAGTGCCTGTCATGGAAAAACTCCTCTTTCTTGTTGGTTAGTGTTCACCAATGGTGAGGGGTGCAGTGAAGCTGAAAAGGCAGTCTTACTAGGCCTTTTCGTTCTGTGACACTCCAGAAGCAGGGTAGGTACGCGCAGGTAGATAGAGAGATAGATAGATACGTGTGTGAGTATATATGTGTGTGTGTATATATATATATATATATATATATATATATATATATAGTAAACACTTATGAGGATGGAATGTGGTATAGGTATAGGTCTTGGGCGGGGGTGGGGGGCTTATACACACACACACACACACACACACACACACACACACACATATATATATATATATATATATATATATATATATATATATATATATATATATAGAGCTGTCAAACTATTAAAATATTTAATCTAATTAAAAACTCATCTGTCATAATTAACTCAAATTAACTAAAAATTAATCATGATTACTCACGCATTTTTAATCGTTTCTGAATTTCCTTTTATATTTTTTGTCCTATGTTCCCCCATTTTAATGCTCTCATCAATATGGAATCATGAATCAGTTTTCTATGTGCAAAATGCAAATATTTACTGAAATAACAATTTAGATTTTCAATTTTACATGAACATTTTTCACTTGGAGCAGTTATTCACACATTATCTCTCACACAATATTACTGTCCATCAACAACAGTGAAAAAAATATTTTGTCACACAACAGCTGCTTGAACAGCTCTTTTTATGGAATCAAAACAGCGCAATATAACATTATAAAGTGCACATCTAAGGTAAACTAGTACTCGTAATGGAGGCTCTCGCTGGCAATCCGTAGTGGAGTTGTTCAGTTAATTCCGTTTTTCACGGCCCCCTGAATAAGGATTGTCGGTCAGCATGGAAGGATCTCTCGTTCTGTACTTTTTTGATCATTTATTGGAGCACTTTGCAGCAGAAGTAGTAGTAGTTGTAACAGAAGTATCAGAAGCAGGTAATAACCTAAATTACACATACATGCAGTAAAACATTAATATATCTATCTTTCTGCATCACAATGTAAATATGTTTATAATTGACATTATTTAATACCTTTATTTAACAATACGTTTAATAAATAATTTAATCAACCCTGATTTCACTATGTATCAATATCGTCATCATTATTCATTGTTTTAAACGTAAGAAACCATACAACAGAAACATATCAAGTCGAATCGAACAAAAGAACTACAAGTCCCAAAGGTCCAACCCGGAAGTGGAGCGCCGGCATATTTACCCGAGCTGCTACGCAATTTACTTCGTTTAAACGTCAGATTGCAGACGGACAAACATGACAACTACGCAAAAATGAGCTAAATAAAGACAGCCCTAGTTCTAGCAACATTTTAGCCCACGCTGTTTAAATTGCCGATTGCGAACGGTAACTGACTGTGATTGCATAGCGATGCGGCAAACAAAGCAACCGATCATGACCGAATCTAAAAGCTAACTTTACACATCTGACTTGATAAGAAGCACTCGCGTAGCTTAACATGGAGCCATGCCGACGACGAAGCGAGTGTATTCACTCACGAAACAAAACGCTATTTATACATCGCGCGAACGTCACCTGTCAGTGGCAGCCCCGCCCCTCTTAAAGCGCCAGGTCAATCCAACAGGAGTCGTTCGGCAAATTTGTTCTTCGTCGTGTCATCCATTTTCTTCGTTTTGAAATTATCCATCGCTGTCTGTCTGAGACAAGGGGGCGGAGTAGAACGTCAGCTGTGCGCTTGGCCATTAAGTGGTATTTCAGACTCAACGTGCTATGATGATAGCTCGGTTTGCGACTGCAAAACATACAGGTAACTTTGGTCTTGTCAGTGGAACAATCTGGCAACTTTTTAAAAGTAAACTTTCCATTCATGAGCTATTTAAGTATCCGTTTTCGGTGTCTCGCGCTGGCAAAACAAACGTGCGTGGACCTGTACAGCGCGCGTTTTGTTTCTGGTTTATTTATAGAGCAACGTAACATCCGCTGTGACGTCTGCCGCGTTAATCTCGCGAGAAAAATTTTGATCCCGATAAAATTCATTTAAATTAATGCCGATATAAACGCGCTAAACTGACAGCTCTAATATATATATATATATATATATATATATATATATATATATATATATATATATATATATATATATATATATATATATATATAAAGCTAAGATCATGGCAATCATCACCCATATATATATATATACACGGTATATATACCGTATTTTAACGACCATTCGGCGCACCATGTTGTAGGCGCAGTCTCAGTAACGGTGCTATTCCTGTATTTTACACATACACAAAACGCACTGTATTATTGGGCGCAGCCAGGGGTGGTAAAACATCGCCAGTTTAAACATACGCCAGTTTAAACATACGGCATGCATGCACGCACGCTAAAAACACGTTAGCTTGAAGCATAGCATAGCATGCTAAGACATGCTAAAAACACGTTTTTAAAAAGGCAACGGAAGCAAAACTGAGATCGGTTGTACTTTCTTTATTTCGACATCTTACAATGTACTCACGTTTTTCGATCAATCATCACCCAGAAATCCATCAAAGTCCTCATCTTCTGTATCCGAATTGAACAATTGTGCAAGTACCGGTAGTCCATATAAAACGCCGGGTTCCCTCTCGTCACTCTCATTGCCATGTGGCACGCATGCCCACCCTTCACTGATTGGCCGGCTGCTTTCCCGCACGCCTGGTCACACTCGCGGGCCACTTACACGCCAACCCTTCACTGATTGGCTGGCTGCTTTCCCGCATGCCTGTTCACGCCCACTTCCGCCTTTTCTCTATATAAACAGCGTGTCGGCTCTCAGTCAGGATTTGGAACTCGGCTCATACACTAGACGCTCCGCATTATAAGGCGTCCTGTCCACTTTGGAGAAAATTTAAGACTTTTAATGGCGCCTTATGGTCGTGAAAATACGGTATGTATATACGGTGTATATATATGTAACGGAGTGATATACAGTATTTAGTTTATTAAATTATGGTGGAAGTGACGCAACAGCGCACAGTGTGGCACCAGCTTCCCACCGTAGCTCAGTCAGAGCTACCAGGGAAGTGAAATGATAAGTCGCATTTCATTGACGGTCCGGATTCATTTATAGTTTAAAGACAATATTTCACTTTGTTTTTCCCTTTTCTACGGTACAATGTGTTTAATTAGTTCCATGATATGTCCCAAGTCCAAATTGCTTTTTGTATTGTTATTTATTAAGTTTTGTCGAATGGAAGTTTTACCCGCTGAGTTAATAGTGCTTTTTTGTTGCTCAGTTATGTCCGAGACCCCAATGAGACTTCACCATTCTGCCTGCCATACTGTGTTTCAGGTAATGTTTGTTTCCTGTCGGTTTTGCTGTATTTGGTTGTTCGTGCCGTTTTTCGTTTGGCTGTTTGTGTTTGTTGCTGGCATGTGTACGCAGTTCGTCGCGGCCGCCATTGTTGTACATTGCGCAGCCGTCCTGCTGCATGTGATGCGTTCGGCGGCAGTGTGTGTGCGTTTTTTTTTCCCCTTTTCTGTAAATGGTTAATGAACGATCACCCATGTTGTGTATTTGGTTTTGTTTTGGTTATGGATATGTTTCGTTGGCAGAGCTACCAGGGAAGTCACATGGTTTGTCCGAGACCCCAATGCCACTTCACCATTCTGCCTGCCATACTGTGTTTCAGCAATATAAAGGAAGAAAAAGCCACACTCCATGCGTCTGGTGTTATTGAGGCGGCAGCGACGTGGAGCTCGAGACCGTCACAGTTGTGACCCCCGTCACATATATATATGGGGGCGGCTCGATGGTCGATTGGTTAGTGCATCGACCTCACAGTGCAGAGGTCGTGGGTTTGCTCTGACCTTCCTGTGTGGAGTTTGCATGATCTTTCCGTCCCTGTGTGGGGTTTTTCCGGGTACTCTGGTTTCCTCCACATTCCAAAATCATGCATGGCAGGCTGATTGAACACTCTAAATGTCATGCTTTAGTTTGTGACCAACAGGTGGCACTGTAGGGCTCTCCCTGCAGCTGCACACCTGTTGGTCGTTAGGCAATTAGTGCTTTAAAAGGACTCCCAGGCCGAGCATTCATTGTCAGGTCATTGTTTGTTTGTTGCTGCCATGTATGTTTGTCATGTTTTTGGTCATGTTTTCTGTTATTGATAGTGTTTTGCTTAAGTCATGGGTTTTGTTTGCTACTTTGGATTCGTTTCGTTATTAGGACTATGTTTTGGATTTAGTTTTCTGTGTTTTATCAATACAATCTTTCAAGTACACCCTGCTCCTCCCTCTTGCCTGCTTTTTGGGGTCCACCACCACCTCGCATACGTGACACTAAATTGTCCCTAGGTGTGAGTGTGAGCGTGGATGGTTGTTTGTCTCTGTGTGCCCTGTGATTGGCTGGCAACCGGTTCAGGGTGTCTCCCACCTCCTGCCCGAAAACGGCTGCGATAGGCTCCAGCATGCCCCGCGACCCTTGTGAGGATAAGCGGATCACAAAATGGATGGATGGATGTATAAATGGACTAAAAAAATAGACCCCAGATGGGTGAAGCCATAGAGGAGCCATCTTACGTTGCCACTGTGACTGACATTTTCAGTTAGGTTTCCGCTGGAAAATACTGTTATCAGTTACGCCAGGATCTATGTAAGGAGTAATAAGAGTCTTTCAAAAGAGCAAACTTAAGTGTCTGCATCAACCATTCCAAAGTTTATTACATCATACACGTTATATTTACATATTTGCAGATAGATTACAAAGTCAAAATATACAAAGAACACAGGGTGAATGAATATTTCAAGGAATAAATTAAAAATAAACATATTAAAATAAAAAAGCACACCTGCTAAGAGACCACCTTTGGTGCAATTTCAAACACACGTGTACCAAAAGCCTCAACGAGAACGAGATGAATGTTTAAATGTGGCAGATTTCTTGTCAGTGAGCTTATAAGTGCCTTTGTGCTTTACATTTACATTCGAGCTTCCAAAGTGCTTCGAAGAAATGTTAACTGGGATCAGTATGTCCCAACGTGGTTGTGTTGTTTCCATGGTTGGAATATGTGCTTCTAATTTGAAAGTGAACCAGTCATGGATAAAACATTTTCATTTTGTTTCCTCTTTGCTGAATCTCCATCGGCACTAGGCAGAAGGTCAACTTGGTACCAAAAGGCAATTTGTTGACACACATCTGCTGTCTCTGACCCATTTAGCCCATCTGCACAGCAGAGAAGGGCAAGTTATTTACACTGCGCGTTTAAATTATAGTGAATAACATATCAGGTTAATTCAAGATTTGGACCTTAAAGCAAAAGGTCTTCAACTTAAAAGTAATGATCGAAAAATATTGTGAATCTGTCGGAAATCAAGGATTATAACATCTGCTTTTGTTACCACGACAAGAAACCTGTGAGGTGTGAAGAGGCATTGCTCAGAGGTCGGAATGTCCTAAGGGGTGAACTGCGGGAAATATATCACAACAGACGCTTTGCCAGATATTCAAGTGACTGCATCGCCTGTAGCCCACATAACAGAAACACGCTTGACCTATTTTGCCCCTGTTAGTACAACGCTGTTCATGGCTTCCCAGTCTGTTGGCGAACCTAATCCGGTTGCACAATGTTTGGCGATAGCGACACTGACAGTCCCGTTGCTTCCGAACATGATGTTTGAATCCCCGGGTTATTTGTCCTGTTTTCCCTGTTTCGATCCCCTGATGCTCGAATGCCGTAAGTGGATTCCACACTCTGTATGACCCAGTGTGCATCTGCCACTTTTGCAAGCCTTCATAACGCCAGGGGATGCTTGCAGGCTCGGGCATACGCATGGAGGGAAGGGCAGACATGTCATGATGGTGAACTCATACATGCCAGCTTTTTCTGTCCACCTCCCCCTACTGTTGAAACGAATGAGATGATTAATCTTGTATACGTGATGAGTAGACATTTACGAGACGCAGCTATAAAGCGGAAGCATGAGGGGTGACCTGGAAGTGAATACAATTACCCCGATTGGCCCAGAGGCTTTCGAGGGTGCTGTAGGCAGTTTGTTGAACCTTTAACAGGCACAACAGTTATGCATCTCATCTACTTTAAAAACAGCGGCCTGGCTGCTGACAGACTTTCGTTCCCCAGTGCTGGATTTTAAATAGTAATTCTGCCTGCCATCTTTGAAGAGTCACAGACATGCATCTCATTGTCCATCCATTAGCCGAGCCGCTTCATCCTCAGGAGGGTCGCTGGCGTGCTGGAGCCTATCCCAGCCGTCTTCGCCAGTTGGCATTTGTGCATAAAAGAGCAGCGGTATCATTTAAAAGTAAAACATAGAATCTCTGTATTCGCTTTGTCATCCACCTACAATTCCCAATTGAGATCACAAAAAAAAAAGCAGGATCCACTTCCCCTCATGTTTTTTTGAATGCACTCCAATTGCAATGCTGGATTTAAACATCTGGAGATGTCTTTATTTTTACTTTTACCGCTACACAATGCAGCCTCTTGGCCTTCAAGAGGCATTAAGACGACTCCGTCAGATGAGTCGGGGCGATCTCAGGAGAAGAACCGAAGCTCTCAAAAGCTCCCATGAAATCTTAAAGACTTTTCTGATGTTTCTTATCTGGGCGGCGGCAGTGGCGCGAAACAAGCTCACAGGTTGCGCTCAGCACGATGCAACACTGTTGTTCCATTTGTAGCTTGTTTGAGCTGACACACCAAAATGGAGAAAGTTGACGTGAGGTGACTGCGTGAAAATTGTTGAGCTTTTTAACTCCCGTAACATATTGCTCACAAACTTGTCAGGGATACTGTCTTACAGAAATTATAAATCCAACACAGAACAGCTTAAATCGAGTCCTGTGAAGGTCACTCTTGTCGAACCCGTTCCCAAAAAGCAAAGAGTTGCCAAAAATCCTCTCAGAAGTGAGTTGCTTTTAATGAGCTTATATTTTGAGTTTTGCGTGATATGTTGAGGACTTTGGCAGATGCAACACACACACACGTACAAACAAGTAGATCTACAACTCATGTAAATGTGCAGTTTTCAATTTCGATCTGTCTACAAAGCTATTTTGGGAGACAGCCTAATATGGGATTGAGAGCCTTGTGTCTCTTGACGAAACTTTAAAGTCTCTCTTTCTCTGTCACTTTCTCTCTCTCTGTCACACACACACACACACACACATGCATACCGTATTCTTAGTCACTTTTTCCGCATTTTCCAGCCGCCTGTGGCCATCATCTGGCAACGTGTTGAGCTCCAATTTTCCAGTAAACGTCTACCTCAAAGATGGTTTGAGCCGAATTTCCGCCTTAATGGCATATTAGTCAGCCGTGCTCCGTCGAGAGGAGAGAATGTCTTGTGGTTTTTTTGGGGCCCTTTTGTTGTTGTCATGAGTCTTGGGGTGCGAAGGGTTGCAAACTGGATGGTTTCTGGTAAATTTCGATGAGAAGTTACAGGGGAATCATGTTAAAGCATACATTAGTAATTATGAAAATGGGTTTGTTTCAGCGGACATCGATGTATAATACAGTTTAAAACCATGACTTTGAAAAATATTTTGAACATTTTCAGTTTGAATATTACTAATCCGTGGCCTAGAGGTCCAGTGGTATGTGCGTCGACCTCACAGTGCAGAGGTACCGGGTTCAATTCCAGCTCCGGCCTCCCTGTGTGGAGTTTGCATGTTCTCCACGTGGGTTTTCTCCAGGTACTCCGGTTTCCTCCCACATTCCAAAGACATGCATGGCAGGCTGATCGAACACTCCAAATTGTCCCTAGGTGTGAGTGTGAGCACGGATCGTTGTTCGTCTCTGTGTGCCCTGCGATTGGCTGGCAACCGGTTCAGGGTGTCCCCCGCCTACTGCCCAAAGACCCCCACAACCCTTGTCAGGATAAGCGAATCGGAAAATGAATTAATGAATATTACTAATCGCTGAAGCTGACTCTGGCCTCCCTGTGTGGAGTTTGCATGTTCTCCCCGGGCTTGCGTGGGTTTTCTCCGGGTGCTCCGGTTTCCTCCCAAATTCCAAAGATATGCATAGCAGGCTGATTGAACACTCTAAATTGTCCCTAGGTGTGAATGTGAGTGTGGATGGTTGTTCGTCTCTGTGTGCCCTGCGATGGGCTGGCAACTGATTCAGGGTGTCCTCCGCCTACTGGCCGGAGACAGCTAGGATAGGCTCCAGCACCCCTTCGCGACCCTACAGAGGATCAAGCGGTTCGGAAGAATGAATGAATGAATGAATGAATGAATGAAGCTGACCCATGAAAATCATTAACAAAAATGACCAAAAGCCCCATAAATTTTTTTTTTCTCAAATAAAGTCACATTCAAAATGAGGTTTCTTCAACAGTAGGTTCACATGTTTCTAGCTTAACCTCTGCATTTTTGCTCAACCCCAGCTGACAATTTCAGATTCAATTGTATTTGCATTCAATCTGGTTGTTTTCAAATATGTCCCCAAATGGCATTTAAGTTCCCTATTAAGAGCTAAACTTCAATTTTATAATTACTGGGTTTATTCTCATGTATCCCTTTCAACTTCCAGGCAGCCAACTGGGACAGTCTCAAACATGAATAAAGCAATAAATGCCTTTTCTGCAAAGGTTCAGGTTTGCTCTTGTGTATATATTCAATCCGTGTAGCTAACTTAATGCAGTTACATGAATTAGCTTTCAGGCTGTTTCAGCGTGAATTGCTAATGACAAACGACATAGCCTCATCTGTAGTCATTGCAGCCGTTGCACCAGAGGCTCATGAAAAAGGACTCTGTTGTAGATTCCAAGTTTTTGTGGGTTCTTTGCCTTGTTGTTAAGTAATTCATGAGATATTCTCTTCTTTCCAAAATCAAATGGGAAAAGGGCAGACAGAAGTAGAAGAGTGAACAACAAAGAGCCTGGACAATCAAACATTAATACGGCTACTTTGTTTGTATAGGCAACCCCGTGGTTGTCTATGTAATACATTCTGAACATAAAACAGTTGTGTTTAAATTGCAGTGTATTGTCAGATTCCTGCATTTTTGTACACACAATTTTTTTCACCTTTACTATACGTTCTCCTGAATTCATCCAAGAAAGCTGCCTGGCTGCGTATACATGAGATGAGACTTTAAGCGGGAGTTTGCCGTTGGATTTTTTTTTCTTAAGTGTTGTGTTTGTGTTGTATTATTTTGTCATTTTATGTTAACTGTTCTTTTGATGGCGGCGCAGGCACCCGCAGCGGCTCCTCTTGTTGTCTGGTTGAGAGGGAGGAAATTTCATCTGTGCTGTATGTTGTTGCACATACAGCGCATTTGACAATAAAGCTGGACTTACCTTGACTTGACAACCATGCCCAAGGAAGAACAACCTATCAGAGACAATAGGCATGACAGAAGTGTGAATCATTTACAACAGCCTGACACCGCCCTGTTAGCTTGGGCACCAACTTTGCTCGTTTGGTACTTACTGGGCAAAAGATTAGCTAACAGAAGCCCAGCGACAGAACCTCACGCCGCTGAGAGTATTGTGAAGCGATGCAGCATCAGCTAAATAATGCGAGACGATGTTTGAAATAGTGTGCATCACCTGCTTTCTTCTTCCTTTTTATTTTACATGTTGACCAGGTACATTAAAAAGGCCACTGAGCCCGACATTGTCCTTTATGCTCCCATCACCCAAAGCCAAATCCTCCACAGTGAGTAAAATCCACAGAACAACTTTTAAGTAGCAAATCAATTTTTCACAAAGCCTGCTGCACTGACCAAGCACTTGAGCAGACACACCACCAAACAATAAGAGCTGCATTATTCATCCCACACTCATTCCCGGATGTCTTTCTCGGAGAGGACAGAAAACACTTGGAGACCCCTGGCTTCCCCATCCTCAAATGTATCAGGTTGCCCTGCCATCCCAAATTGGATGAACCACATGCTGACTAATGCATTACTCAACAACTCACTTGGAGCTATTTGGTTGTGAGTTTTATTTGCATAAACACATATTATGTGAAGGAAATGGGATCAAATCTTCCTCCGGACATGATAAACAGAATTAATTGGTGCTACAGTACTTGAATAAATCTGGATTTGCAATTAAAATATGCATGCATTTAAAGAAAAAAGTTTTAATGATACAAAACCGCAGCAGGAGAGCTTCGCAGATTAATAGCAAACACACAGGCATGCATGGAGCACGTCTAACAGGAGGAGATGAGAAAACAGGTCCTTATTCATTTCCTTTCGGTTCGCCCCGATACAAGTTGCCACTGCGACTCATTCTTTTCCATCAAAGTCTATCTTCTGCATCCACCTCTCCAACACCAACTACTCGTCTTCCCACACCAAACCAATTAGATTCTGAGCCATTTAACCAAAACATTGGTCTGTGCATTGATTCACACACCTCACATCTCGCCCCACAAACTGCTAGGCCAAAGCCCAGTCTGATTTACCTACCAATTACTTTTGGCACCATGCTTCTTCGATTGAATGACAAAATGGTTCTTCGGCTCTGGAACTTCGGGCAGCCCAGCTGCCAAGTCAATGGTAACGAAAACCAGCGTTGGGGTGGTGGTAATGGTAGCAGTGGCAGTAGCAGTGGGGCCGCAGTGCAGAATGGCTCGCTCACAAACACATTTTCCAAAATAGGCAGAGAAATATTAGCAAAAGATTTACTCGGTTGTATGATTTCACATGCGAGCTTTGACAGTGAAGCTATTTGAGTTCCGTGGGTTCTGCTGTCTGTGTCGCATCTGTATCACTGACATCGCATGAGGGTAAAGGACCTGTGTTGCATTCCCAAGCAGTCCAAAGTTCAGAGCACTTTTGAGAGCCTTTGTAAAACAACAGCAGCGAGTCAAGCAGCTAATGAAGTCCTTGTGCGAGTACATTCCTTCCATGATGAGTGCAACCATGTGTTTCTGCGTGTCCAATCCGAATGTGCACGCTCTCACAAAGGCCTTTCGCTGATGCAATGACATCAACAGGAATGTGCTCATTTTTGTTTCTTGACATGCATCAGCACCTAAGTTCCTCCAGGTGTGGGAGTGATCATTTCATTTGTTTAATTTCAACTAAAACCTTGTGTAAGGGTGGGGGAAAAGGCTATCAAATGACGGTGTGGACTTGGATAAAAGTTCCGTGTTAACATTGCATTCACCAAAGAATTTTACGCTGATCCAAATTGAGATTGCTTAGACTCAACAGGGCAAAGACCTAGACCAACACCAAGTCCAGTATTTCTAATTTAACTATATAAATAAAGTCACAAATATTTGAAATAAAGCACCTTTCCTGAAGTGACACCTTCTACAAAATGACTCTTCTTCCACAGACAGTCTTGAATAGGGGCAGTGGCCAAAGCTTCAATCATCACAATTAATTAGGGGCCCACAAGCAAAACACAGTCATGCAGAAAAAGACAGAATTGTCTGCTCCCTTTGTGACAAACAACGTGAGCGCTAAGTGGGCTTGTGAGGGCATGGTATAGAGAGAATACTGATAAACAAAGACACGGTTTACTGCACATTTTCCCCTACTTGGTATTTTAATGGTGAAGAAGAACCTTCTAAAGGCCACTGTACTTATATTCTTGCATTTGTCAGTCTAGTTTGGAACCTTGGGCTATAAAAAAAAGGCTGTTGGGTGACATCATGTGGCAGAATTAGGAGATAGTTATCTTTAGGAACATTTATGTCACCGGGGTAGTGAAAATCGATGGATGGATGGTTTCAGAATTAGAATCAGAATCATCTTAAATTGGCCAAGTATGTAGAACACACAAGGAATTTGTCTCCGGTATAACACGCTGCATTAGTATCATCATAAACAAGAACAAGACAAATAGGTATGGAAGGACATTTCGTAATGTAAGTGAACCGTAGTTTCAAGCAGAACTAAAGTGATCAGTGGTAGAATACAATACTATGACAGTTTGTACAGTTGGTGCAGAAAATCATTAAACTATTTTAGAGTGACCAGTAACAATATTTGTTGTACAAGAAGAGTGACTACGTCAGTGACTGTTTAGGGAGTTAATGGCTAGAGGGAAGAAGCTGTTTAAGTGTCTGCTGGATTTGGTGCGCATGGATCTGTAGCGCCTGCCTGAGGGGAGTAGCTGGAGGGCGGGGTGCGGGGGATCCAGGAGGATTTTCCGTGCCCTTGTCTTGATTCTTGCAGTGTGCAAGTCCTCAAGAGTGGGTAGGGCGGTGCCACACACTTTCGAGAGGTACCGTCATTTTTTGGAAATCTCTTTTTAACAAAGCTGTACCAACAATTTCCTACGAGTGTGTAGTTATCGTTTGTGAAATTGAGGCTGGAAATAGATCAGAACGGAACACTGTGTCGTCTTCAGGCGCCAAGCTGTCGCCATCTTCTGGTCAGTACGAGAAGTGCTGTCTGTTATTCTATTTTCGTTCTCGAAATTAAAAAAAAACGACTTTTCCTTACTCCGTTCAGGCAACATAGGTGTAACGAAGCTGTATTCCAGTTTCGGTGTTTCCGTTTTAAATAGAAAATCAAATAATGAGACTTTTTTTCCTTCTAGTTTTACTGTTTCCAAAGGTAACATCTAATTACCAAACGAGACACGAACCTACCAGGATGATGCAGTCATATACATCGCTTTAAACTACAATAATAACAATCTTCGTGCTTTGTAATTAATTCCTCATGACATTGCAAATAGAAATTAAGCCTTATTATCTTTGTTAAGACTGATTTTAGGAAATAATTGGGCGAGTGCTGTGTACAGCATTTGCATGCTGAGAAACAGTTGTGACTTGCTCCTTTTCAGTCCCCCCCCCCAAGAATTCACTCCACCACGAAATGCGAATTTAAGCATTTTTATTTTCACTGTAACATACATATAACTCATGTGGTTCGAGAAAAGAAAAAAAGCAAGTAGCAAAATATTACATGACAAATTGGACCAGTAAACCCCACTGTTGTCAATAAATCCATCACGGTACAATATGTAAGATTGCAAAAACTCTAGGGACATTGGTAACTTTTTAAAAAGTGTTTTTTCATTTGGAATAAAAACATATACACTGCATATCATATCATACACTATGAAAAGCAAAGCACATTTGCAGATTTTTTTTCCCCCAAAACATGACACCAAGTTATGAGCTATGGCATGTCCCTTAAATGTCCCAACTCTTAACAGAAGGCACTGTGCATTCTTGGAGAGCAGCAAAGGATTCACAGATGAAAACTGTACAATCGCCTTACGATAGGTGATACCAGGTTTTCATCAGAATGCGTCCAGTTGCTCGACTCTTCTTGCATGTGTCTTTCACTTTACCCCTTCAAAGAAATATAAATTGTAAAGTATTTGCCAGCAAATACCCACGTCATTGAGTCTTCAGGATGAGTTAGCTGGCTTGGTTTGCGGTGTCATTCAGAAGCACTCTTTAATTATTCATATTAACTCTATGACCATGTTCAAGCTGAAACGTTTTGTTCCATGTGTCCAGGCTTGCAGATATTGCTCAGTTGACTGCGGCTATAAAGGTTACTCACCACAAGTTACTATAGTACCCTAAACACACAATCGGACGACAAGAGCAGCACATTGACGAAACTGGAATGGAAAGCTGATTGACCACGGTAAAACGAGCACATACGGTAGAGTACTCGAACGTTGTTTAAGACTTAAGACTGCTTCGTCTTATAATCAATATCCATCATTAGAGCAACAATGTCATCAAATGTGAAGAATTATCTGTTCCAAATGCTTAATTGTGGTCATTGGGTTGCCCAGTTTGAGGAAATGTTTCACATTTGGCCTTTTCAAAATGATACTTGTACCTTTATTTTATTATTTTGTCACTGGCTCACAGCATAGTTTTGGTGTATTTTGCCGGCATAAGCCAGAAACTAACACGGAATTCCTGAAATGTGATGCAAACATTCTTGGCCTGCCTATAAGCCATTCTTGTCAACAAGTATATGAACACAATGGATATCATGAAATGAAATGGAGGGACAATAAAAAAACAAAACAATACCACTTTGGCACATCTCATCGTGCAGCAGATAGAAAAGCTGAGTGCTTTAGTATAATTACATTCAACACTGAAGAAAAAAAGAACAGTCTTACAAAGACTAACATTTACGTCAAAGGCTTGAAGGACAGACACACTTCAAATCAAATATTTGATGAACTCCTTTAAGTGGTGTGTATAAGAAGTTTGCATTTAAACAGTGGCCAAAATCAAGAATTTTGGAAGTTGCCTTTTGATGAACTGGACAGTTCCTATTGTTTGCTACTAAAAATAAAAACAAACACGTTGGCATTTGTGGCAATATTTCGACGTGTTGTGATGATTTCTGAGGTATTTCTGGTCGAATGTTTGCAAACGCTTCTCTCTGAAATGAGGGGCAGAAACAATTTCCGAGAAGGGAATAATGAGGGGTGGCTCATACACGTTTTAAAATCTGTAGAAGGCAGCAGCTGAACATGTAAACAAGAAGAATGCCATGGCGTGAACGTGATGGCACATCCAGGGACGGACGGACAGGGAGGAAAGACGAGGCCGAGTGATTACAAGAGGGAAGATATTCCGAGCATTCATCAAATCTGATATCGTGCCAGACTCGACGGTCTCACACAAGTGTCTCCGGTAGCGTGTCTGCGCTGTCTGAAGAGAGCAGCTGCCATATTTGCCAGCGGTCCCGCTGCCAGTCCTGCCACTCCGGGCTGTGCGGCATCACGGTCCCATCGGAGTTTTTCTGCTCGGCACCTGACCTCTTGTGCTGCAGGGGGTGCTGCTGCGCTGTGGCAAGCCCAGGTGAACTTTGGCAAACGGCCAGGCGGTGATGAGCGTTATAAGGAGGAGGGAACCGGCCGCTTTCGTTAGCGTTCACCCAGCCTTTCAATCCCGATGACGTGCAGGCTCCGTGGGCGTGCTCGAGGACCTGCGCAGACCGATCGATGGCCGGCTGCAGGTGAGGGCTCGTGCATACGCGGGTCAGCGGCAAGTGGGGTCTGCACTCAGCAATGCCAGGCAGCGTCCTAGTCGGCGGCACCATTAGCTGGTGTCTGCTGTCACCGTGGAGTCCATCAAGTCCTTCCTGTGAGCTGCGGGAGCTTCCCTCGGACACGTTGCCATGGGAACCTTCAGAGCAAACAGCCACAGTATCAATGCAATTATTGCAAAAGTTCCAGCTTTGGTCCATTTCGGGTGTGTTGGTCTGCAACAATTGTTTTTTTTTCCTGCACACTCCTACCAAAGTAATCATATTTGCAGCAAGCAACTTTTCATCATTCCCCATAACAAAGCCTTCTTATGCGGACTGCCCAAGATTCTAACTTAGCAAATCATTCTCAAGTCAATATATCACCTGATGGAATTAATAGTGCTCCTTTTTTGTGGTGGAGTAGAATTTGACTTGCAGACAGAGTAGTAGAATTTTCAGGCAGGGAGCTCACCCGTAAAAGTCTGGTCCTTGAGTGCTGGTTTGAGAGTCGTGTGCCACGTACCCCAAATGTTAGCATGTTCCTCCGAGATACAGTCTCAAGGAAGGAAAAGAGAAACAAGGTCAAATAACGGCATGAGGCAGGCAACCTTAGGGTCAAGAGAAAGTCAGATGTTTGGTCCGAGATTTAGCGCTCACCTGCTCCCACCCTGCCGTCGGCTCCTGACTCCCCGGCCCAGTCTGCCATCAGTGTACCGCCCGGCTTCCCTGTGTCCCCTCGACGTTCGCTCAGGATGGGGGAGTTGTTGTCATAAGGGGACACCTCCCCGCTGGACGGCTTGTTGGAATCGCTGGAGGAGTGGCGTTCGCTCAGGGTGAAGGGCTCCTCAGACTGGAGTAGATCGGTACTCCTGCAGGGAAAAGCAAATTGGGCTGAAAGACGCGTCGAAACCGGAGGACAAAATGACTTTGTGCGTAACTCACTGCGACGCTTTTCGTCTCAGGAGGTAGTCCACCACATCGGGGTCCGTCTCCAGCAGACTCATTAAAACTTCATTTTGCAGGTCAGGCGGGACCTAAACAATAAGCAACTTGAATTAATTATTATGAATTAGATTCTGAATCTCTTTTGTGCTCAAGGCCAACAATTGAGAAAGGCCAATACCTTTGTGTCTTTCCTGCATTTTTGCCCCATCCTTAATAAACTCTGACTCAAACTAATCTACAAAAGAACCTAAGGATGTCATCTCCCCACCCCCATCTGTCCACTAAAAAAACATAAAACTCCTGCTCTTAGCAGATCCGAAGAGGTCTGATGCGATTAATTGGCTTACTGTAGGAATGTAAGCCTAAGGGGAGTGGCAGTGGCAGATTACAAAACATTACAGTTGAACGTTTCGGACCTAAAATGACCTGAGCTGTCTGTCTGCACTGTTGGAGAATCCCGAGAAGAGACAGGAACAAAGCAAGCGAAGAAGAAGATAATCCGTATAAAATTGTGACCTCTCCTGACTCCGCATGAAGGATTTCAAGCATGAATGTTCCTTTTTGTTTTCAAAAGAAGGCGTTCAAGTGTCCGGGTGAACATTTTGTGATGCTTTGGTCAGAAAAGCTGGCACTGTGTACTTACTGACAAGATAAGTCAGTTTCTCTCAACACAAAAATGTGAAAGTGCATCAGCTGGAGGAAACGAGGATGAGACCCAACTGACCATGAAGAGGGTCTGGTAGCTGGCGATCATTCTCTGTAGCGTGGCGATGACAGCTGTGCTCTCCTCGGCCCGGGCCGAGCTCTGGACGCTGAATTCCTTGTCTGAAGATTTTAGTTTATGCAGCAGGTTGGGGCCGAAGATGGTGGCGAGGTTTAAAGAAGTCATCTTGTTCCCCACGATCTGAAATGAAAGTCAAGTCGTACTGTGACGCCCACTCAAAAGGAGTTGGCCGGGTGATTGATGGCAGCAGGTCCTTGTGTTTCATTTATGAGGATGACTTTACCTCCTGTCTGTCTTTGTCTTGCCTGTCATGGGCGTGGTCGGCCACGGTGGAAAGGAACGCCAAGAGACGGTGGAGTGTGTCGCTGTTGGATGCTGGGAGCAGGTACACCAGTAGCTGCATGACACTTTGCTGCTCCTCGAGATCCAACACTGCAACAGGGACAGGTCAGACGGCACCAGAAGACGAGTGAAGGTGTGAAGTGTGTCTGCTGCGCAGGAGGCAAGCATACATGTCGTGTTTATGAAGGCGGTATAGAGCTCCTTGGTGAGAAGTGGGTCAGGCATGTCCCTGAGGAACTCCTTCAATAAAGCTGCCACATCATGAACGCTGTGCTCCTCATCTAAATGGACATCAACGCCACGGTCAAACTCCTCTCGTAACTAAAGAAGGGGAAAAAAATTCTGGTAAAAAAAGCTAAAGTAATCGATGGAATGCAGGTTTTTGTGACTGGGCGTGACGCATTACGATCATTGTACAGCAGATGTTTTCATTCACCTCTCAGACTGCATTGCACAAGTGTGGCCAGCAATTGTATTTTGCATCCGCAAAACATGCTATGTAAAACGTAAACACAAACAGAGTACAATGATTTGCAAATCCTTTTCAACCAATATTCGACTGAATACGCTCCTTTCTCTCTCTCTGCAAGTATTCTGTCGTTTTGAATCTGATGTCTATGGAGCCCCGAATGCGATTGATCGCTCGGTTCAACAGCAGGTAGTTCAACAAAACATATCTGTTTAAATGCAGTTAGGAGCAACATTTTTCAAAGAAAAAAACAAGAACATTTCTCAACATACAATTGCAAAGAATTTCAGAATTTCATCATTTACGATCCAAAATATCATCAAGAGTTCACTTTTAACATTTTTTCAGGAAATCATTGAGCAAAAGGACCATGCGGATTGGTATCAGTGCTACGTTTAAAAGCCAGAATATGCGATGGCCGTGGGGTGTTTTAGTGTCCATGGCATTGGTAACTTGTTCATCTGTGAAAGGAATGTGCAAGTTATTGAAGCAGCATATTCTGCCATCCCAGCAACATCTTTTTCAAGAATATCCCTGCTTATTTTTGCAAGACAATGCCAATCCATGTTGCGCGCATGTTACGACAGTGTGGCTTTGTAGTAAACAAGGGTGGATACCTAAACCTACCTGCCAGCAGTCCAGACTTGTCTCCCATTGAAAAGGTCATTATGAAACGCAAAATACGACAAGGGAGATCCTGGGACTGTTGATCAACTGAGGTTGGAAATCAAGCAACAATGGAAAAGCTGCAGCAATGAGTGTGATGGATTCCCAAACACATCCAATTCAAAAGGAGTGAATGTTTGCAAAAAAAAAAAATTAGTTATTAGTTTGAATATTAAGCGTCTTGGCTTTGCTGTGTGTTCAGTTGAAAATAGGTTGAAATGGATTTGCAAATTACTCGTCTGTTTTTGTTTACATTTTATACAACTGCACTGAAATTGGGATTTGTATGTGTGGAAATGAAATACAATGCATCAAATTTTTGGATGTAACTGGGTTGCTCTGCAAAACCACTGAACCATTTACGGAGAATTAGACAGCACACCAACCTGTCGAACTCTTTTCTTTGAACTTCCCACCCTGAAAATCCCCACTGTCTGCAAACCTGAGAGTGGAAAAGAAAAAAAAGGCCCCAATAACTACAAAGTCACTGCAGATATGAAGGTTTTGTCTGTAACAGAAGGATGAGTGGATCTACGAACCGTATTTCTCAATGTGTTGGCAGCAGCTGTCAACTACACGTGGAACCTGGCGGTATATCGGATTGAGGCTCAGCCGTTTGTCCCTGTGTTTCTCCTTCTTACTCGGTGTCTCGGCAGGCAGGGACAGCTGCAGCGCCTCCAGCAGGCGAGACTGGTTGTCGTCCAGATCCGTGATCGAATCCACCGACATTCCACCCTGATGCCGAAACATGCATTTTCATTGGAGAACATTGAAGTGTACCAACATGAAACACACAGACCGGCTTTAAAGCATGGCCGACCAACTCACCCGTCGGCGCACTCGTGGTGCAGCCTCAGGCGTGTTGGGCGGCGTTGACTCATTAGCTGTCTCCGGCGTGGAGCTCAATGAGGAGTTACTGCTTGAGAGCTCCTTATTAGACGATCGCTTCGTCGCAAACTGGAGATGATGGAAGAATTTTACTTGGTATTCTTTTGCTTTTAATTTGTAAAAATTGCTCTTTTTTTGGGGGGGGGGGGGTGCATGATGAGATGTGTGTGCATGCATGATGACCTGGAGAATGGAAGAGACAAGGTCAGACGAGTCCTTGTGATCCTCTCGCTGCGGCGGATCCTGACGATAGCCGTCCTGGCGTTGCCTATGCGTCCTGTCGTTTGCGATGACTTGTGAGAGGGGTATACTGAAGGCCTGAGGAACACCCTCTGGGAGACCAAAAATATATATATATATAGCAGGAAGTAAACACAAAAAACACAATCTGATGGTTCTCTTGGAGTTTTTTTTTTCTGTGAAAATGTGTCACTTTTTATACAACAGTTGCCCACAATCATGTTCTACATCTTATGCATATGGACACGAGAGTCTAATTGCATCCAGGAACCACAACCGAAGATTTTGTAGCTCAATATGACCACAAACAACAGATTTATTTCTCCACAAACTAAGTGCGCACATCTGTTCAACACAAGGCGCATGCAGGGCTGCACGTATGCACCGAAGCGCGCCATCTGTGCTGCATGATGCATCGATGCCAAGACCAACTTGATCAAGCCATCACAGTGCCTCCTCATGTACAAGGGAAGCACGAGCATGCATGCGTGTGAAAAACCTCCTTCGAGTGATGACTGTGAGTTGAAACCTATCCCAGATGATTGGGCAAGAACCAAGGTACAACGTGTACCCCACATAATTGAAAAGTCTATTTTTTTTCAAGATGCATTTTGATCTGACAAAATTTACAAGGCCCTGACTCAAAATGTCCCTGGACTAAAGAAATAAGGGGACACACACACGCTGGTTGTAGTTTTCTCTGTGAATTCACCTCGTCATTGTTTACCTGCAATGTGTTGTGCACAGACATAGCTAGCTACACTCAGCGAGAGCTCTCTTGCTCTGGGCAATACATCAAATCTGGTAGTTAAAATTGAAATTTGAAACAACAATTACTGTGTATTTATTCAGTTGTAACGAAAAAAATGGATGAAAACAGCAATTTACACAAAAGCTGAAAATACAAGACTTGAAAATCTGTCTTAAAGTCAACACCACACTTGTGTGTACAAAAGCACAAGACAAACATGGTTCTGTTTTCACTCGATTCTTGTCAATGTAAAATGTGATGAAGTTGCTGCTTTTCATTAATGAATGTGCACAAACCTTTGATTGCGCAATACCAGCTAATCTGACATGTCCTGCAAAGATGAGTGAACATAGTTGGCCAGGGCTGGATTTGGGCAGATGATTGTTGGGGCGGTGTCTTCTGGGGCCGATATGGTGCTACTTACTTATTATTTTCTTCCACTTTACCTCAAGAGATGTATGCTAATATGTACATGCATGCTGCTCTACGTCTAAATGCCAGGGCCAATTTTCTTTTTGTGCTAGTCCAGATTTGCTGTCAGCTGAGAGCACATTTGCATCTGTTCTTAAAATTTTATGAGTGTTTTCACTGAAAGAGCCTAGACTCACCAGTTTGATAAGAAAAGCCTCTATCTCCAAATCAGCGCCTGGTTTCTTTTAAGACCTGCACGTTCTGCAGCCAAATACTACGCTGTGCTCAGCATGCAGTCGCTCCACTTTATATAAATACCAACTGTTAACAGATACTTAATTTTTATCGTCTCTCTGTTCACCCGACAAAGACCGTCTCGCTAGAGAAAGGTAGGGGAAGAGTTTTGGCAACAATGAGCCAAAAGGAGTCCGCGAGATCAAGGAAGATGCCGCAGAATATTTAAGAACTTGGCATACCTTTGTCTTTACTCTTCTCTTTGGATAAAGAATCCAGTTTCCTCCGCAGTGACTTTTTCCTCTTCTGTCCATCTGTGCAGGGGCAAAAGTCATATCACCAAATACATCTGGAATACATGATGTCTTTATCTGCTGCACTGTAGTGCGATCTTGATAGTTTATAAATTAAGCAAGGAATACTGGGGTAGGTTTCAAAAATGAGTGAATGGCTCGCAATGTGCAAGTGTAGTTTTTCTTAACGTGAATTCAAATGTTGCCGTTTTCAAAGGGAATAAGAGAACTGCTGATGGTGAACTTTGATAGGTTAGTTTGAGCACACAGTTCAGGAGTTTTTAGCTTGTTGTGGGGTGTGTTTGTAGGGTTAGAGTTGAATTAGTTTTGTAGTGCAGAGTTCACCGTTAGATTAGGCTTAAGTTAGATACATTTTGGCTTACTGTTTTGACATATATTTAAACATGAGTGTGGTCCTCTAGTCTTTTGAAAGAAGGGAAAAAAAAAACACAGTTCACTGTCAACATGAAATTATGGTACATGACTCCCGAATTGGCTGATTTAAGAACCAGGAAACTCTGAAAGCTATGGCACACACTTGAAGTTTAAATCCTTGGAATTCTTGTGTAAGCCTGAGGAAAACAACTGGTGCTTGTGCTGTTCTACTTACTTACTTTGTATTTAGCAACCTTAGTTTGAACCCCAGATGTTCTCCCGTATCACATGAGTCACTCAAGGAAATGGATCCACCTCCCACTCAGCATCCCAGTGTAGCATTAGCTGTTTACGTCATAGAACCGTTTCAGTTTCCCCAAGCGTCCAAGCACCACTGACAAATCTCCCAATTACCACTGCTGTCTGATTTTCACCGTGTTTCTTATGACATTTGAGAAAGTTGAGCATCCCGTTTAGCAAATAAGTTGGAAGTGAAGGGAGAGCTGAGGAAGTGGGTGTGTAAGAAGAGAAAGAAGGATGCAATGGAGAGAGCACAGAGTGGGGGTAGGAGTAGAGATAGGAAATGGTTATAATTTGGGGGGATTTTTTGACAGATGGCTCAGAAAGCTAAACGGATATCTGATGTACTTTAGGTTCAATAATTAACATCTGGTAAACTGTAGTGCTTTTTCTATCCTGTCAAAACCTGAATGTTGAATTTTGTAGGTTTCCAGCTTCTGCAAATGTGTTTTGAACAAATCCATGAAAGCATTCCATAAAAATGAGAAACAGGGGTCTGAAATCGTAATCAAATGCATACGTTGCACAATTGAAAGTACAAACAGAATTCTCCTTATAAATGGCCACTGTAAGTTGTGGAATTCATCAGCAACGCAGACAAAGAAGGCAATGGTAACTCAGGAAATGCAAGGCTCCACTGGCTGCATTGCACTGCTGCAATGGCAGCAACTCCAAAAGAAAGATAGCTAGCTATACATTACATGCAAGCTGTGTATTGGTGCAACTACAGACCAACAGTTCTGAAAACAAGAATAAGGTTGAAAGGAATTTGCAGCTGGGTTTCAAATAAGCCATTACTCATCCGAAATGGGAGTCTCTGTTTAGTCATAGCGGCATTGTAATTTTTGGAATCATGCAGCACTTTCCACCACTTGGACTACTGGAGTGCAACCCCGATCGGACTTGTGTGTGCATTGAGTGTCAAGGCAAAACGATGTTACCTGTGTCAGCTGTACATTTGTTATGCGACAGAGTAGCTGCTTTGCAACCAAATATACACACAACTTTAATTGGTGCAACCCCTTAGAACCTATAGCCGTTAAGAAACACTGCAATAAAGGGGTGAAGACATACACATTTACCTACCTTTTGGCACAGTAATCTGGCATCCAACGTCATAGTCTTGGTGCAAGCGGGCGTGAGGCCACTTCCTGGAGCCGGGCCGCTCCAGTTCGGACAGGCTCTGGATGGCAACTGGAGTCAGACGCACGCTCTGGCCAGACAGGCTGTTCCAGGTGAAGTCACCCTAAGGGCAGGCAAAGCATTAGTAGTACATCTAACAGTCCCCTCGACTCCTCCCTGAAGCCGTGGGTATATGGCATGTAAATGAGAAATGTACTGAATGTCACGATTCGATTTGGGACCAACAGGTGGCACTGCAGGGCTCTCCCTGAGCTGCACACCTGTTGGTCGTTTAGCAATTAGTAGTATAAGAGGACTCCCTCCCGAGCATTCAGTGTTGGGTCACTGTTGCTGTTGTTTGCTACTGTCATGTTTGTTTGTTTGCTGCCATCAGTACACCCTGCTCCTCTCTCCTGCCTGCTCTTTGGGGTCCACCACCACCACGCAACGTGACACTGAAAATCAATTTTTGGCCCAGAAGTGCATTTTCAGGTTCGGACCGAAACACTTCCATGTAACCACAAGCAAAAATCGCACCCTTCAGAGATGCCTTGTATTATGTGGAAATCTAAAATGTTCCGGAGACGACAGGATGGCATGCGTACTAGATTAACTCCGTGTTAACAAGTGAGTCGGTAAATATTGCGCCTTGCGATTGGCCTATAAAATATTTCTATGTATTTTTAAAGACTCAATTCAACTTTAATAAAGGACTATATAACCTGATATTTTGGATAAAATCTCATTCTCTAATCAAAATAGTCACAACACCACCCTGTATTCAGCAAGTGCCAAGATACCCTATCGTAGAAATCCAAACTGAAATAATGCAAAATAGATCACTCAAAACCATTCAAAGGAATAAATCTATAAAGAAAATATTGATGTTGTTGTTTAGAGTCTTTTGGTGGCACTGTTTTGTATTCTTTTATACGTTGCTGTTTTGGCCGAGACGCAAATGTTCCAGACAAAATAAAAATGTCGCTGACAAAATACCCAGTGTCCTTGAGAAGTCAGAATAGGGATTGGCATGAAATGCTCCAGCTGAGGATTTTTTTTAAAGACTTTTAAAGAATTATAATTTCCTTCTGTGATTCGTTTTTTTGACCTTGGGTTCTTAATTTCCGGTTTTGGCCAAGAATTTTCATTTCAGAGCATCTTGAAATACAAACACATAATTGGACACTTGCGAGCCCAACGTCTGCATAAGATTACAATCATGGGTCTTCAACTCAAACTCTTCCATCACTGTTTCTCTCATAGACATAAAGGAATGCATGGCCAGAGTGTGGGATGAGTCACTGAAACCAGCTGGGTCTCTGAGCTTCCAGAAATACATACAAGTCAATTAAATTTGGATCCCAGATGAAGCTGCAACCATGAGGTGGTGGCTGGAGGAAAAACATGTGTGATGAATGAAGACCTTGAAAACCTTGTCGCCCCCTTTTTAAATGTAGATGTGATGTCTTCTTACATGTGTGTCATGGAGAATGGAGTCTTTTCTCTTTGTCACGTGGCATGACTTTCTGAAACTGTAGGTTTAAGGATGCCGCCATTCATGTGCATACTGACATGTGAATGTGTTTCACTGCCGGGCTTACTGGCACTCAGCTTTCTTTTGCCATAGTCCAGCAGCGATTACGGGACTCCAACAATGATCCCTCTCCCCTGCCCCCCTCCTCTCTCTGGTATGTCATCATACCACAGCTCTCAGAGGTTGACACTGAACTGAACTAAACAAAACTCGAGTTCATCCAGCCCCATCAAGGATCCTGCTGGGCAGAACCAGCTCAACCGGCAAGAGGCTTCTTATTTACCTTCTCCAACTGTTTGTCTTTAAAATTGTCTGTGTGTGCGTACAGGCGTGTGAGAGGCAACTTTGTTTTTGGCAGCACTTGTGAGAGTGCTTGTGACCTCACTGCGCACTAAGTGGGGCCCCAATGCAAAGAGTTGGCATTGCACCGCAGGACTTCATGTAAAAATACAGTCACGCCTAACAATAATAAATAAACCAATAAAAAGTTTCTTAGATGTCTGTATTTAGCTTTATGGAGGGACATGTATTTACGTCATACTATATTACATTTACACAAGACAAAGATAATGACGTTCAACCCCTCCGCCCAAATAATTTGGCAAAAATCACCCGTTTTTTTGTTTTCTTTCGTAAAGTTAAACAAGTAATAGGACAAAGTAAACAAAGACTCAAATGGTGTGCCTGTACCGTAATTCCTATTTTCAAAAAAAAATCTATTTTGTTCTGGGCCTAGTATTTGCATCCTTAATTTACCGTATTTTCCGGACTATAGGTCACTCCTGAGTATAAGTCACAGCAGCCATAAAATGCATAATGAAGAAGAAAAAAACATATATAAGTCGCACAGCAGCATGAGTCGAATTTTTGGGGGAAATGTATTTGATACAATCCAACACCAAGAATAGACATGTCATCTTGAAAGGCAAATAAAAATAAAGATAGAGAACAACAGGCTGAATAAATGTATGAAATGCTAACGTTACATGACGTATAAATAACGAACGGAGAACATGCCTGGTATGCTCACGTAACATATTAAGAATTAATCAGATAACTATAGCATAAAGAACATGCTAATAAGTTTAGCAAACCATCAGCGTCACTCCAAATAAATAATCCGTGAACTCCGGAGGGAGAAGATGTGGCTCTTCCTCTTTAACGTGGCCTACGTCAGAGTTATCATCAGTTATTTTTATCAGTTACCGTCAATGTGGAAAGTATCAACACAGGCCTCGAGCACCCTCTTGCAGCTTAATGTGAAAACATGTGAAATGATATAATGTGTTAATCATTTCATACATAAATGGCTTCAGAGAATAAGTCGTAGCCCCCCCCCCCAAAAAAAAAAAATCTAAAAAACAGAAAACTGTGACTTATAGTCCGGAAAATACGGTAAATGCTTACTGAAATGCAATACTGGAGTACATCAAGTCTAAAAGTTAAGCCCCACAGTTGGTTTCTGAGAATCAAGGTAATCATCATCTGCATCGCTTTAAGTTACCCATTCATCAAAATTTAGGTTGGTTTTCTTCACTAATTGTTACAGCCGTTGCAATGGAGCATGTATGCACTGTGTTGAGTGGACCTTTGTCACGTGCTTTGGTAAGTCATACTGCTTGGGCATACGGAGAACTGCAGCAGGAAAGTTGTTATTTTAGACAAAGGGATGAAAGAATATGTTGGTTTCCGTGGCAATACGCAGATAGTCCAAGGGCCAGGGAGTGAGAGAACTATTGCTATGGCAACACACTCAGCGGGCACTTGTTGCCACGATGCTCTGCATAAATTATTCCCAAATGGAGTCTCTCTCGATGTGAGCAAGGTGAAACTCTCTCCTTAAATCGATCAACATTGACACTATATAGTATGTAGCGAGTCGTAAACATCACTATCACCACATCCTTTCCATTGTGAGAGACGTCTATGCCATCATCAGTGCCGGAAGCAAAATGATTACAAGCCCCGATACGAACTCATTGTATCACTGAATGTGTGTGTGTGTAGGTCTGAGTGTGTGTGTGTAATTGTCATACCTGTCCAATGAAAACACCAGGTGTAAAGATATGTAAGGCGTAGAAAAAAAGGTAGTGTGTTTCCGGTAACCCGACCGACCGAGAATTTCTACCTCGAAGAAAAAAAAATTTACGGTCGGCATTTTTTTCAAACAACCTTCTACATTTTTGTGTAATAATAATAATACATTTTATTTATAAGCGCCTTTCAATACACCCAAGGACACTTTACAATAACAAAAAACACAAAACAATACGGGTTGAGCAGCGGCAGCCAAATGCGCCAGCGTTCGCTAAACCCGGAAGTCAGAAAGAAACCACAAGGGAGGGATGTTCTCGCGATATTCACGTTGAGCGTGCGTGCCGTTTGCCCTGTCGTCTGTCCACAACATTGAATCGTGGCGGCGGCCACGATCTCCGACAAATGTTTGAACCGTTTTTCAAATTTTTATGAAAATCTCTCCGGAGAATTGAGGAAATTTGCCTAAAATTAATCCGGATATTAGTTGACAATATTGAACGAAGACACGTTTGAGATTGTTGTTTTGTTTTCACGAGCGTAGTCATGTTGAGACACTAACACTAGTAACAGTAAAGAGATGTTCGTCTCTTTATAAACACACTTGCTAGACCCCATGGGAACGAATAAAAGACACTGTGGATTAGACCGTTGTCGTAAAAAAAGGTTGTTTGGACAAAAAGGGAAACACACAGATTGGCAGAAAAACGTGTCCGTCCAACTTCGAGTGTCGTCTCGGCTAACTTAGCTTAGTTTAGCTGTTGTTGTTGTGTGTGAAGTGTGTGACGCCAGTGTGTGACGTCGGGTGTGTGACGTCGTTGCGTCGGCGCTGATTGGTTGAAATCAAAAGACGCGCTTGCGTACATGTTCGCGCTGAAGCACGCACAGCAGAGAGAAAGCACTAGCAGCGGAGCGGACTATCTATTGCTGAGGCTCGCTTAGCTCAAGTGGCGTCGCCACAACAGTAATAAGCTCACCTCGCATTCTCATGGCCTCGCCATATCTCGGAGATTTAGAAATTTCGTTAAGAACGGAAGCCGCAAAGGGTGCAGGTCTGCACACAAAAGGAAGATTAATCATTGAATGTCGAGTATTTGAATAGCGTTTTGTGTAAACTAATTCATGCGTGATCGGCCAGGTGTGTGTGTGCGCGCGGATTTTCAGAAAAGTCCACTTTCATCTCTGATCCATTGATGTACTGTATCGAAAAGTTTAAGCGAACTATTTGACGAACACCACGGGCCGTCTAGGACGCGGGACGCAGAGGAAACACCCAGCCGCTGGGGAACCCAGCTCTCTCGCCGCCGTTGGCGGCGAGCGCGAAATTCGATGTCTCCTTGTTTTATGGTTATTTTGTTTACATTTTTGATGTGGGGGGGGGGGGGGGAGAAATAAAATAAAAAACTTTGTCCGACCTACCGACCCTATGTTGAAATTTCATGTTACCGGAAACACACTACCTTTTTTTCTACGCCTAATACCGTATTTTCACGACCATTCGGCGCACCGTGTTGTAGGGCGGAGTCTCAGTAACGGGTGCTATTTCTGTATTTTACACATACACAAAACGCACTGTATTATTGGGCGCAGCCAGGGGTGGTAAAACATACGCCAGTTTAAACATACGGCATGCATGCACGCACGCAAAAACACGTTAGCTTGAAGCATAGCATAGCATGCTAAGACATGCTAAAAACACGTTTTTAACAAGGCAACGGAAGCAAAACTGAGATCGGTTGTACTTTATTTCGACATCTTACAATGTACTCACGTTTTTCGATCAATCATCACCCAGAAATCCATCAAAGTCCTCATCTTCTGTATCCGAATTGAACAATTGTGCAAGTACCGGTAGTCCATAAAAAACGCTGCTGTCGTTGTCAGAGTCACTGTCGTTGCCGTGTGGCTCCACAGAAATGATGCGTGGCGACTTACCGCCCACCCTTCACTGATTGGCGGCTGCTTTCCCGCACTGTTGGTCTCACTCGCAGCCACTTACACACCCACCCTTCACTGATTGGCGGCTGCTTTCCCGCACTGTTGGTCTCACTCGCAGCCACTTACACGCCCACCCTTCACTGATTGGCGGCTGCTTTCCGCATGCCTGTTCATGCTCACTTCCGCCTTTTTCTATATAAACAGCGTGTCGGCTCTCAGTCAGGATTTGGAACTCGGCTCATACACTAGGCGCTCCGCATTATAAGGCGTCCTGTCCATTTTGGAGAAAATTTAAGACTTTTAATGGCGCCTTATGGTCGTGAAAATACGGTACATTGCCCTATCCTCAATTTTTTTAATCCTGTTTAGAAAAATATTGATGTGTTCCCATGAATAGGTTGGGGTGTAGTATTGATATATTAAAATAACTTTGATTTCAAGTACATTTTGTGTTCATATTTTAATATCGGACTCCGGGGGAGACAGTGCCTCACCGGTCATGAACCACACCATACATCACTGTCCGCCGGCTAAAACATGGAGTGATTAAGTCCGTCAATTGCATCATGTGATGCAAAATTCAAACAAGATAAACATTATGTCAGACATTCAATCAGTATTATCCCGCCATCAAATTCTTCATCTGGTCCATCGTGAACTGGACGCATACATGCAATTTTTTCTAAATGTGTGATGACAAAATTTCTTGTCAAAATTCACACTGGCATGCACAGGGGAAATGAGCAAATTCCACAAGGACAGGTCAGAGCTGAGATTCGAACCCAGAATCGAACCGCTCTTCTACCATGCAGCCCCATTCTGTCAGATTTTCGACCCGGATATACGCTGACAAAGGGCATTCAAAAGTTGATTTCCGTTAAAACCTTGAAGGGCATTGTCCGCAATTCTCCCATAATGCATTTACAGGTATTTTCTTGTTCTGCTTTGTTATCTAAAGCTGTCCAAGATGCAGTTTTTTTGTTTTCAACCTCGATGTTTCAAGACGACCACAGCTTTAAAATGGTCAATGTCTTCACGTGACACAGTGGGGTATCCACTGGATAGTTTAACTCAGATTTAGGAAAAACACACATCCACATCTGGTAAAGTCAAACTTGTGATTCCAGCCAGCCTTTACGCACAATTACGCACATGTGCTGCCATATTCCAGGCAGGTACTCGGGGCCCAGTAGAGGAGCCGTTATTGTGGAAACAGACACCAAAGGAACGTTTGAGGAATTCTTTCGCTCTTTTCTCTTTTGATCAGCTTTCATTTTGTGTTTCCACTGCCTTGAAATGACCCCTGAGTTCCTGTCCCGCAACGTTGAAAAGGAAAAACCTGTTTCTCTTTTTTATGTGCGCGCATGTCAACGATTGCTTTTAAGGACATTTTCCCTCCCCTTGACAAACCATCTCTAGGTTCACATTTGTAAGCGATTACTGACCAGTTGGACTCATCAGCCAGCACTCTTTTTGCGTGTTCCTGCGCCTAATGCATATGTGTACATGTGCCTGTCCAATACAGAGGATTAATTGGGTTTTCTTCACCTTTTTAAGGTTGTCCTCAATTCGGCTTGAGGGAAAGCGAAGTGATCAACCGAACATTAAGATATGAATCTGACTGTGGTGAAAAAGTACACAACAGCTGTCATTTGTCTCATGTTTTTCTTCTTAGTTTTTTCTTTCATCTTCACTTTATTATGGTTGAATATACAGTATGTCCTTTTTAAACTTTGATGTCATGTAAATTTACAGCAATTTGGACGAAAGAAACCTTTTAGATTGAGTGTGATTTCGCACTACTTAAAACTTTTGAAAAAGTAAAAAATAATTCCAAACCAGTCTTCCCGCCGCCATTATGGATTTGAACTCGGATGTTGATGGTATTCATAAAAAATAAAAATTAAAAAAAGAATAAACTATGCAGTTATAAACATAATAATAACCATACAGTTCGTTCAGTCCTTTTTGATTGTAACCATGTAACTGACCTGGACTGGACGTCATTTTCAGCCCTCAACTTCAACGCACGGAAACAACAATATTTTGGTCGCGGTGAGAGCAGGCAGCTACACAACCTGGAGTACGCAATCTAGATACACTATACAGGCTGCATTACCAAAAGTCTTTGCTCACCCATCCAAATGACCAGAATCAGGTGTCCTAATCACTTGGCCTGACCAAGTGACTGTCAACACCGAGGCATGGAGATTGTTTTCACAAACAATTGTGAAAGAATGGACCGCTCTCAGAAGCTCAGTGAAATCTAGCGTGGAACTGTAATAGGATGCCACCTGTGCAACCAATCCAGTCATGAAATGTCCTCACTCCGAAATATTCCACAGTCTACTGTCAGCTTTATTATAAGAAAATGGAAGGGTTTGGAAACAACAGCAACTAAGCCAAGAAGTGGGAGGCCATGTAAACTGACTGAGAGGGGTCAGCGGATGCTGAGGCGTTTCGTGAAAAGAGGTTGCCGACTTTCTGCACAGTCAATTGCTACAGAGCTCTAACTTCATGTGGCCTTCAGATTAGCCCATTAGATTAGATTGGCGGAGAGCTTCACTTCTAGCTTTCCAAGTACTAATTGCATTGTTGCTTTTTTGTGCATTTGCAGGAAAATGAGGCTGACGAAGTGGAGCACGTAACCATGGCGATGTTTGTCACTGGGAGAGCGGATTCTTTGCAGCCACCGAAAGCCATTAAGATGCGACACTTTGGTCCTGTACACGTTTCCCTGGCTGTCTGGAGTAAAGTTTTAGCATTTGGGCCGCGAAAAAAAATCATTTAACAATAAAAGGGTTTATTAAGTTATTTGTTGGGAGTATGAAGTCAGCCCCGAGTGGAAATACTTTCAAGTCCAGGTTAAAAACGATGTTTATTTTTCCATGCCTATTTTTGATATTTGGAATACATTTGCATACTTTTGGATTGACAGAAATAATGCACTTGCTTCAAGTGCTCTGTTTGGGAGGGGATTGTGAAATGCATATTTCTGGGTGAGAATCGTGTCTTTTAGCATACGAGTGGTATTTATTGTTAGTCCTGTGTGAGACTGATCGATTCTTGAAGGGGTTGGCACCATGCATGCCTGCATGACTGTGTATGCCTTTGTGTGCTTTTAAAGCCTGCGTTTTGTGTTTATGTGTGTGAATGACACTTGAAGAAAGGTCAGCAAAGGCCAAACAAGACTCAGCAGATGACACTTGCTGGTGGGTGGTTTGAAGAAGCTCGATGGACTTATCCACAGCTACCAGCCCCTACATGATGCAGTTTGTGCAGAATAATACCTTTATAATTGTATTAATTCGATAATGATCCATCCATCCATTTTTCGATCCGCTTTATCCTCACAAGGCTAGCGGGGGGTGCTGAAGCCTATCCCAGCCGTCTTCGGGCAGGGGACAGCCAATCGCAGGGGACAGCAAGTTGCCAGCCAATCGCAGGGCACACAGAAACGAACAACCATCCGCGCTCACACTCGCACGAGGGACAATTTAGAGTGTAACATGTATGTTTTTGGAATGTGGGAGGAAACTGGACTACTCGAAGAACACCCACGCAAGGACAGGGAGAACATGCAAACTCCTTACAGGAAGGCCGGAGCCAGAATCGAACCCTGCGCCTCTACACTATGAGGTTGACGCGCTAACCAGTCGACAACTCGGCCGCTTTCGATAATAATGGCAGATATAATACACAAGGCCAGTGTGCCACCAGCATACAGAAGCTGTTAATTATCTTGGTGTTGTGGTTCCATCACCTAGCTTTCATGCAGGCAGCACGCATTCAGTTTTCACTCTTTGTCAGTGTTAACGTGAGTGTGAATGGTTGTCAGTGTCGCTCTCGTTATTTCTCTAGTTTAATGCAAGTGGATAGTGCTGACAGTTTTCAGGACAAGATCTACATGACATTTTTCTGGCAGGTATTGGGATTTAGATTTGATTCACTATGTTACTCAAATCATGCTTCCGTGCAACTTTCACCCTGAACAGGATTATTTATAAGCTACATTGTAACATTGTGTTCTTATAATTTTTTTTGGTATGAGCTGAGTTGTTTTTTTTTTTCTGTGGATGAACTCTGTAAATGTCTTTGGTCTGTTTTAGCAGGGATTGGCTCCAGAAGATATTGAGAGGGATCCACTGTATTCTGACGTTCCTCTGAGCATTTGCGTGAAATAGGTGCACGGCTTCCGGTATAGCGAAACCAGCATTTTGCTTACATGGAAACTGTTTGTGTGAGTCCACTTAATATGGTAGTTACAGACTTTAACAATGTGGGACTGCCAGTTGTTGCTGCTTAGAAGAGAAAACATTTAATCCCTCTTCCTGCTAATGTAGCAGCGTAGGATGACGACATAAAACTTTTTTAAAAAGAGGCTAACGCTGAGGTACTCACTAGTTGAACTACTTTCTGAATCGCTTCAGATGTGAGGCAATGAGCACTGTGAAAAGCTGTGAGGTAGCTCAGCACCAACACAGTAATAAAGTTGGTCATGTTTTGTTGAGAGGTTGGACACCGTCCTATTTAGCTCCAAGCAAAGGAGCCAGCCAAAATAACTTCTCACTGCATGGTAACCACATGACCGTAACGCTTCATGAAAACGAGCCTCACGTCGCTCAATGTCATAAAACTATGATCAATCTTTATGTCTCCATCTCTATGTCAACTTCAACCGCCCACAGCAAATATTTGAACAATCCCCCAATATTTAGAATTTTATAAGGATATCGTCTGAGTCTCCTTAGGTGCTCACTACAGTTTACTGACAAAAATGCTTATGCTTGCTGCCCATAAAATCCAAAATATTGCAATATTCCTAATAATTTCAGTTGATTAATACTAATGTGTGGTCCCTCCCACACATATCAAGGTCAATTTGTACCAAATCTTCTCCGCAATACAAGCACATTAGTACAAAGTTCACCAGTACAACGTTGAGGTGTTTTGGTTTTTTTTTTTCAAATGCAGACTTGCAGACTAGTTTTGTCGATGATCCTCATCCCCGGGTAGGGGCTGGAGACTGTATCGATACGTTGCTCTTGTCGTCACAGATTGAGCTTCTTCTGCATGTTAGTACAACCACCAACAGCCGTGCAAGACATTTTTCAATGCAATGGCAGCTTATGATCGCTAGTAAATAGGTTGGGAAAAAAAAAATAATTGGCGTAGTGCAACAAAGCCCACTGTAACAACTAGCAAAATCTTTCGTTGTTTGCGTTTTTACTATTGCTATTGTGATCTAAGACCAAAAAAATATATCTCTATACAGCTATTAGACTTCACAACGATGTGCGGCTGTATCGGATCGACATTTAGTATTTTATTTGGTGATCGGCTGTAATGTCTTAAATTTGCCAGTTGATCAAATTACATCACCGATTGGTCCTGCGAAATAAGGTATGAGAGGTGCAGTGAGCATTTACCTGTGGCGGGTCAACACAAATTAATGTTGGCCACTAAGAAAACATCGTGGCGCTACCGGTCAATATAGAACTCTTGGCATGAGATTTAGAGCTGCACAGAAAGCCGCTCTCCTGCTTGTGGGGTCCTTGTAAGAGTTTGCTAATCGATGCCAGCACTGATTTTCCTTGTGGTACGACACTGCAAATGCAGTGCCCTCAAATGACTGAAGTATCAATCGTTTCGGTGTTTTTAGCGGTATCGGCTCAAACGGCCTCGCTCTCCGTCTCCACTCCATGAGGCGCAACGGCCATCTCGACACTCAGAGCACAACTTGTGCTCCTTTTGTTGATTGAAAGGTTTATTTTGGCTCGGAAACAACACCCCGTGTTCGACATACTGTTGTCGTCAGCATCTTCCGAGTTTTGGATTACGCTGCTAAAAAGTCATTTACAGGAAGCGAACCACCCATGAGCACGGCGACTAATTCGTCCCCCCGCGCCCCTCACGCAAATTTCACCCCCCACGCATATTTCAAAGACACTAACTCCGTTATATTATGTTTTTGTTTAGCTTACATTTGGTTTAGTTCTCTCATGTGCCCGTTTTGTCTCCACCTGTTCTCGTCAACCCTTTGTGTCTTGTCCAGGTGTTTCTCGTTGTCTCGTCACTTTGCTTATATTTAGTTCCCTGGGTGCTGGCAGTCTTTGTTGGATCATTGTGCGTGTCTGTGTGCCCATGTCATGTTTTGTTTCTGTCATAGGTTTTTGCTACTTTGGTTTCTTATGATTTCCAGGACTTTGTTTGAGTTTTCAGTGAGTTTTCACCAGTGTATCCTACAAGTGTTTTTTTTTTATTTGTTCATACTTTTTGTTCAGTCCTCCATCTACCATTATGCGAAACGTGACACATTATCTCTATTAATGGCTAAATACAACACTAATTTATAGGGAACACAGCAACAGAACACGTCTTTTGTTTTAAACAATAGTCCCGTACGCTCCCCTATGTCGCATATGAAAACGCCACAATGCACATTTCCTTTTGTCCAGAATTATACAGTTGCCAAGTTGTCTTTATGAAATCAATGAAGATATATAAATAAGTGTCACTTGATGAAACAACTCTGCTTCATCATGCTTTCACTGCTTTCAAAGATTTGGATGTCAAAGTCCCATTGGATGTCAAAGTCACAATTTCAGGGTACAGCTTCACTCTTTTCTGCCATGCTGAAGTTACAGTTCATAAATCCAGTGAAGTTATTCATTGCAATCATTTTGAAAAGGGTCCAGATACAGAATTTAGTTGGTTTTTCTATTGCTCCTTTCTAACGCAGCTACATTTTTAGTTAAAATCAAGTTATGCTTGTTTTTCAAATGTTTTTCTTGGATTTTTTTCCCCTCTACTTTCCTTCCTGGGGGTATTGCAAAGATTGTTCAATATTGGCAAAAATGCTTGAGAAAACTTCTGTTGATGCTCAGTAAACAGGACATAATTATATTTAAAATTGAACAACCTGCAAAGGGACTAGAGATGGAAACTAGTCAACAGCTATAATCTGTCATATTTACATGCCAATGTTAAATAAAATGTCTCCTTTTCAATAAAATAAATAAATAATGGAGTAAATGAATAAAGAAGTTATTAAAACAGACATATTATTCCATCTTGTTATTGGATCAGGGATTGGTTAGCATTGTTTTTCTAAGACCGCTAAGCGGTGATCGGTCCCAAAAATTTTGATCGTGTAAAGCCTAATGGTTATGTTGTATGTGTGAGCGAGGGGCAGACTTGGAATAGAATAGAATAGACCACTCAAGATCGTCTTGCATATGCATAGTTGTTTAGAGTAACAATGTTACTATATTTTTTTTTAATGTCTATTTTCATATTTGACTTTAAATGAATCCCATTTGAAAGATAAAGCATGAAGCGGACATTTGCGGTGATTGCAATAATTCAACCACACACATGTATCATGTGTTCATTAGTAGCAAGTGCCATTTTAAACAAAGACCTTGCATTACATTTTGTGCGAGTGCTGTCACCATCCTGATGCCTTAACTGTGCCTTCTGTTTCGGGACCTCAATAGGCAAGTTTTTTTTGTTTTGTTTTTTTTCACTGATTTCAAGCTTATGTTAATCCTATTAAGGAATTTATAGTTTATATTTCACTGCAGTGGCAGGAACATGAGCCAACTAAAGTAAATCACATTCCCTTGCAATTCCCCCCTCTGATCTTCTTTCACCGTATCCGTTTAACACAGCAGGATCAGAGAAAAGTCTCTTTAAGACTCTATTTTCCGCATGGGTGCCACATCACCCGCCTCCCTCCCAAATCAATTTCCCGTTAATCCTGTGTGGTAGTTAAAGAGTTGTGGGATTATGGCACACTGGTCCACTCCTCCAAATCCGAATGATTTTGTTGGTGGCGATGACAGTGTTAAAGCTGAGCTGTGGTCACACGACAGCATCTCGCAACAGCTTAGAGCAGCAGGAAAAAAATGGCCTTTTGTTTTTGCTCCATGGCTCCCCCTACATTTGTACGGTTCGCAGAATGCACACGAACACAAAACATGAGGTGTCTGGGATATGCTAACAATATTAGAGCTAATAAAGACTATCTGCCGTCTCAATGGCAACAAAAGAAATGTGATTATCTTCAAGCCTTGCATGCTGAATAATTTTCAAATTGACCAAATGTATTGTTAATGTAGGCGCGCGATGTGACATGGTAGCGTAGGGAAGAGGATTAGGGCCAATGAAGAGAGAAAAAAAAAACAAGGTTGGCAAAATTCTCACTTATCTCAGAATTCTGACTTTCAAGTGAGAAATTCACACTTGTACAGCTAGCCAAATTTAACTTTGCAAATTTTTGGTCTTTGGTTTCAGTGTATCAGTGGCGGATGCTGGTCTGTCAAGGAGGGGAAGCTCAATTATTGCCTAAATAAAATGTGTCCGTTTATTTGTACGTGAATTCTACTCTCTGTTCCTTTTCAAGAAAATGAAAAGGATGCCTTCACCATAAGATCGGTGATTGGCTCATTTAGCTGTCAATCAAAAAGAGATTCAGCCTCAGACAGATCATCCAATCATCACTCAGAAAAGCTGAGCTTCTGCACGCCCACTGCCCATATACTCCCAGAGACAATGGGCGTGACAAAACCAGCATTTATCCAATGACTCGTTTCAATACATTGGGACAACCTACAGTGAACTCTCTCGACGTCCAGCGTCCGCGCGGTAGACGCTCAGCGTCCACACAGTTTAAAGCACAGTGAAGTTGCAGGAATGAATGAAAAGAGAGTCGCGTCGTAACCAGTAATAAGAAGCTGATTCGGAACAAATGTTGAGCGCGTTGTAGCGCATATTTAGTCAATGACATGTGCACACAATTGTATGTACACACATCCCATATATTTGGTCACTTATTTTTGGACATTTTAGGGGAAGCTGTGCTTCCCTTGAAGTCTTAGAGCAATCCCCTCTGCATTGTATACATAGTTCAGCATTGTATAATAACTGTAAAAAACAAAGCTGACCATCAAGTACCAATTACAACTTTACTGTCAAATGTGCTGTTTTACATACAGCACATTAAAATTAAATCCGCTCATATTTTTTCCTTTTTTCTTTCTAAATCCTACTTGACGGATTTTACTTATCACTGGTTCTTTTTGGTAAACGAGGGATTACTATATATATATATTAGAGCTGTCAGTTTAGCGCGTTTTTATCGACATTAATTTAAATGAATTTTATCGGGATCAAAAATTTTCTCGCGAGATTAACGCGGCAGACGTCACAGCGGATGTGACGTTGCTCTATAAATAAACCAGAAACAAAACATCAAGCGCTGCACAAGTCCACGCGCGTTTGTTTTGCCAGCCACGCAGCGCGAGACACAGCGGATATTTAAATAGTTTATGAATGGAAAGTTTACTTTTAAAAGTTGCCAGATTGTTCCACTGACAAGACCAAAATGACCTGGATGTTTTGCAGTAAGTAAACTGCGCTATCATCATAGCACGTCGAGTCTGAAATACCACTTAATTAATGGCCAAGCACACGCTGACGTCAGTAGTCCGCCCCCTCGTCTCAGACAGACGGCTATGGATCATTTCAAAGCGAAGAAAATGGATGACAAGACAAAGAACAAAGTTGCTGAAGCAATCGGCAATTTTAAAAGCGTGGGCTAAAATGTTGCTAGAACAGGGGTGTCTTTATTTAGCTCATTTGTGCATAGTTGTCATGTTTGTCCGTCTGCAATCTGGCGTTTAAAAAGTAAATGCGTTGCAGCGGCGCTCCACTTCCGGGTTGGACCTTTGGGACTTGTAGTTCTTTTGTTCGATTCGACTTGATATGTTCATGCCGGCGCTCCACTTCGGGATTGAGTATTGGGACTTGTAGTTCTTTTGTTCGATTCGACTTTATGTTTGTGTTGAATGGTTTCTTACGTTTAAAACAATGAATAATGATAGCGATAATGATACATAGTGAAATCAGGGTTGATTACATTATTTATTAAGCGTATTGTTAAATAAAGGTATTCATTAATGTCAATTATATACATATTTACATTGCGATGCAGAAAGATAGATATATTAATTTTTTACTGCATTTATGTGTAGTTTAGGTTATTACCTGCTTCTGATACTTCTGTTACAACTACTACTACTCCTACTTCTGCTGCAAAGTGCTCCAATAAATGATCCAAAAACTACAGAACGAGAGATCCTTCCATGCTGACCGACAATCCCTAACTGAACAACCATTACTGATTGCCAGCGAGAGCCTCCATTACAAGAATCCAAAATGATGTCGACACAAAACCGTAGAGAGACTTCCGAGCAAGAAGGACCAACAGAATCAGCATAGCCTGACTGCTGTGTTCAAAGCAAATTTGAGAAAAACTTAGTATGCAACCATGGCTTAAATCCTTTATAGGCTGAGTACTAGTTTACCTTAGATGTGCACTTTATAATGTTATATTGCGCTGTTTTGATTCCCTAAAAAGAGCTGTTCAAGCAGCTGTTGTGTGACAAAATATTGTTTTCACTGTTGTTGATGGACAGTAATATTGTGTGAGAGATAATGTGTGAATAACTGCTCCAAGTGAAAAATGTTGTAAATGTAAAATTGAAAATCAAAATTGTTATTTCAGTAAATATTTGCATTTTGCACATAGAAAACTGATTTATGATTCCATGTTGATGAGAGCATTAAAATGGGGGAAAATAGGACAAAAAAATATAAAAGGAAATTCAGAAACGATAAAAAATGAGTGAGCAATCATGATTAATTTTTAGTTAATTTGAGTTAATTATGACAGTTGCGTTTTTAATTAGATTAAAAATTTTAATCGTTTGACAGCTCTAATATATATATATATATATATATATATATATATATATATATATATATATATATATATATATATATATATATTAGAGCTGTCAGTTTAAGCGTTTTATCGACATTAATTTAAATGAATTTTATCGGGAACAAAAATTTTCTCGCGAGATTAACGCGGCGAGACGTCACAGCGGATGTGACGTTGCTCTATAAATAAACCAGAAACAAAACATCAAGCGCGCTGCACAAGTCCACACATTTGTTTTGCCAGCCACGGCAGCGAGACACAGCGGATATTTAAATAGTTTATGAATGGAAAGTTTACTTTTAAAAAGTTGCCAGATTGTTCCACTGACAAGACCAAAGTGACCTGGATGTTTTGCAGTCGTAAACTGAGCTATCATCATAGCACGTCGAGTCTGAAATACCACTTAATTAATGGCCAAGCACACCGCTGCGTGAGTAGTCCGCCCCCCTCGTCTCAGACAGACAGCTATGGATCATTTCAAAGCGAAGAAAATGGATGACACGACAAAGAACAAAGTTGCTAAGCAATCGGCAATTTAAACAGTGTGGGCTAAAATGTTGCTAGAACAGGGTGTCTTTATTTAGCTCATTTGTGCATAGTTGTCATGTTTGTCGTCTGCAATCTGGCGTTTAAAAAAGTAAGTGCGTTGCAGCGGCGCTCCACTTCGGGTTGGACCTTTGGGACTTGTAGTTCTTTTGTTCGATTCGACTTGATATGTTCATGCCGCTCCACTTCGGGATTGAGTATTGGGACTTGTAGTTCTTTTGTTCGATTCGACTTTATGTTTGTGTTGAATGGTTTCTTATGTTTAAAACAATGAATAATGATGACGATAATGATACATAGTGAAATCAGGGTTGACTACATTATTTATTAAACATATTGTTACATAAAGGTATTCATAATGTCAATTATATACATATTTACATTGCGATGCAGAAAGATAGATATATTAATTTTTTACTGCATTTATGTGTAGTTTAGGTTATTACCTGCTTCTGATACTTCTGTTACAACTACTACTACTCCTACTTCTGCTGCAAAGTGCTCCAATAAATGATCCAAAAACTACAGAACGAGAGATCCTTCCATGCTGACCGACAATCCCTAACTGAACAACCATTACTGATTGCCAGCGAGAGTCTCCATTACAAGAATCCAAAATGATGTCGACACAAAACCGTAGAGAGACTTCCGAGCAAGAAGGATCAACAGAATCAGCATAGCCTGACTGTTGTGTTCAAAGCAAATTTGAGAAAAACGAAGTATGCAACCATGGCTTAAATCCATTATAGGCTGAGTACTAGTTTACCTTAGATGTGCACTTTATGTTATATTGTGCTGTTTTGATTCCCTAAAAAGAGCTGTTCAAGCAGCTGTTGTGTGACAAAATATTGTTTTCACTGTTGTTGATGGACAGTAATATTGTGTGAGAGATAATGTGTGAATAACTGCTCCAAGTGAAAAATGTTGTAAATGTAAAATTGAAAATCAAAATTGTTATTTCAGTAAATATTTGCATTTTGCACATAGAAAACTGATTCATGATTCCATGTTGATGAGAGCATTAAAATGGGGAAAATAGGACAAAAAAATATAAAGGAAATTCAGAAGCGATAAAAAATGAGTGAGTAATCATGATTAATTTTTAGTTAATTTGAGTTAATTATGACAGTTGAGTTTTAATTAGATTAAATATTTTAATCGTTTGACAGCTCTAATATATATATATATATATATATATATATATATATATATATATATATATATATATATATATATATATATATATATATATATATAAATGTTTTATTTTTAAGGGGGTGTAAAGTTGTCCAAACTGTATCAAAGAGAAAAAAAGTTGTGTTCTGTTATCCTCGTGTTGTTATTCTTGACGGAGGGGCAAGCTGGCAAATGACAAAGGTTTACTGCACGCGCCCACCGCTGACCAACAGTGCAACTTCAGATTCAATTGATTTTAGAGATTATTGTACTGTGAAGAAGCTTGAGCTATTCATTTAGAAAGGTGTTTCCCAAACAGGCGTACACAGTGTATTCGGGCACAATGGGGATACCTGGAAATATTTAATCATTTCCAAAGTATTTTCCATATCAATAACCTGTGGCGCAACCGCGCCAAAATCACATTAGGCACGTGTGGGAGGGGGATATAACAAAGGCAGGTTTATTCTTCACTTTGATTTAATGTATGCAAATTTAATATGCTACTGATTTCATTTCAAGGCAACACACAATTTTCATTTTTAAGATTGAATGAAAAAGGAGAGAACACCAAAAAATTAAATGTTTGTATGAAGGAAACCAAATGAACTGATTTTCATGTCATCATCAATTGTGTTCTGTTGTACTTTTGGAGAATCATCAACAGGCTAAGAGTTAGGGGGTTCTGGTGGTCGGACAAAATAGTTTGGGGGCACACAAGCCATAAAAGGTTGGGAACCACTGCTTGAGAAGAAGAAAAGCTATGAAAATAACGACAGTTTTGTGGCCACACAGCCCTACATCATAAATACATGACGGATGAAACACTGAATTGGTGATTGTTTTTCAGTCTGCGTCTATGTCCACTGAAAATAAAGTGATCAATGTACTTTATTTTGGACAGTAAAACAACTCTCTTTTTGAAATGTGCTGAAGACTTTGAATCACAGTTGCAACGGAATGTACAAGTGGAACGTTGATCTTCAGGCTCAATTGAGAACGTTTGCTTCATGATCATTGCCACTGGTAGCGAATTCTTTGAGCGAATCCAGACATCATATCAGGACATAAAAGGTCACAGTGTATCACAAATGGAAAATAGTGAAAATTACAGCATTTAACTATTTTCTGGGCCACTTTTCTCTGCTGAACCTTGGAATGGATGTGTGACATAAAACTGACGGCTAAGTCCAAGTAGTCCAAACTTGGTGGTACAGTGCAGGAAGTTTTAGCCAAGTGTAATTTCCTGAAGACCTCACCACACCCAGAAATACCCAGTGATGTGTGTGCAAGTGCGTAAATGTGTACATGTGCTAATCTATTATTGATTTCCTGAAGGAAGGAGAACATGGCTGTCGTTACTCTTTAAAATTGGCCGGAGTGGGATTATGTTCCTCGTTTTAATTCCAGCTGAGTTCAAAGAGTTCAGATAAGTTATTGAATATAAATATAAGAGAACTACACTGACCGCAAAGCTACATTCATAAACTCTTGTCATATAGCAATAGGTTTGGATATTTTTTTTTTCCGCAGAATTTTACGATTTCTGCCTTGACGATAACATTACTACTGAAACTAAAACTGAGCGATTTGGATATTGTCAGTTACAGTCGTTACTGATTTAACAATATTACTTATTGTGACTGTAGTACAAGTTGTAATTGTGCCCACAGTTATTACCGTAGTTAGTGCAGTGGTGCGTGGTGGCACAGCAACACTGTTGAAACCTTTTCTCATATTCTGGTCACCTTATTCAGCCAAGGAAGGGACTAAATATGGAAAACCCACGGGGTCAAATTTGGCCCCGATACATTCTGCTATCCAAATGCCACCCTTAAATCCCAAAGGGTCAAATTTGGCCCGAATCCTAAATTAGGATTAAAGCATTAAATATTTGAAAAAACATATTTGGGTGTTCATTTAACATATAGCAGTCATTTAATATAAAATTCATAATTTTCCAAAGAAGAAAAGGGTTCTTGGGTTCACCAGGGTTAAAAACAGCTTTACAGTTCTATGGTACTGCAAATGCACACACACAAGAATAAAACCTGCATTTTCTGACTATTTCCATACTAGAAGCTGAAGCCAAGTGCAGCTGACTTCCGGTGGGAGATGATAAACATCCTGGACTGACTAACTCATCAATGACAAGACTGTCACATGTAGCCCAACCCTTCACACTCACGATGTGAACACACAATTTTACAGCCTCAACTCAACAAGGCAAGAAATTCAAAGCCACATCTCAATCTTCTTTCATTGGGGTAACCAGGACTCCCGAGATTGATAAATATATACATGAACGATACATACACACATAATCCTTGAACAACACTGCTTGACCTTGTATAACTGCCCTCCCAAGAACTCGCAGCCATTAATGGACTGTTATAGACTAGTGGGTAAATAGTGGCTGTTTGAGAGCAACACAAAAATGTGGGTGTGCGCGTGTGCGCACAAGCACTGTTGATCCTTGCATTCCAGTGGAAACCTTGAGAGCAGCTAATCCAGTCTTAGTCAATGGCCTCTTGAACTCTCGGGTCACACTCTCACTCACACACACGCGCGCGCACTCCCGCACACACACAAACGCACGCTAAGCAATTACATGTTTGTATCTGCATAGTTCTGCGATGTTTGTGCTTTTCCTCAAAAGATTCACACTCCCAGACAGGAAAGGTCACTCCTTTCTTGTTATTTCAAGTCTTAATACGTCAAATTCAGAAAATCCATCTGTTTAGTTAAAGTACAAATTTATTTTAGCTTGAAAAATGCATGAAGTATGAAGTAATTACTGTATCGAGTAGTGCTCCCTTGCTATTTCACGCTTTGCTTCACTCAATCGCACATTTGTGACCCTTACTTCATGTAATGCAGTTGTGGCTCACTAATTTGTGGGTTTTCTTGCTATTTTTTTCTTGTTTGACCAATCTTTTTTTTTTTAGGGCAAATTTAGAAAAACCGAGAGCATGAACATTAGACAACGTGTCGTGTGAATGCGGATGGTTGTTCATCTGTGTGTGCCATGCGATTGGCTGGCAACCGGTTCAGGGTGTCCCCCGCCTACTGCCCAAAGACAGCTAGACAGCTATGATTGGCTCCAGCACACCCCACAAACCTTGTGAGGATAAAGCGGTTCCGAAAATGGATGGATGTGTGTGTGTGTGTGTGTGTGTTTTTGATATATATATATATATATATATAAAAAACATTTCATGCACCCTGTAACCTGATAACATGATAAGCTGTCCACTGTAGTAACCGCTGTCCCTGAAAGGGATAAGATAAGAAAACCTTTATTAGTCTCACAATGGAGAAATTCCCAATTCACAACAGCAAAGTTATGAAAGGAAGAAGTAGAAGAACAAAATGTCTATATCTTATATTATATGTTATATATAGGATATCTACAAAATTAATAAAAGTTGCTCTGTTTTGGGGGGGAATGAGTTGTCTCTTTGACACTCAAACCCGATTTCCTTCTTTCATGAATGACTGAATTTTGTTTCAGTTGTTGTCAGTTTTAACGAAACAAGTTTCCAACTGTTAAATTATTTGAGGTGACATGCAAACACACTTGGAACATTTGTTTGAAATATCTGATTGAAATGAGCAAGACCGTTATCAGGCTTGCGTTAAGTTTGCTGATGAGCTTTTTGATCATTTGAATTGAGTGTGTTGGAGAAGGGAGACATTGAAAACAGGATGGATTGGGGCTCTCTCGGACTGGACTTGGGCACCCCCGCTAACTACATCACAAATGTTAATTCCTAAAACAGATAATGATGTGACGTTGTACTGTTGTAAGCTATCTAGTTGTGTTACAAAACATTTTGATTTCCTATACAATAGAAAACATCTTGCTTTTACAAGTTTAATACTTGAATACGACACACCGTTGTCAGGAAAAAAGGACGGATTTTATTTTGCATCATATGTATTTAAAATGTGTCCTCTTCATTGTAGAATTGTTGATCCAGTTCACGCCGGGTGGCAAATGTTTACGTTTCCCATCCGAAATGCTGCCGGGGCCACTTAATGTCTCCAGCACTGTAAAACAAGAAAACACAATGTAAAACTCATGGATGCTAATTTCAGAATCAAAGTCAGGAATTCTTTATCCCTGAAGTAAAATATGGTCTGTTGGTAAAGTCCTTCCAACAACGAATTAAAGATGATAACATTGTTGCAACATACTGGCTCGATAGCTAAAGTGTTTGTGCCCCCGTCCTGATGTATTTTTGTGCATGTTTGTCAGACTTCAAAGTTTCTCATTATCAAACCAATTTAAATGGTCAAAAACAGCACAAAATAGTAAAAAAAAAATAATAATCCAAACCTAGATGGTCCTGTGTGTAAAAACAAACCATTTTAGGTTTACTTGTGTAATCTTTGTCTGAGCTTTACATTTCTTTGATGATCTGGCACATTAAAATGCGGAAACTATGCAAAAGAATTTGAATTTGAAAAAAGGGGCAAATCATTTTTCACAGAAATGTGTCATACACACCGTTAGCTATTTGTTTTCTCGTACACCGCCGGAGAGGGATGAACTGTTGGTAATTCCCTTCAGATCTGGTATGAAAGGCTGCTGCCGCTTTCCCCTGATATTTGAAAATGTATCACCTGCGTGTAGCTACTGTGCAATGACGTGTCACATTTTCTATTTTATCCTTCCATTGATCACTTCACTCGAGCTTGTAATGTCATTTTGTGTTTGGAAAAGTAAAAAACAAAAATGTTGTTGACATGTATACTAAATCAACCTGTGTTATCATTTTGAAGCTCAGCCCACTTACCGTTTGCCAAGAGAAGTGCAGCAAGGGTGCGTATCACGTCAGACGACAGCAAACCGTGGAGGTACAATGTTTGGAGTCTTCCTGCACCGCCGCCGCATTGGTATTTCTTCCACCAGCAGGTAAACAAGGGACAGATGACAGCAATGCAAATTGCGACTTCGCAACAAACATTCTGTGATCAAGTGAGTGAAAATGAAGCCGATTTGCTTCATTTGCTTGCAACCCACGTAATGCCGGGTGGAAAGGTGCATCACTTCAAACACGTGCGCAAAAGTAGTCGACGTCGGGGCCGGCCTGTTACCACGTGAACCACAATCACTTGATCGGGCCAATGGGCCAAAGCGACAGTCAGCCACGTTGGCCAACGGCGGATTAGTGGGTAGAGGCCCCAAGACATACATTATTTCCATCAAAGGCCATCGTTAAGGACATTTTGATTGCATACACACATTCCCCAAAAAAGCCCTTTACTAAATCAGTTCCTGCGAAGTGATGTTGACTGTGCAAGTCAGAAGATGCATTATTCTTTTAAGTCGTAGGAATGCTGTAGGCAGCCAAAATGTGACTCTTATAAAGCGGCAGATTAATGGCAATATTAAAACGTACTTAGTACAGGCCACGCATTTGGGGCTAGAGATGTGCGTGAGCAATGAGGACCACCTCCGTGACCTTTGGCCCGCAAACACACTGAAGCAGTTAGGCAGACGATCCGCAACGCCCACCCTTTGTGAGTTGCGAGACTTCCTGGAAATTTCTCACACAAAGAAAACTTATTTGGAGAGAAACTTTGTGCATGCTCGTGAGGTCACTTCTGGATTCCTATGGACTTGGTTTGATTCTTTAAATTGTGCCAGATGTGGAAATGCAATACTGTGACATACAGTATAACAGCTGGGGCAAACTTTGGTTTGGCTGGGCTCCTCAGGTCAGCAAGAGAGGAACACCGATGTACAGAATGGCGACAGAGAGCAAACCTACACTTGATACAGCAACAACATTGTGTCCCAAAGACAGACAACGGTGGAAACGTAGCTAACCTGTTTCTCGCGCTTACTGAGCCTCTGCTGAACATATTTCTAAAACTGGGGTGAGAGCTTAACATGTAAATCCTCTCGAGAACTTTCTCCTCCTTCTGCTCTGTTTTTTTTCCTCGCTGCACCCTTCCTCCAACTCCATAAAAAGACAACTCTCAAGGAGGCTGGACTTGTTTTTGGTTGTTGGTAATAAAACAAGCGCTGCTCAACCCCACCCGACTGCACCGCCATGCAACAGGTCCCGGTGAGGAGAATTGCAGATGGGCGGTGTTGTCATGACGAGCTAGCTAGTAGTGAAAGCGCCAAGAGGCACTCCTAAACTCCTGCAATGTTACACAGTTGCAGCCACAGCTACGACGCCTTCAAGTACCTGCTCAATAAATTCAACAGGAGTCACGTTTACCCCTAACAGATTGTCACTTGAGGTTTTAAGCTGAGAAAACATATTCAGAGCATCAACACTGCAGTCTTACCATTATGTCTGCTGGCTGCTCTATCCAGGTTAAAGTATGCTTCGGAAAACTTGTGATCAGTGTAAACACACTCACAGCACCAATGACTAAGAGGACACATGGTTGACTGCTGATACACACACACACACACACACACACATACGTACGCGCGCACACGCACACATTAATTTGGGAACAAAAGGAAAATGGAGTGTTTGTCCTCCTTTCACAATAAAGCAGTAAAACAGAATTTTGTGCATGAGTGTGTGTGCGTGTGTGAGTGTGTGTGTGCGCGCGTGTGTGTGTTTGTGTTTTAAAATCCGCCATTGCTATTTGCCCTGGGAGCGGCAGTGCAGTAAAATAAACACATCAGAAAGTAGAAAGACAACAGGAACGTAATAATATTTGGCTCACGATGAAAAGAGCGAGATCGGTGTCATCGAGGTGAAGACAAGCCGCAGCAAAGTGAAATGCGTGACGTCAAAGTGGGATTAAAAAAAAATAAAGGGAGAATTTGGGGACGTCTATAAACACAAACGCCGCACGGAGAGAAGGCATTTTTTTCTGTTTGCAGCTGGTGATGAGAAACAGACGCAAAATGACACGGGAATCCAAGACCCATACATAAATTAAGATGGGTGATCAATCGTTTCAGAGATACGCGTCTGACGCAACGTGCCCCATTTTCGACGCGCAGCTTTTGCTTCGTTCCGCAGTGAATGTGCTGACTGAGTGGAGTTCAATACATAAATGCGATAAAACTCGAAGACGATCCCTCTTTAAAGCAGATGTCAAGTCGAAAAAAACATCTTCGCACTATGTTTTATGTGACCCCACTATCTATCTCACTACCTGCTGTTGACTGAAACCGACGTCAAAGTAGCCACGGACTCACCCAACCAAACCCAGAGAACAGGTGAGCTGTGACGTTCGTACTTCAAAGTCATTTTCACTTGACAGCAGGTGGCAGTGCTGCATAAATTGCCTGAACGAGGGTCGATTTACAGATCTGCTGAAATCCAACTCCACAAACGCAATATTCATCAGAACACCGTGTTTCGAATGGTGGAGACCCATAGAGCACGTCACTGCAAAGAAAATATTGGACTTAACTTCCGCTTTAACGCTTTTCGGTGCTGTCATTGTGTAATGACACGACACCACGTGGCGCATGTGACCGATGCCTCAGCATCGATGTCACGGTCCTAACTTGTTTTTCACTTCCTCCTGAATGTGATTGGCAGCCAGGACAGATGTTCAGGCAGCAACACAATCACTAGAACAGTGGTTCTTAACCGGGTTCGATCGAACCCCAGGGGTTCGGTGAGTCGGTCTCAGGCGTTCGACGGAGCGTCTGCCAACGCGACTCAACATGTTACTTAGTTGTGACACGACTGCTTGGTCATCACTGGCTGCAGATGATCACATGACATTGCATGTCCAATCAGTGCTGTGGGAAATTTAGTTTGCTTAGTAGTCAGCGTGATAGTACGTCATTACAATTAAAAAAAAAAAAGTAGGCTTATCTCTTGAAGTGTTATTTACTTTTTTCTGTTTTTAATAAATGCGTTTTTACATCTTGAATTTGTAAAATATATATATATATATATATATATATATATATATATATATATATATATATATATATATTTTTTTTTTTTTTTTTTTTTTTTTTTTACTCATGAAGGGTTCGGTGAATGTGCATATTTAACTGGTTGGTTCGTTATATAGTGTAATAAAGACAATAGCTTCTCTGTTGTTGCTCTGGTAATCCACAATGATCAATTTTGACTCTCCGTAATATCGGTGGTTAAGTGTGAACACCTCCAGTGTTGTGGCAGTGCAAACATTACTCTGCACAGCTCAGTGCAGTTCTTGTACACAACGAGCAAGAGCTGTGATTTCGTTCGTGGGCTTGATTTGTTTAGCTTCTCGGCATGCACGTTTATTGTTGTGCTTTCGACTCAGTGGGCTCTATATATGTAGACAGCGCGAGTTATTCCAGCGTAAAAAATGTTGCAACTTCCAATTTTGTGCTGTTACAAGCCTCCCTTGGCATGTTTGGCTCTGCGCTGTGCTGGGAGTTCCGGCAGGCCGAGGACATTTTTTTTTTTTAAACCAGCCCTCGATGTACCTGACCACTTGGTCATGGAAATTATATGAAACGTTATTTACGTTACGCTGGAAGCATGTCTAGGTTTTGGCGCAGGTGGTGTAATGCAATTTTGGTGAATTTGATTGCGGTGCAAGCAGACAGATTGTGAGCTCCCCAGACATGTGGTGGATGTCATCATATTTCCTTCATAAATATGACGTCAGTAAGCATTGGACCTTCTGAATTGTTGTTGAAATCAAATCACTGCACGCATTATTGTCTTTATTATTATTTTTAAATACTTTAAAAATCCCTCCTCTGCCTTCAGCTATGGGGAGGAAGTGGGGGACCTGGTGGTCACACATGGACTTGAAGGATCGGGGTGGAAGTGCCAAACGCCAATACAGGTCTGATTGCAGTTCCTTACAAACGATCGCACTTTGATCTCCTCTATGAACTCCAGAAAATCAGATGGTGCTTCTACAATGTCACCCCCCCACCGCACCCCCGCTAAATTTAAAGAGAATGAGAAGAGCCACTTCCATTTGCTGCGAGGCTTGAGTCAGCTCTGTGTGTCGACTGCTACTTTGTTGCTTCTTCCGGCTCCTTTTTAAACTGTGCCAAAGGATAAAAACGTATTACGACTTTCCTTTGTTTTGTCTTCTTTTCTATATAGATCAGGGATGGACAACTTCAAGAGTGGACAGGTCATATTTTTTCATCAGCATGAACAAAGGCCACATAAGACAGTAAACTTCTTCACCACATACTGTACAGACGCTCCCCAGGTGACGAACGAGTTACGTTCCGGACGATTGTTCATAAGGTGAATTCGTTCGTAAGTTGCTTCAGTGCTATATTTTGTCTGGAATGTATGTTTAAGGCTTATATTGACATCTATATAACGGGGAGAGAGCTTTTCGTCACGTTCTTCAGGGCTCGAGGTTAGCTGCCCGCTAAACTAGCAGCAGCTTCAGCGGGAGAGTAGACGACCGGTCGTCGACCGCGCGCGCGGACGCCTCCCGCCCGTTCCACCGTCACACACGGCCGCCCCACGCCTCTCCCGCGTCCGCCCGAGCGTCGCCTCCGCCGTCCTCCTCCGCCCGTTCGGCACTTTCGGAAAAAGCGCGCCAATACAAAATCTAACTCTTTTTTTTTTTTTTTCGACAGACCCGTGAAAATGTTCGTATGTACCGTTTGTTTGTAACTCGGATGTTCGTAACTCGGGGAGTGTCTGTATATGATAAAAATGCTAGTTTTTTTTATCCCTTTCATGCACCCTGTAAGGCGTAGGAAAAAAAGTAGTGTGTTTCCGGTAACCCGACCGACCGAGAATTTCTACCTCGAAGAAAAACTTTACGGTCGGCATTTTTTTTCAAACCTACATTTTTGTGTAATAATAATAATAATAGTACATTTCATTTATAAGTGCCTTTCAAAACACTCAAGGGGGCTTTACAATCAAAATAAGAACAATAAAACCACAGACAAAATTATAAATAATAAAAGGAAAGATGAATTTAGAGCGTTTACATTGGTGCAAACTCTCGCGATATTCACGTTGCGTCGTTTGCCCTGTCGTCTGTCAACAACATTGAATCATGGCGGCGGCCACGACCTCCGACAACAGTTTAAACCGCGTTTTGTGTGTTGCAGTCGCATGCTCGCACCATAATATTAAGAAAATAGCATCCACTGCTGGATCGAAAAGATTCAACGAACTATTTGACGACCACCACGGGCCGTCTAGGACGCGGGACGCAGAGGTAACGAGATGGCTGTAACACCCAGTACTCAACTCTCGCCGCCGAGCGGGGGTTTCAATCTGTGGCGATTGCTCTCGGACTGCAAGGGAAGCTCGGCTTCCCCTAAAATGTCAAAGAATAAGTGATCAAATATATGAATGTAAATTTCATTGTGTGTACATGTCATTGACTAAATATGTGCTACAACGTGCTCAACTTTTGCTCCGAATTAGCTTCTTCTTCTTACTGGTTACGACGCGACTCCCTTCTCATTCATCCCGCAGCTTCGCTGTGCTTTAAACGGTACTGAGTTCAGGGTAGGTTGTCCCAATGCGTTGAACGGAGACGAGTCATTGGATACAAACTGGTTTTTGTCCCGCCCACAGAGTTTGGCGTCTCTGGGACTGGATGGCAGTGGGAGGGTACCGCACGCCAGGCTTTTCTGCATCAAATGAGCCAATCACCGAGCTTTTAGTGTAGGCATTCGTGCGAGCATTTTTTTCAACTCGCATTCTGTTCCGAGTTGAGCTGGAGACTTCTCCTAGTCATTTTAGCGACACTCTTTGTTGTAAACAAACAACTAGCGACAAATTAATCTTTTATTTCTGGTGGGTTTTATTGTAGTTCAGATAGTTGTAGGACACTAATTAAGTACCGGGAAAAGACGCCTTGTTGGTATGACAGGGTCACAGATCATTTTCTTGAAAAGGAACGGAGCTAGAGTAGAATTTGCATATAAATAAACGGACACATTTTATGATGTCGACCAAAATTGAGCTTCCCCTCTTTGACAGACGAGCATCCGGCACTGGTTTCAATGTCTCCTTGTTTTATGTTTTATGGTTATTTTGTTTACGTTTTTGATGGGGGAGGGAGGGAGGAAAAAAAGGGAAAAAAACTTTGTCCGACCTACCGACCCTATGCTGAAATTTCATGTTAGCGGAAACACACTACTTATTTTTCTACGCCTAACCTGATAACATGAGAAGCTGTCCACTGCAGTAGCCGCTGTCCCTGAAAGGGTTAAATGGACAAATTATGTGCAGATATATATTTTATTTCACCAATGTACGTCATGCTCAAATGCATGTATAAAAGATCCACAATGCAATGACAGTTTGTAACAAACAACAAACTAACCATTTTTTTTTCTCCAGGGCAAAGTGCCCTCGTGCATAAAGACCTCCATTCATAGCTGGCACAAAACTGCTAAACAACAAACCATTACTAAGTGCAAGAACTCTTTTTCAATCCCTCGTGCCATGCAGGTACACGTCATGTACAACTGCATGCGTTGTTTCAAAACAGATGCATGCCATGCATGGGTTTAACTAACACAAATTTAATATGATATAGTTGTCCTGTCCATGATTAAATATCCTCAAATGAAGCGGAAAATGAAAATGTGACTGAGACTTGTGTACAATACAATAAAACCCACAGCTTGTGCACAAACATTGCATAGGGTTTTAAAGTGGTATATCAAATGGCATATGTATTTCGCGGTTCGTTTATCGCGGCTTCAGTGCATTGCGGATTTTTTTCAAACATATTCATAATTTTTTTTTAAAGTCCACAAAAAGTCAGCAAAAGGTCCACGAGAAGCAGCGAAAGTCAGCAAAACAACAGTGAGTAACATAGAGCAACATATACAGTTCTGTACTACATGTATATGTTTACAGTATTTTGTTATTCATAAACTAACTTAACTTATACATGTTTAAATCTATTAGTATACAGCATTGAGTTATGTTAATTACTTCAAACTTTACTTCTAGATGCATGTATACCATTAAATTTGGCCTTATAAATATTATGTACATGTACCTATATGGAGGGGGGGGGTCGCTACTTCACGGATTTTCGTTTATCGCGGGTGGTTTTGGTCCTCATTAACGCGATAAACGAGGATTACTGAATTACTTATACAACTCTGAGCTGAAATGGAAGAGGAAACATCGGTTATTGAGCTGATTGAGGGCCACTTGGAGTGTGGGAGCAGGCCAAAATGCCACCCGCTGGTTTTGCTTTAGCTTGTCCCAGCTGTCTTCAGGCAGGAGGCGGGGTACACCCTAAACTGGTTGCGAGCCAATCGCAGGGCACACATATACAAACAACCATCCGCGGTCACAATCACACCTGGGGACAATTTAGTGTGTTCCATTAATCTGCGATGCATGTTTTTTGAATGTGGGACGAAACCAGGGTACCCGTTGAAAACCCACGCAGGCATAGGGAGAACATGGATGGATGGATCTCTCCCCATAATTGAACATCAAGTTCCACAGCAGCATGACTACCAATACAGGCGGTTATTTTGCTGGGCCAGGCTGAGGAGGAGAGGATCAGAGTTGTTTTTATGAGTCCAACAGAAGGAATTTTAGCAGATGGAATTTAAGAATGTGGAACGGCATATGAGTGGTGAGCACATCTGCCTTACAGATCTGACGTTGATTGCAAATGAGTCCAGAGTGTATTCTGCCTCGCACATGAAGTCAGCTCTAGTTGGCTCCAAATCACGCATGACATGAGAGAGGATAAGCAACACTAAGACAATGGATGGATGCATGGAACTGAATTCTGGCTCGTGTTTGTTCATTTTTCATTTTAATTTGTGTGGACGGGCCATTCGATGTGATGTGTCATCCGTGTCAGTGTCTGCTGTTGATCATTCATTCATTTTAGTCCTCCCATTACATTTTAAATAATTAATGCTCAAAATACAGAAACATGTACTAGTTTAAATTGTCAGCCAATCACAGGGCACACATAGACGAACAACCATCCGCGCTCACACTCACACATAGGGACAATTTGGAGTGATCCATTAACCTGTTGTTTTTGGAAGGTGGGAGGAAATTGGAGTAGCCGGAGAAAACCCACGCAGGCATGGGGAGAACATGCAAACTCCACACAGGAAGCCCAGAGCCAGAATCGAACCCTCCACCTCTGTACTGTGAGGCGGATGTGGTGAAACTTGATGTTCAATTATAGGGAGAGATCCATCCATCCATGTTCTCCCCATGCCTGTGTGATTTTTCTCCGGGTACTGCGGTGCTCCGGTTTCCTCCCACATTCCAAAAACATCCATGGTAGGCTGATTGACCACTCCAAATCGTCCCTTGGTGTGAGTGTGAACGCGGATGGTTGTTCGTCTCTGTGTGCCTCTGGATTGGCTGGCAACCGGTTCAGGGTGTGCCCCACCTACTGCCCGAGGACAGCTGGGATAGCCTCCAGCTAGCCCGCGACCCTTGTGAGGATAAGCAGATTAGAAAATGGATGGATGGATGTTTGATATGTACTCTAGGTTGGTCATCAACATGTATTGAGAAGAAAAAAAGTCATTTTAGAGAGCCACTTGGTATTTTAAATCATATTTAGGAATGCATTTGATCAAGCTAGTTACCTGCTGGAAACTACAATTTAAACAAGTACATGTTTCTGTATTTTGACGCCTGGGATGGGCTTCAGCACCCCCGCGACACTTGTGAGAATAAGCGGATCGGAACATGGATGGATGGATGAAATCATAATAATAATAATAATAATAATAATAATAATAATACAGTGCAATTCCTCCAAGAAAAAGGTAAACTGTCGTGGTAAACCAATGCGCAGGCTGCTGCATCACAGCCAGGGATTAACACTTGCAGACGGGTAATCATGAGGTGCTGCCACGCATCATCCCACGCACATTCTCTGGCTTCAAGGCCACTCCGCTCCGGTAAACTACAATTCAAAATATTTATCAACCCCTGTCAGAGTTTATTTATTGCCATACTGTGACGGCGTTGTAACCTTCCATTTACGAAAACACTTTTCTCCAGGCCTGCTGCATCTGATCGCATTTTTGCACCAAGTTCAGATGAGTTCAGAAATGGATTCAGGAGAACGCTCAATGTCGGAGGCTGACAGTAACGCGTACTGTCTTTGCTTCTGCACAGATACAGCAGATGTTGTTCAGACTGGTCATCTAGTTTGCAGAACTCCATGTGTTTAATGACCAAGCGTTTTCACCCAAACATGAATTATAATAAAATCTATAACAACATAAAGCTTTGTCTATACAGGTGGCATTTCGTGGCCTGAAGGTGTTGCAAATGCACCACCAACATCATGTCTTCAGGATATTGCCATACATACATCCATTTTGGAATTTGCTCATCCTCACAAGGGTCGTGGGTGCGCTGGAGCCTATCCCAGCTGTCTTTGGGCAGTAGGAGGGGGACACCCTGAGCTGGTCGCAAGCCAATCGCAGGGCACACAAGACGAACGACCATTCGAGCTCGCGATCACATCTAGGGACAATTTAGAGCGTTCAATCAACAAACCATACATTGGAAGATGTAAGAAAGTACCCGGAGAAAACCCACACAGGCACAGAGGGAACATGCAAACTCAACACAAGAAGGCCGGAACCTTGCACCTCTGCACTGTTAGACGGACGTGCTAACCAGTTGACCTGTTACAGTACAACATGTTACAGCAATTTTTAAAAAATTAAAGATCGCTTTTATGTTTTACATTTCTTTCTTCAATGGAATGTGAACTGCACCATGACTGTTTGATACTACTACTCGTGTTGGTCACCTCCCTTGTATCACTTTGGCAAAGTGGAGTAGGAACCTAAAAGTGTCAGTTTTGGTCCATCTGCTAAATCATCACTGATGCCAATAATAAATACAGTATATGAATAACTTGGGCTAATGTCAGTACATGAATCCAAGTTGAAAACAACGCAATCGGAAAGCTACCCGCATTGGACATGCATTATTTATTTATTTATTGTTATGTAATAAACTCACCCCTGGATAGCTGTTTGTACCTTGTCTAACTTTCTAAACTAGATGTGTGGGTTTTCTTTTTCCCAAGCCCGAACAGTCAAGTTTAAATAAGTGGGAGCTTTTGACTTAAAGGTAAAATAACATATTTCCATCCTGTGAGCGTAGCTGCAGGTGCCTTCCCACCTTGTTATGAGACCAACCTGCTGCGCAAGCAACCTGTCGCTTCTCTGCACTTTACAAATGATGTCATTGGCCTTGACCCCTATGTGTCTGTTTTGCCCCCATCTTGTCGAACACCACCAACAACTTGTGGCTCCTGGCCGCGCTGCTGTGCCGTTAGTGCAAATTGACATCACTTGAAACCAGTAAACAAGTGTGGTCTGTGCAAGTGGCGTAAACACCACATATGCAAGTTTCCACCTCGAGGAGTTTGTGCCATTTCTCTGTGGAAGGTAATCATTTAGAAAGTTTCGGTTTCACGATATAAATTGAGAGGCATATAATTGAAATGCATGAATCCGTTATATCGAATGAAAAAGAAGCACAATAAAAATTAAAATGTGGTGTTTTTCATCACGCGCGCGCTGTGACAGGGAGCACACGACGCTGGGTCAACACAAAACCTGTAGGAGCAATTCGAATTCATCGCAAGACTTACGAGGTAGGAATTTTGCCTGTCGAGGAACACGGCGTCTCCCATGGTCCCAGACAAATATCCACAAATGAACCGTCCGAAATGGATGTGGAACAGACGGGATCTTGCTTCCAAGTGTTAAGTCCAAATAAGTGTGCGCGCTTCAGACATGAGCGTAAAAAAAGTCTCTGCTTATCTTCCTTCTGCAACGACACAGAGCATGTTTGCACGTTTTCCCCCACTCTACTGTATGGCCCCGAATAGTGTAGTGTTGCTGTTTCTACAACCGTCAGATGGTTGTGTCGGAATCCCGGACGACAACGTGCATCACGCGTAACGGAACCATACTACGCGCTGACTGGACTCTCTCCAGGACAAGATGCTGAACCAGCCGGGGAAGGCAGATACCCGCAACAAGTTCACGTCGTTTGAAATACGACTTCTGCTCCGTACTTTCGCAGTAAAACCGCCCCGTCCCGCTACATCACATCCACTTTCTGTTTATACAGTACAAACCTAAAACATGACCACTTTTTACTCTGCCCAACCCAATAAATACTACATGCACTACTTTGCTATTATCATCTGTCAGAAAACAAAGGATTAGCAAGGAAAATAACACGATTATTATGAATGTTATTAGCAATGATGTCATGGTAAAATACACAAAATAATACAAAAAGGTACGTCTATTAAGCCTGAGTTAACCTTAATACTGTATTGCAAATTAGGGTGGGGGGGAGGGAATCTGGATACTATAAATGTTTTTCAATTCATGAAAAAAAGAACACATCCAACAATGTCAATTAAAAAAAACAAGTAGATTTTCTTTTTCAACAAAGAAGTGGAGTGTGTATTCAAATAGATGGCATACCTAATAGACATAGCTATCGTGCCTTAACTGCAATCACGCGAAATGCTTTTATTTTGTAGGTCTGCCTATCAAAAGACGTTTCCTTTCATACGCTCCACTGCGTTTGGCACTGGTAAATACAATGTGGCAGTGACAAGGGGCGGGAAGCTCGCATAAATTTTAGGCTGCATCATACCAAACAGGGGAATTTGGATTTAAATGTATCTGGCCCAACGCTTGAATTATTGCTCCTGTTGGTGTAGCAGTAATTCTGCTATCAATACATTATAAGTGTGTAAACAAAATGCAAAGTAGCAGTTTATATTTCCCAAAATATAAATTCATATAAGATAAATTCATATGAACAAAGATACAGTAATTGTATCTTGTGTTTTTGTTGTTGTTGGTTTTTTTTCATAGAAAGGCTCATGAGAGAAGCAGGCAACTGGAAGACTGAAAGAGGGAGCACATTGTTTGGTTTATGCAATTGTTGATGTGGAACCGATGTTGGGCAATCTGTCAAAAGCCTCTGCAAGCTGTAAAAAGCTTGTAAAAACAGAACGAGCCAAGCAAATGGAGACATTGCTTGTAGGACACCGAGGCTAAGTGGAGTTACTCCGCCGAGAAGTGCTCATTCAGCATTTGAAAAAGAAGAAGTGATGCCAAATTCCTCCTTATCAGATAGTACCACAACCATTTAAAGAATGCCAAGACATTTGTAGAAGAACAGTTTCTTTACACTGATATCTACAGATACAAGATAAAAGACTGAGAGGGACTGTAAAACAGTCAAGGGGGCCTACATAAAAAGATGCTCTTGACGTATCATGCATTTGTAGCCTCATTTGGACAACCCATGTTATTTCATGGTGCATTGTGATGACCGACAGGGAAAACACGTCTGTTGGTGTGTACAGTACTGTATTTCATTCTCGGATTGCGCAAGGCGGGAGCAAAGTGCACCAAAGTCAAACTGAAAGAATGGGAATCAAGATGCCGATTTTAAGAAAAATGTAATAAAGAGGCATGGTCTAGACAAAACGAAGTCAGACATTCTTGGGGATGATCAAGAGGAAATTTACGCAGTTTTTTCATGATTCCCTTAAGTCACCAAAGTTCATTTGCGAGGCAGAAGGCTGTTGTTAAATACTTCTGTGGGAGGAGCTCCTAAAATGGTGCTTCCAATGTGACCCGGGAGCTGTGTGGGAAGAAGGGGAGGCATGTGAAGTATGGACACGCAGTCCATATGCGTTGTAGGATTCAGCTCCTTTTTGTCATATGGTTTGACAACTCTTTCATACACAGGCCCAGATTGAGTTGCAAAACGCTACCGTATGTTGCGCGATCACGACCTTCGGAAGCACAAATGCCTGGAACGGTGCATGACATCACAATTGGAGTGGAAAGTATGCCACATGAAGTCCTTGAAGATGCTCCAGAGGGCAACGGAGAAAGAGAGACTTTGATGTGTTTAATAAACACTTGCAAAATAGATGTTTGACGCGCGCAGCGGAGGCATTTACCAGCGTTGCGTCACACGGGACAAGCTTGCCTCCCTCGTAAAGAGGACAAAGGGTGTGGAGGAGCATGAAAAAAAATTCTGAACTGCGCATGGGAGTGGGAGGATCGTGTTTGAGAAAGACAGCTGTAATCATGAATTGGATTATTTTCCTCCTTCTGTCAAAACATCCCTCCCTCCATCCATTCACAGCAACACGTAAAACAAAAAGTTGACGATGAGCATTAAGGTACAACAGCACCGGGGATTAAGTCACAAATTAATAATTGCTCTGTTCTACGGTTATCTTAAAAAAAAATCAGAGTTTCAATTGCAAAATTGCACAAGCTCATCACAGACTGAAGGGGATCGTGGAAAAAAAAAGAGCGGGAGCACATAAAAGAACATACAGTACAGCAGACGCTGAACAAAGCTCTGGTGGATGACTTCACAACCGGGGAATGTTCATGTGTGTGTGTGTGTGTGTGTGTGTGTGTGTGTGTGTGTGTGTGTGTGTGTGTGTGTGTGTGTTGGGGGGCAGTGTGTGCATGCGTGTATGTAGTGTATGTCTGTGTTTTCGAGAAAATATGTAGGATCCCTCCTTTATATATTGGAAGGAAAAACACACATTGATCATTTAATTTCTTGTTATGAGTCTCAGACATAATTTCCCTATTTGAATCACCTTTTCTGGCTGAAAAAAAAGTCAGTGTAAGCAAGACTTTCTTTGCTGGCCGAAACACTATTGGAAGCACTGACTTAAATTGCAATATTTGTTTCATGAAAGGTTATGAATTTACTCCCACTACACCCGTCATGTAAAATGCCAACATTATATCGTATTAATTGATGAAAAAAATGATAGACACCGGTGACACTTGTGAGGAGTGTTTTCTACATGTTGACACAATTTGCAGTTGAAGCGCTGTTCACAAACAATAAATTCATCATAAGAATGGGGCGTGAGTTGTCGAATTTTTTTGGTCTTTAATAAGCCAGGCCCCCAGTGTGTTGCTAGGCAACCTGATCAATTCTCAACTTGCACCAAATCCTAAACGTTCCATTATAAAACTGGTATTGTGAGGAAATTACTTGTATCGGATTTATTAAAAAGTGTAAATACACACACTCTTTCCCGGTAGCCTGCAGACTTTAATGGTATGGTTGAAAGATTCCACTCTTCATGGTGCCTAATCTATTGTCTTCTGAATGTAAGTGTATATCCAATATCAAGTTTAGTTAAACCCCTTGTGTTACAATTTCTACAATTTTTGTAGATTTTTGCGTGTTGTCATCTTTAAATCAAAGACAAAGCATAAACATTGTGTGATATGAAATATTCCAATTCATGTTTCATATATATAGATATATTTTAAGTTTTGGTCATAGCACAGTACCGCTTTTATTGTCCATAGAGGGCAAAAATACAAAGAAAAAAATAAGAACTATATATGTATGTATAGCGCTGATGCCACTGAACATTGTCGAGTGGTTGGAAGTAAAATAAATATTCAGGAATAATAGTTTTACATTTTTGGTAAAATTGTATGTTGTGTTATATAAAATGATTTACCGGTACATCAACTGCAGCACAAGGTTAACCCTCTGACCAGCTAACCTCGTTAGCTTAGCTTCACAGTTCATAAAGCTCGCTTATCTGCGTATGACAGATGAAAGTAACCGTCGTAGACGTTGTTTCTCTTCGAGTTTCAAACCTTGCATGTTGCTATTGTCTTTTTCCTGGTGCCATCAAAATAATAATCCTTGAAACCAAATGTGTTTGTCTATGGGACACTTGCTCAATGAGTCAGTCTTAGCTCTTGTCTGTGGCTGGGTCATACTGATGGCCATCATTACCAGATTGGTGGCACAGATGACACAAAAAAGTAACTTTTCTGTCAAAGACAAAAGGCACATTGTATATACTTTTTAAAAATGTAAACAGAATAACTTCAAGTCTCAAGTCAAAGTTGAGTCTTTCATGAGTGTTTGCAAAGCAGGTCATGTAACTCGAGTACCCCACCTGTGCAGAATCAGTTGTGCTGGCCAATCGTGTTTTAACAAATCAGATTTCAACCTGTTAAAACAAAAACATTGGCTTTAAAAAACATTTGTGTTTGGAATCCAAAGATCTGTTTGTTTTTTTTTCTTGAAGCTGAAGCGTTTCCATCACTTTGGTAAAAGGTCATCTTTGTTTCAAAAGTAAGTCCATGACACTCTGACATCTGATGTTGGAGGACTATCTCTATGTTTTATTTAGATTTCATGTTTGCCTACCTTTTTCTTATGGCTAATGAATGCTTTGCTTGCTCCAATATAGCCTCTGTGCTTTTTTTTTTCTCTTCATGAAGTCCTCCAAGGCTTGTTGCTGATGTCACTAACAGTTGTTTTGGAGCCTTCTTTACAGCTCTCACAATGTTTCTGTCATCAACTGCTGTTGCTTCCCTTAATCTACCCGTTCTACATCTACTACTTAGCACACCAGTCGTGTCTTCCTTCTTCAGGATATTCCAAATGGCTATCCTGGCTTTGGATGTTGTTTGTGCAACGGCTCTGAGTCATTTTCCATCTTCTCTTAGCTTCCCGATTGCTCAGATCCAGATGTGTATACCTGGAAACAAAAGCTGAAATGTTCTCTTGTGTCACTCATCTTTTGACGTCAAACCCAGACGCTTTCAGTCAACAGTAAAAATAAACGATTTGGCCTCACTATACCAATACTTTTGGAAGGGTGTGTGTGTGTGTGTGTGTGTGTGTGTGTGTGTGTGTGTGTGTGTGTGTGTGTGTGTGTGTGCGTGCGTGCGTGTGTTTGTATATATATATAATTTATATTTTTTTCAAATCCAAAAATATTTGTTTAGATTTGTCTTTGTAATTAAGAGAACATGCAGGGGGTTTCCTGCCAATTAATAGTTTGAGCAAATCCCCTATTACATAGGTGTCAAACTCAGGTCCTGGAGGGCCAGTGTCGTGCATGTTTTCCAAGTCCCCCTGTTGCAACACACCTGATTCAAATGAACAGGTTCAATGTCAGGCTTCCGCAGAGCTTGCTGATGATCTGATCATTTGAATCATGTGTGTTGCAACAGGGAGACTTGGAAAACATGCAGGACAGCGACCCTCCAGGACCGGAGTTTGACACCTATGCCCTATTACATCTACCCGGTATTCAGAATGCACTAGATTATGAGTATTGATCAGGTAAAGAAAAGTGAATTGATATATAAGCGCAAATATGTTATCTAAACCTACAACTACAAGAATAAAACGCAGCGCCTCCATCCTCTTCAATGCCAGCCACGCCACATGATCGCAACATCACTATCACAGACGCAAAGGGTCGAATTATAATCAGCGGTGGTAATTTGGGGTGTCCCGATACAATCGTGGTCAATCACGCGATTTTCATCTGGTCCCGTATTTAAAGGTCACAAAGCTACAGAATAATGCAAAGGTGCTAATATCTTGCCAAATAGAACAGTAGTAGCTTAGTTTTGTTTTTCACAATGTTACTTTTTTTTGGTTTGTTTTATAGCACGTGTCAAACGCAAGGCCCGGGGGCCAGATCTGGACAGCCCCATCATTTTATGTGGCCCCTGAAAGCAAACCAAACATGTCGACTTCTATGATGCTTGCTAATATTTGGAACAAAATTTCAATTTCTCATATGCAATATATAAGAGAGCTATTGTAAGTTTTCTTATTACCAAAACTCTAATTACAGTAACTTAAACTATAGCTGAATAAACCAGTCTTCTTGAATTCTTTACATGGTTTTGCAGCCATAACGGCCCTCCAAGGGAAATGGCACCTTTAATGTGGCCCGCGACAAAAATGAGTTAGTACCCCTGTTTTATAGCAATGCAGCTAATGTGACACAGCTCTGCTGCACGGTGGGTTTGTCTCCACAGCTTTTTTGGAGAGAGAAGTAACTCCAAAGATGCTCCTAAAAAAGTCTGCCATGCCTGGTATAAAGAAGTCTCCTCCCTAAAGGCCAGCGTCAAAGAGTTGAGAGAGCTGAGAGTGTGACTGATTGGTTAGCAATTGTGACATGTCCAGACGACATAAGTTAAAAAATGTTCCCGTGATGCATTGACACTGTGTTGGATTAGGACTTGGTATCAGCAGATATTTAAAACCAAAGACTCAAACTTGGGTGCCAAAAGAGTGTGATCGAGAGGTTCCTCATGATAGTATTCAAAATAACAACATGACAAAAGCTAGTGACAAAGTGGCAACGGCCCAAAGTGTAGCGGCTTCTCTGCCTGCCAGAAATAAGCTGTTTACAATGACTTAAAAACCAGTTTTAGTGTCACCTATAGTACGTGCCAGGTATAGCTCAAACAAACTACTGTATGCCAATTTGGGGAGAGTTGCACAAGTACTCTCAGCAAACTGCAGCTCCTACGAACAAAGAGTTGCACAGCGCACGTAGCCAGTAGTAGCATGATGCATTGTTCGTGGCAACAAAAGTGGGGTAAACCTGTCGGACGGCTAGCTCAGCTAAAGACTAGCAAGTCACCAATCCCATCTTTCTTCCTAGCCAATGTTTTATTGTCCAATGTTAGCCAATGGACAATAAAACTGACTTACTTCCCCTGAGGTTTGATGGTTCCAGATGAGGAATAGTCCTGTGCTTTCTCTGATGGAAATGTGGCTAAAAGACAACATGCCCGACTCAGACTTCGAGATTGATGGACTGCAGCTGTTTCAAACCGACCGTGAGTCCCATTTGGGAAAGAAGCACAGGGGTGGAACGTGGACTGTGTATCTTTATGAAACAAAGGTGCACAGAGTGGACTTACAGGGGGAGAGAAGTTCAGAAAGTATGTCAATTTCACTCAACTTCAAAAAGTGCCAACCTACAAAGTGCACAAAATTAATGCCATTTACACACACTAATTAGAATTGGGTAATGGTACAGTATTTACGCCCACATTCAGCATATTACAATATTGGTCACTAGATTAACAGTGTGCCACTCATAAAAATAACGTGTTTTTCTACATAATTTAAGTGTAGACATTTTCTAAGATGTTTTCCATTTGATTTGTAGAGAAGTAAATGTTCATTAAATTTTCATCGAGATAATGTATTTTTTGTAGTTTGATCAGTGAAAAAACAATATTTTACTATCACTACAACACATGTAGTGACTGAGCAAACATTTATGAATTGACTTGCGACTTGCTCCAACCAAGTAATGACTTGACTTGCTTGAAATCACAGTGACGACTCAAGACTGACTTGTGACAAAACCCCCCCTCTGCTGTCAGCTAATCACCACCTGGTGGTGTGTTGGCTCCGATGGAGGGGGAGGATGCCGGTCCAACCTGGCAGACCTAAACGTGTTGTGGGGATTTGCTGGGAATGTCTGTCAGAATCCCCTCTCAGAAACAATCTCAACTGCCACCTCCAGCAAAGCTTTGTTCACTTCCCATTTGAGGTGGGGGGCATTGAGTCAGAGTGGGCCATATTCCGCGCTTACCTTGTTGAGGTGGCGGATTGGAGCTGTGGCCGTAAAGTGGTCAGTGCCTGTCAGGGCGGCAATACTCGACGTCACCAGGCTGAAGAAAGAGTCCTATTGGGGCATTTTGGCCTATGGGACTCCGGAGGCAGCGGATGGGTCCCAGCTCGCCAGGCGGAACGCAGCTTCAGTAGTTGGCGACACAAAAACTTGGGCATGGGAGGCGATCAGCGAGGCCATGGATAACGACTTCTGGATGGCTATGAGGAAATACTGGTCCACCATTCAGTGTCTCAGGCCGGGGAAGCAGTGCACCATTAACACTATGCATAGTGGAGACGGGGCTTGGTTAACCATGACTTGGGACGTTGTGAGTTCGTCGGGATTATACCTCAAAGATGTCCTCAATACCACCAGCATTTCTTCCCTTGAGGAAGATGAATCCGGGGACTCTGAGGTGAGCATTAACGCAATCATTGTGCAAATCAATTCACTGAATGAATGATCAATATGATCATCTTTTATTAATGGTTGGAAATGTGCAAGGTGGTCTCCAACTGTCCAGTTCATATGGATGACCGACTTCCATAATTTTTAGTTTACACCCCATGGACAGACTCGAGCGAATCTTTTTCTGTTCCCGCACTGTCAAGGACAGCATACTGGGGTGTACAGCGCTTCGACTGGCCTGATTTTATTGCAAATGAGGCATGCCAACACGAGTGACCGGGCAAAGGCTCGTTCCATCGCATAACGACAAACAATCCCCATTATGTCCAATTCTACCTGTGTAGAGTCACGCACAATACCAACGGAAAGAAAACTATGCACACAGTTAGATTGCACTTTGCGCTTGACTTGCGCTGGGAATTAATATAGGGCAGTATGTCTCCCGGCTGTCCTGGGAACGGCTCGGGAGAGGTGAAGTCTGGGCTTCCTTGCTAAAGCTGCTGCCCCCCGATCTGACCCTGGATAAGAAGCCAAGGGACACAATAATTGTGATCTATCTATCTATCTATCTATCTATCTATCTATCTATCTATCTGTCTGTCTGTCTGTCTGTCTGTCTGTCTGTCTGTCTGTCTGTCTGTCTGTCTGTCTGTCTGTCTGTCTGTCTGTCTGTCTGTCTGTCTGTCTGTCTGTCTGTCTGTCCGTCCGTCCGTCCGTCCGTCCGTCCGTCCGTCCGTCCGCCCGCCCGCCCGCCCGCCCGCCCGTCCGTCCGTCCGTCCGTCCGTCTATTCGCAGACCCATAGAACACCAATGAAAATTTAAGGAAAATAGAGGAATTTTGGGAAACACACCATTGTGTGAATGAGGTATATCTCACTACCTTTGTTCATGCAGTATACAATGTCACATGATCTCCAGTTTGAGCCATAATTACATGTGTTCTTCATGGTACTCTGCGTATTGCCTGACACCCGAACTTTTGCTGGACTCTTGAGTGAGCCGCAGTAACAGCCGGCGCAGGCTCCCAGGCGATGCAGGAACAAAGTGAACCAAATAAGATGCCCACTGAGTGATGTCATGTGATTGTGCTGTGTATCGTCTGAAGAATTTCTGTAGCAAGTGTGTTTTCGTACCTTTATGTCTGCAAAGTGTCATGAGTGTATCAAGCATATCAAACGAGAATTTTTGTTGTTTCAAATATTTGTTCTACATTGTAAACTCAGTGACTTTTTAGGAATGCTGTTCATGCTAACAGCAGATAACAGGAGAGAAAACCAACACATATAGACACATTGTGCCAGAACAAAATAGCAGCACTTGGCCATGTTAACATGATCTAAAGTCAACGCAGCTTTTTGTTGAGGTGTTTTCACCTCTACATCTACTTGATTCCTTAGGGGCATTGTTGTGCAGGACTCAATAATTCCAATGTAAGAGGGAAACTGGTCAAAACTGCATAAACGGGACCCATCCTCAAATGTGCCTTGCTAAATTTTACATCACAATATATTATCATTGAACTAGTATATGCAAGAAAGAAAGAAAGAGGGGGGGGGGGGAGGACAAATGCATCTCATGTCTCTTTCTCACTCTGGAATGCAGCTGGAATCCAAGACTCCTTAGTTGACACTCCCACTGCCTTGTGTCATGAAATACACACACACACACACATATACTGTGCAAGGCTTCCTATGGACTAGTTGGGTCATTTTAAACCACCGCAGGCATGCATGTGATGACCTGTCCAGCAGATACAGTTTCTCCAGAAAGTAGTCAGACCCCCTTCAATTAGTTTTCATTGGTTCCATTGCATCCAGCAAGTCATTAAGGTCACAGTTTTGTTTTGTTTTGTTTTGTTTTGTTTTTGTCAAAGGTCCATATCGTCGCCCTCTTAAAATATTGGCCAAAGTAGTATTTTCACAAAAAAAATGTTTTTGCTTTAAACAACTCGAAATACTGGTCACATCTCCGAAAAATGGCTACATTCTCAGTTAAACAGATCGCATCATTCAAGTCTACCCCTGAAATGAAATTATTAAGAAATATAATATAAGGCGTAGAAAAAAAGGTAGTGTGTTTCCTGTAACATGAAATTTCAACACAGGGTCGGTAGTTCGGACAAAGTTTTTTTTTAAATTTTATTCCCCCCCATCAAAAATGTAAACAAAATAACCATAAAATAAGGAGACATTGAAACCCCTTTTCGATACAGTACATCAATGGATCAGAGATGAAAGTGGACTTTTCTGAAAATCCGCGCACGCACACACACACACCTGGCCGATCATGCATGAATTAGTTTACACAAAACGCTATTCAAATACTCGACATTCAATGATTAATCTTCCTTTTGTGTGCACACCTGCAACCTTTGCGACTTCCGTTCTCGACGAAATTTCAAAATACCTCCGAGATCATCTTATTTTGCAGCATGAACATGAACAACCCCATGACGCAAGGATCTCCACACAATTTGTGGAAGCTGAAAACAACCCAGTTCCCACATGGTTAGTAGACTTGCCAGGCATGCCATCCATCCAACCATGAGCGATGTTGAGGATCAGTTGGACCAGCCTTGAACAGGCCAAATTAAGAACCTCATCATTTCACGCAGATGTATTGCACTGTGTGAAGTAAAATGGTGGTTACACCGTATACTTACTAGTTTTATGACCCCCGATGTAACAAGAATCCTGCTTGTTTGATATTCCAATTTCAGTACATTAAATTTTCTTGTTTTGAACCACCAGAATCTGTCTCACAATGCCACTTCAAATTGGAAATCTTTATCATGGCTATGGTCTGCTGGCAGATTAAGCATGTGGGTCTTGTACCGGCTGGAGAGAGAATGAATATCCATTTTTCAATTCATTCTTTGATTTGCTGATTTTCACTGTCAACCTTTTGTTTGGCAGCAAACTTAGAACACACCATTTTTGTATGTACCAAAGTGTCCTTGAAAGTTGGACTGACAACTGTGAACTTAGTGACCCAGTAAAAGACTCTCTGTGCATCTTTGACATGGAAACAAGTCCCCGTATGCATGTGCTTCCCACAGCAAGACACATAGTAAAGGAAAACCAATTTTGAGGAGGTGAATGGTTTGGTTGACTGGGCACTTTGCTGTGGTAAGTGCAGCGTAGCTTATGGCCACACTCTTCTGAGGATACCCGATCTTTTCTGATCATAGAAAGGCCTTGCAACATTTTGCTTTGTGAGCTAATGTGATTTTTGCCTTATGAGGTATTGGATGGATAATGAATGAGTTTAAATAAACAAAGCATAAGACTGCAATATAAAAATGAATCCAAAGAAGCCTGAATATGTATATTTTGAACATGCTGTATGTTTGGCTTCATATGCATATTGTCTCTGTTGTGCATGTGACACAGTACATACATAAAAAAAAAAAGAAACAAAAATACTTTTATAATACATCCCGCATCCTTGAATACGAAATGTGGGACTTTAAGTAATGTGAAATAACAGTAAACAATGAAATAATGTTAAGGTACACACATTTTTAGGATTTTGAGTTACAGAAGAAAGCAGGAAGACCTATAGTTACCAAATAAGTTCTAATATTTTATATACAGCATCTTCTACTAGTGTAAACATTGCATTCTGATTAATATTTCATTTGTGGAATATGGGGTTATGCACAAAATCCACCCGTTTATGTCCATCTCTGGGGGCGGCCATTTTTCCGTTGTGATGTCATTTTAGTTGACAGGAAGTGGCAAAATGGCCACCCACATAGATGGGTGAAAACGACATTGCCGCTTAACTCATATTCCACAAAGACAATATTATTCAGTAGGCCAACAAGTGGAAGCGCACAGAACATATTCTAAAGAAAATGTTGGGGTTCACTTCCACTTTAAAGGCTTAATAACATAAAAAAAATACAGTAAATTCCAAAAAGTTGAACACCACTGTATGAATCAAATAAAACCCTATTCTTATTTTTCTATGGAGTTTCAAGATCATGATGGAGTTTAGCAATTAATGCTGTTGTCTTCCATCCTATTGAGAAAAGTATCACAGCCAGTAAATGTATGACAGATGCTCATGGTCGAGGACATTTTGTGCCATGAGATATCTTTGACGCTGTTTGGCCGATCAGCCATGGTCACCTATTAGTGTCAGATTTTTTTCCATTGCCGACAATTTGCAAAAACTGCGTCATAGCTTTTTCATCATGTAAACTGTCCTTTGGAGAGGGACTCATTATTTGTTCCTCCTACAACTAGTGTTTACATCACTGGGTTGTTACTGTGGCAACAGAGCTACCCTCACAGCCAGCGGAGGCTACACAGTGCAGGGATGTTTTTGTTTTTTTTCTCTTTTCTCACATCATATAAAACAGAGATTTTTTTTTTGGGGGGGGGGGGTTGGTGCATCCATTTATCCACAGTATGGACCATTTACAGGGTACAAAAAAAATGACAAAAAACATTTGCACTCATATGCACAGTTGCACACCTATAGAACCATATTTAATGATTGATGGATGAGGACAGTCTCTGACCGACCCTCCAAATGACCATGAAGTTGAGGTAAAATGTAAAACATGCAGTGCTTATATTTTGAAAGTTGCACTTTTATTTTATATTCACAACCGTTGATGCATGTACAAGCGAGGGAGCGAGCAACAGCTCCGTCTTGTGTCTGCCGTGTTGCAAACTTAGTGACGGTTTTGCTATATTTAACGATATTTCCAACCCCTCTAGCAACTACTTAAATAAATAAATAAAAGAATAGAAAATGGACAGCAACGGTCCTGATGTTAGCAACATTCCTATTTCCTGCACGGTTGAGCGAAGAGGACTGAAAGGGCTTTGGCCTGGTAGTCAGTGACATGGGGTGAGGTTCATGACTGGCTCTGCACTATTCCTGTGGGGCGGGATGCAAAAATATTAACCATAAATGGAAGATTAGCCTATATTTCAATTTTGATCTTGGAACATGTTTCATAAAGGGTGAAAATGGAATGGTGGGATATTTGTTTCCACAGGGTTTAATTATGTTTAATTTGACTCCACACTGTTCAACATGGTGATAGCAAGAAAAACATAATGACATTTTCATGCACTTTGAATTTGCGTTGTATCGTATTTTGCAGCCATTAAACAGACTTCCGGGTTGAGTGAACGCTGGCGCATTTGGCTGCCGCTGCTCAACCCGTATTGTTTGTGTTTTTTGTTATTGTAAAGTGTCCTTGGGTGTCTTGAAAGGCGCTTATAAATGAAATGTATTATTATTATTATTATAAGAACATTTAATATCAGATTAAGTATGTTTTGGTTGAGTTGTTGATTTTTGCTGATCTCTTTCTTTAAAAAAAAAACAACAACAATTGGTCTTATTTTTATATTTATTAATATGCTATAAAAGACCTGAATTTAAAATTTCCTCGGTGTCAGGTATGATAATGTTTATAACAAACCAATCTGTGTTAAGTGTGCAGTGAGCACGTTACGATCATGACAGGCAGCGGCAGCGCAAAGGGCTGCCGCTGGCAGCAGGCAGACAGACAGAGGATTTGGCACAGAGCAGAAGTAAGCTACGCTCGGGGGTCCAATAGTACGTTGCTGTCTTTCATATTTCCTCTGTTTTATTTTGTTACAGAACAAACCGCGTCCCGTCTTCATTCAATACGGGACACAACATTTAATTTCCAATTAAAGGGTGATTCCGCATTTTATGTGCGCAGTGCAGCCAAGGCAGACTTCACAACCTCTGACCTGGGAGGTTACAGCACCGTGAATGCGTGTGCCTGCATCCATGTGTGTGCACGTGTCCTCTCGTGGCCACCCAACTGAAAATGTTCTGGCTCTGCCCCTGGTAATAATGTCTGTAAAACCATAGGACATGCGCACACACATAAACACGTGTGTGCACGTGTGCGTGCACACACAAATATGCACACTGCAACTGTAAAGTAATTTCAGAGCCCATTAAATGTCCATAAACACAAACTCCCTGCAAGACTGAACTAATATGCCCCAGGTTTGGTCTCCTCAGGCTGCTTTAATTAGGCACAATCAGGGCCCAATGCATATCTCAACTGACACACGTCTTGGTTCGCTGTATTATTTTACCAACAGCAAAAACACCCCCAGCCACATTCAGTATCAAAACAAATGCTAACTGCGCCTCGTTGACAATTGTTAAGAGTGCATACTTGGTGATCATTACTAACAGAATATCACTATGGAATGTACAAAGAAATTGGTATTTTGAGTCGCGTATCGTAGTAGCAAAATGGCAGTATTTACAGTAATGTGTCATTTCAAAAGTCTGATGTTGACACGGAGCAGAAAGTGGAGCACATTGCAATTCACACTTATTGTAGTTTATACTGTATTGATTCATTAGGAAGTGAATAAACATTTTAGTTACAATTTTGTTTGCAAATGAATAATAAAAATATTTAATTTTATTGAATTTAGTCACAAAAATTCAAAACGGATGATTGTCACGTTTTGTAAGATGATATCATTATGTCAAGTTTTTGTGAAAGCTGATTACATGAAAACAATTTTTGTTGAGTTAGGTCTGACAGCTGTTTTTCACTCATTTCTGGGTGTGGAATCCAAAATGGACTTCACTTTCAATTTTGTATGTGGTATATAGGATCCCCATTTTCATGAAAAAAAAAAAACATAAATGTGTATGTATGTGAATAAAATATAAAGATGGAAGAGTTACAAGCTTTGAAAACAAAAAAAAAGTGGCATTAAATGAAATACAACTTATTATAACAATATACCTACGGTCACAAGGTTCAGAGAAAGGTCCAGCACTAAGCCTCTTAACTCCTACGATGCTAGCTTTCTGTTTGCAGATATCGATCGTACCGGCCGATTGGGAGCTCCACACACTTCTCACTGCAATGTCTTGATTGTGACTGCACAAACAAGTTGCCACGGAGCTGTCAATGAGCCCAATCCAATCCTGCCATGATTCGGTTTGGGACCAACAGGTGGCACTGTAGGGCTCTCCCTGCAGCTGCACACCTGTTGGTCGTTAGGTAATTAGTGCTTTAAAAGGACTCCGAGCCCGACCGCTCATTGTCGGGTCATTGTTTGTGTTGCTGTTGCTCTTTGCTGCTGTCCTGTTTGTTTGTCCGTCATGTTTAGGTCATGTTTCTGGTCATGTTTCTATTAATGATAGTTTTGAGCTTCAGTCATGGTTTTTTTGTTTGATACTTCTGACTTTGTTTAGGATTTAGTTTTCTGTGTTTTGCCAATACACTTCTTCAAATACACCCTGCTCCTCCCTCTTGCTTGCTTTTTGGGGTCCACCACCACCTCGCAACGTGACAAATCCACACTCTTTCTACATCTAATCAGTGGAATGTTGCTAATCAGGAGGGTAATCTGTGGAGAAAAAAACTTGATGTGCTTGAAAAAAAAACTAACTGCAATTTTGGAATCAGCCTGCCACTAATTATTTTAAGCATTTTAAAAATACAGTATAATACAATATATTTTTAGGGGGGTCAAATTGCTCCCCAGTGTAATAGACTGAAGGAATTCCTCCAAATCGTTTTAAAAAAAATAAATTCTACCACTAAGCATCTTTGATCATTTAAAAACGCAGATTCACAGACAATTGTCAGTAGTTTTCCGAGCCTAGCACTTTACTCGCCCATATAGGGCAGATAAGTGCGAATGAGTGTTCATACCGCAGACGCATCACAAACATTTCCGATTTATATCCGCATTTGAAAAGGCCCATGTCGGATTTTAAAAATATTTGTAATTTTGTATGTTCATATTGAATGAATAAATCAGATGTGTCTCTTATGGGCCAAAAAATAATCATCTAAATTGAGCTGCAGTGTGAATATAACATGAGTTTCTATTGCATTCATAAACCTAAAGGATTTTGCATATACTGTAGTGTGAAAGCGCTATATAAATCAGGATGTGTTGTATTGTATAGTGATATAAGGCTTATACCGGCCAAAGCGTGTGGAACAGAGCAAACCCAATGGGTTCACCAGAAAGGTGATAACACGCGCCTTCTTGGTTGTTCATTAAAAAACATGCAATACAGACAATTCCTGCAGTAATAAAATGCTAAATAATAATTCTAGGTTGATGAAATTTTTTTTTCTTTCTTTTTATTGACTTTCTTTATTTTATTTTTCCATCCATCCATCCATTTTCTACCGCTTATCCGGGGTCGGGTCGCGGGGGCAGCAGTTTTAGGAGGGAAGCCCAGACTTCCCTCTCCCCAGCCACTTCTTCGAGCTCTTCCTGGAGGATCCCGAGGCGTTCCCAGGCCAGCTGGGTAACATAGTCCCTCCAGCGTGTCCTGGGTCGTCCCCGGGGTCTCCTGCCAGTGGGACATGCCCGGTACACCTCACCAGGGAGGCGTCCAGGAGGCATCCTAATTAGATGCCCGAGCCACCTCATCTGGCTCCTCTCGATGTGGAGGAGAAGCGGCTCTACTCTGAGCCCCTCCCGGATGACCGAGCTTCTCACCTTATCTCTAAGGGAGAGCCCGACACCCTGCGGAGAAAACTCATTTCGGTCGCTTGTATCCGGGATCTGTTCTTTCGGTCACGACCCATAGCTCGTGACCATAGATGAGGGTTGGGACGTGATCGACCGGTAAATTGAGAGCTTTGCCCTTTGGCTCAGCTCCTTCTTTACCACGACAGACCGATACAGCGTCCGCATCACAGCAGACGCTGCACCGATCCGCCTGTCGATCTCTCGCTCCCTTCTGCCCTCACTCGTGAACAAGACCCCAAGATACTTAAACTCCTCCACTTGGGGCAAGATCTCCTCCCCGACCCGGAGAGGGCACGCCACCCTTTTCCGACTGAGGACCATGGTTTCAGATTTGGAGGTGCTGATCCTCATCCCAACCGCTTCACACTCGGCTGCAAACGCTCCAGTGAGAGTTGAGAGCCCTGCTTGAAGGCGCCAACAGTACTACATCATCTGCAAAAGCAGAGATGTAACACTGAGGCCACCAAAACGGACCCCTCAATGCTTCGGCTGCGCCTAGAAATTCTGTCCATAAAGGTGATGAACAGAATCGCGACAAAGGGCAGCCTTGGCGAGTCCAACCCTCACTGGAAACGATTCCGACTTATTGCCGGCAATGCGAACCAAGCTCTGACATCGGCAGTATAGGGACCGGACAGCCCGTATCAGGGGCTCGGTACCCCATACTCCCAAGCACCCCCACAGAACTCCCGAGGGACACGGTCAAACGCCTTCTCCAAGTCCACAAAACACATGTAGACTGGTTGGGCGAATTCCCACATACCCTCGAGGACCCTGCTCAGGGAGTAGAGCTGGTCCAATGTTCCACGGCCGGGACGAAAACCACACTGCTCCTTCTCAATCTGAGGCTCGACTTCCCGACGGACCCTCCTCTCGAGCACCCCTGAATAGACCATACCAGGGAGGCTGAGGAGTGTGATCCCTCTGTAGTTGGAACACACCCTCCGGTCCCCCTTTTTAAAAAGAGGGACCACCACCCCGGTCTGCCAATCCAGAGGCACTCTCCCCGATGACCACGCGATGCTGCAGAGGCGTGTCAACCAGGACAGCCCCACAACATCCAGAGCCTTGAGGAACTCCGGCGGATCTCATCCACCCTGGGGCCTTGCCACCGAGGAGCTTTTTAACCACATCGGTGACTTCAACCACAGAGATAGGAGAGCCCACCTCAGAGTCCGCAGACTCTGCTTCCTCAAGGAAGGCGTGCTGGTGGAGTTGAGGAGGTCTTCAAAGTACTCTGCCCATCGGTTCACAACGTCTCGAAGTCGAAGTCAGCAGCGCCCCATCCCCACTGTACACAGTGTTAGTGGTGCACTGCTTCCCCTCCTGAGACGTCGAATGGTGGACCAGAATTGCCTCGGCCGTCCGGAAGTCGGCTTCCATGGCCTCACCGAACTCTTCCCACGCCCGGGTTTTTGCCTCAGCGACCACTGAAGCTGCGTTCCGCTTAGCCAGTCGATACCCGTCAGCTGCCTCTGGGGACCCACAGGCCATAAAGGCCCGATAGGACTCCTTCTTCAGCTTGACGGCATCCCTTACCGCTGGTGTCCACCAGCGGGTACGGGGGTTGCCGCCACGACAGGCACCAACCACCTTACGGCCACAACTCAGGTCGGCCGCCTCAACAATAGAGGCGCGGAACATGGTCCATTCGGACTCAATGTCCCCCGCCTCCCCGGGACATGGGAAAAGCTCTGCGGAGGTGGGAGTTGAAACTCTTTCTGACAGGGATTCCGCCAGACGCTCCCAGCAAACCCTCACAATACGTTTGGGTCTGCCAGGACGGACCGGCGTCCTCCCCACCATCGAGCCTACTCACCACCAGGTGGTGATCAGTTGACAGCTCCGCCTCTCTTCACCCGAGTGTCCAAAACAAATCCGATGATACAACCACAAAGTCAATCATCGAACTGCGCCTAGGGTGTCCTGGTGCCAAGTGCACATATGGACACCCTTATGTTTGAACAAGGTGTTCGTTATGGACAATCCGTGACGAGCACAGAAGTCCAATAACAAAACACCACTCGAGTTCTGATCGGGGGCCGTTCCTCCCAATCACACCCTTCCAGGTCTCACTGTCATTGCCCACGTGAGCATTGAAGTCCCCAGCAGAACAAGGGAGTCCCGGCCGGAATACTCTCCAGCACACCCTCCAAGGACTCCAAAAGGGTGGGTACGCTGAGCTGCTGTTTGGTGCATATGCACAAACAACGGTCAGGACCCGTCCCCCACCCGAAGGCGGAGAGAAGCAACCCTCTCGCTCTACCGGTGTGAACCCCAATGTACAGGCACTGAGCCGGGGCAATGAGTATGCCCACACCTGCTCTGCGCCTCTCACCATGAGCAACTCCAGAGTGGAAGAGAGTCCAACCCTCTCGAGAGAACTGGTACCAGAACCCAGGCTGTGTGTCGAGGCAAGTCCGACTATATCCAGTCGAACTTCTCTACCTCGCACACCAGCTCGGGTTCCTTCCCTGCAAGAGAGGTGACATTCCACGTCCCTAGAGCTAGCTTCTGCAGCCGAGGATCAGACCGCCAGGGTCCCCGCCTTTGGCTGCTGCCCAGCTCACATTGCACCCGACCCCTTTGGCCCCTCCCATGGGTGGTGAGCCCATGAGAAGGGGGACCCACGTTGCCTCTTCGGGCTGAGCCCGGCCGGGCCCCATGGGTGTAGGCCCGGCCACCAGGCGCTCGCCAACGAGCCCCACCTCCAGGCCTGGCTCCAGAGGGAGGCCCCGGTGATCCGCGTCCGGGCAAGGGAAACTTAGATCCATTCATTTTTATCATCATAAGGGGTCTTTGAGCCGTGCTTTGTCTGGTCCCTCACCTAGAACCTTTTTTTATTTTATTTTATAATTTATGTTTCACAGAATCTCCAAGCAGTCATTCAGGCATGGAGGAAAATATATGGGAAGGTCTCCACTCAGGAGGCACGGTGATCGACTGATAAGCACGTCCGCCTCGCAGTACAGAGGTGCAGGGTTCGATTCAGGCTCCGACCTCCCTGTGTGGGGTTTGCATGCTCTCCCCGTGCCTTTGTGGGTTTTTCTACATTCCAAAAACATGCATGACAGGTTAATGGAACATTAACCTGAGGTGTGAATGTGAACTCAGAAGATTGTTTGTCTCTGTGTGCCCTGCGATTGGCTGGCCACTGGTTCAGGGTTTCCCCTGCCTACTTCCCAAAGACAGTTGGGATAGCCTCCAGCAAGCCCGCGACCCTCGTGAGGATAAGCGGATTAGAAAATGGATGGATGGTACCCACTCAGTAGGTAAAAATGGGAAATCATCTTGGAAATAACACAAGCGTTTTTGAAGAGAGAGAGAGAGAGAGAGAGAGAGAGAGAGAGAGAGAGAGTGTGTGTGTGTGTGTGTGTGTGTGTGTGTGGGGGGTGGATCTGGAGACCAAGAAAGGATTGTTTGTAAATGTTTATGAGGCATTTCAGCAAATGTCCAAATTAAGTTAAATCATTCCAGCAGCGAGAATAAAATAATTTGTTTCTGTAATTCCAATGTGTAATAGATCAGATTTATTTGGCCATAAAAATGTTCTGTCCAGCTGTTGGACATTTTTGTGTCATGTACGTGGGACAATGAGAGTCTTACACATCCTCATAGACGTGCACAGCTGTAACTGGCCACGCCACAGCCGAATCATATTTTTAACATGATTCATGATTTGCAATGAATGTGCGTTCACTGGAGTCCAGATGCAATTGTTTGTACACTACCTCCGGTTTGTGCAGCTCATGCAGGACTAATTGCAGTTGATTGGTGCCCTCTATTGGTCAATAAATGCACTTCACTAGCTATCCTTTGTAAAATTACTTACTGATCCCAGTACCACTACATCAACTCCATCTTAACACTGTAAAAAATCTTTCATCAATTAAGTTATTGTAATTTCGGTGTGGAATACGCTTTCACATGTCAATAAAATGTTTTCAATTGTTCACGTATGTTGACATGTTCAAAGGTGAAAAGCTCTTTGAGGTCAATTTTGCAAGCAAGTGGCAACATTTTTACACGTGAATTTGACTTTAATGTTGTTGTAAACACCAAACCATATCAATGTGCCGCAAATATAGTGCCCAAAAGTTACATTTAAATGTATAAAATATTATATGACCTTTACAAGAGTAAATCAATACTTTGGTGAACATTTCGTCATCCTACAATTTAAAGTGCTAATGAGGAACCTTAATCTGAACAAAGGTGGCGACTTGACAGGGGGCCATTATGGTTGTGAAACCATACAAACGTACCATATTTTCATATTATTACATATACACTACAACGGATGGACGTCAAAGATAATAGTTGTTCAACTAGTGTTCAAGATCATGCGAAAGGTGGCTTGATAATGATAAAACAATTTGCAATATCTCGATGATATTGTTTTTACAGAGAACATTTAGACGTGTTGGTTGAGGTTTCTCTAAGAATCATGGAAGTTGAAGCACAAGATTTGCTTCTGCGGGCCACATAAAATGAAGTGGCGAGCTTGACACACACCTGTGATTTAAATTTTGTCTTTGGATCAATTGTGTGTAATTATTCTTTAAATATGCCGTTAACATAAATATGTTCTGACAGAGTATCATCGCGCTTAAAAATACTGCATTCATGTGAAAAAAATCACAGCGTTTCCACGCGTTGTGGGAGTGGCCAGAGAGTGAAAAGGAGTGGCGATGGACACCGTTTTCGAACATATCCGTTGTCTGTGTGGGTGGAAAAATATCCACTAGATGGCAATAATGTGCCAATAACATGCGAACGTGAAAAAGACAAATTGAATCGGCCTCTCATAACAATGCCTTTCGAATAAGCTAATGTTTGAGAGTATAATTTTCTCAGCCACGAATAAATTATAACGGCAAAGCATGTGGCGACTTGAATAAACACACGTGCAACCCAGAGAACTCAAACAAAACTCACTTCTTGAACTTCTTGGCTCAAACTCTTCCTGTGCTGAACTACTTTTCTAATTATAGCTGCATTTTGCCTCACTCTGTTTTGCTTTCTCGCTCTCTGGCACATTCACTAGGAGGGAGGAAAGTTCCACGGGTTTATATCACTTTGCTTCACTTTGAGCCTCGAGGCATTATCATATAGTCGATGTTTCTGTGTTTCCCATGAACATTTCACATTCAGGAGCAAGAAAAGCTGCCTTCTCATGATGTAGTTCATTACCACACACACACACACACACACACACACACACACACACACACACACACACACGCATCAAAACAAATGTTGGGCAGCCCCAGTACCAGAAACGTATAAAAGATACAGTATTTTTTCTGTTGTTAGCCTATGTTTTGAAGCAATCAATGGTGACCGAAAGTCAGGTAGTGAAGGGCTCCAGCACAACCATGAACCAAGAAAGGATAAGCACTATAAAGGATGGATGGACAAGAATGAGAACAAAAGTGTACATGTAATAATGGCTTCTAATACAAACAGAAATTTATAATCATCAGAGCACCTACAGTGATGGGGGAAAAAATTGGAGTGTTTTTTTCAATGTTATTATCATTTTAATGCCTGGTACCACACAAGGCATGTCATATGACTGACAAATAAAAAAGAAACATGGAATACCTACAAGCACTGCTTTTGGCATTACAATGCCCTAGTTACTGATACAAGACCTTGAAGGGGAACTAAACTCCAAAATTGTATGACATTAATATGTTCTATGCACCTCCTTAACGCAGCATTCTGATTAATATTGTTTTGTGGAATATCAGAATCAGAATCATCTTTATTGGCCAAGTATGTAGAACACACAAGGAATTTGGCTCCGGTATAACACGCTGAGACAATATGAGTTAAGAAGCAAAAGCCATGCCATTTTGCCACTTTCTGTCAACTGAAAATGACCTCACAGTTGCTCAGGGGGCTCAGGTAACGGCAAATCACGGTTCACCTGGTTTCTGAAGCTGAGCCATGATTGGTTGTTGCCTCCGCCTTAAGCAGCTGTGATATCATTTTCAGTCGACAACATGTGGCAAACTGTCCGCCTCTGATATGGACAAAAACAAGTGTGTTTTACTTCTTAACTCATATTCCACAAATGCAATATTAATCAGAATGCCGTGTTTAGTCTAGTGGGGGCGCATAGAACCTATTGTCAAGAAAATGATGGGGTTAACTTTGCCTATAAGTGAATGTAGTTATAAGCAAGAAAACCATGGAAAGTGGCTCAATCTAAACTCATAAATTAAACTCTGAATTAGCTATTTTTGCTGCCATTGTTATGTATGTCCAAACAAATGTACCTTTAGTTGCACAAGGCAATGTTTCCCACGACTATAGAATTGGACATCATCAGAATCAAACAGGTTTTTATTCGGCTTTTTTGACCTGCCTTATGAGCCAATGGGAGAAGAGTCAGTCCAGGCCAATTTAATTAAATGGTATGTTATTTGCTCCATGTTGATACTGTGTGATGTTGTTACTCAAATCCATTATTCCATTTCAGGAGCAGTATTTATGTGTTTCAATGCAGTATGGGGGTGAGTACAAGACTCTTGTTTCAAATGAACTGCAAAAATACTATATATGGGTCACTCGACAGTTAATAATCAAAACAAATACATTTAATGTAGTTATTAGATAGGCCTATATTGGAGGCACACAGTTGGAAATGGGCTTTAGACCTGCAGTGTATTGTCTTAACGCTACCCCTCTGTCAGTAGGCCGTGGCACCTCTGCTTGACGCTTTGACCTAGAATTCCTGACAGATATATATACAAGCCTCCACACTGAAAGCGGCTGGAGGGGAGTATCAGAGTAAGTTCTCAGTGGTCAAAAATTATTTAGCATAGACTTCATTGAATTCTGCATGGGCCAGCTTTCACTATGAATTCATCCTTAGAAATGGTTTTCTATTCATTATTCATCTGTGAATGTTATTTATTTATTTATTTATTTATTTATTTTTAATATTCCAGGGAGGACACGAAGCAGACTGTGTTGTGTTTGGAAGTGTAAGATCACTCCAACTTTGGATTTCACTCAGCGTGTAGTTGATGCTGATCACGACTGCAGAATGTGTGTGTGTGTGTGTGTGTGTGTGTGTGTGTGTGTGTGTGTGTGTGTGTGTGTGTGTGTGTGTGTGTGTGTTAGCAATTCCTTTCTTCTGGTCTATAACAAACCAAATTTAAAAGATTCGCATTATTCATGCTCAAGGGGAACAGGGATGTACATTTTGGCATTCAAGACTCCAAAATAGCCACCTACGAGATCACCGCTTTCTCTATCAATGATGAAACCCAACACGTCTACCCATTTGCTGGAGGGGAGCTTTAATCGACAACAGACAGAGATTCTGCCAGCGGATATTAATGTTTACTTTGCGGCCATCTTCTATTCTGAGCAGTGTTCTTTCCCTTCATTGTTGAGAATAGATCCCAAAGTAGACGTGAGATCACCCACACTGCGATCCTCCCAGACAAATCTCCAATGGCTCATCTAGACCCTTGTCAACGCAAGTCTGGTTAAAGAGCGACTACTTGAGCCACCATTGGAATTTCACTTTTGAATACATACCTCTAAGTGTCAAACACAAGGCCCGGGGGCCAGAGCCGGCCCACCACATCATTTTATGTTGCCCGCGAAAGTAAATCATGTGAGTCAACTTGCATGATCTTTGCTAAAATCTGTAAAGAAATGTCAAATTGTCATGTGTAATAAATGAGGTAGACACCCCTGCCCTACACAACCTCTCCTTTTCACTAGGCATAATTTTCAGAGTGTCTTAAGAGTAACTTACACTACCACGAACCCTGAAGGTTAACATTGTTAAAATACAAACTTTTGAAAAGTGCATCTCTGGCACAAGAACATCCAGGGCAAAATGGGCTTTGTGTCAATGGTTTCATGGCATTATATACTATAGCACCCAACAATATTTTCTGATGTATTGCTGCACACTTGAAATAATATCTAAACAATCTCTATTGCTGAATAAATGTAATAATGTGACGGGGGGGAAAGGAGAAACAGCACGGTAGTCAACTGATTAGCATGTCTGCCTCACAATGCAAAGGTGCAGTGTTCGATTCCGGCTCCGGCTGTCCTTTGTGGATTTTGCATGTTCTTCCCGTGCCTGCGTGGGTTTTAGCCGGGTACTCTGGTTTCATCCCACATTCCAAAAACATGCATGGCAAATTAATGGAACGCTCTAAATTGTCCCTAGGAGTGAGTGTAAGCGTGAATGGTTGTCCGTCTTGTGTGCCCTGCGACCAGTTGGGGGTGTCTCCCCCACTGCCCAAAGACAGCTGAGATAGCCTCCAGCACCCCCGCAACCCTCCTGAGAAAATGGATGGCTGACTGGCTGGCTGGATGGATGGATTGATGGACGGATGGATGGGGAAAAGCAGGAAGTTGCGTGCATTACTGGTACCAAAATGGGGAAATTTCCAAGACACATGTAACCTTGAAAGAAAGAAAGAAAGAAAGAAAGAAAGAAAGAAAGAAAGAAAGAAAGAAAGAAAGAAAGAAAGAAAGAAAGAAAGAAAGAAAGAAAGAAAGAAAGAAAAAGAGAACAGAAAAGACGGATGCAAAATCTGCCGCAGTTATATATGACACTGTCTACTCATAGACAGCCAACTTTCTGGTTGGTAATTAGGATGGACATGCTGGTTACTAGAAGCCAGTTACACTTAATAAAGACTATAATTAAATTAGACCCAATCCAAATCATTTTCTTTCCCAGAGAACAAAAGTTTGATAAATAGAACCAAATTTCAGGATGCTCAAAATATGAAAAGACTGGCGTTTGATTATGTGTTTGTATTAATGGATTGGATTGAATTGGATTCAACTTTATTGTCAAATGTGCTGTATGTGCAGCACAGATGAAATTTCTTCCCTCTCAAGACAAGACAAGATATGTTAAGCAGCTCTAAATCTTAACAGGTTGATAGTTGTGACTGAGGGCAAAAAAATAACAGAAAGAAGAATGCAAGCCAAAGAAAATCAGTTTGTGCTCCATCATACTTGCAGTACTTATGCGTGTTCAACGACACAACCATCTAGTTTTTGCTAACAGGTTGGCATCCTTCCATGAATGGTACCACCAAAACCGGGACATCTTTGCTCTGTTTCATCTTGGATTTTACTATGGGCATTCACTCATGTCGAAGTTATTGTACCTGTAAAACAATGTCTTGACTTGGGTTTCAGGGAGGAACTCCGTGAGGAATCACAACAAAAGAATCATAAGTTCAAGACTCCTACGATCCCTTCACTTTAATTAGCTGTTGATGGAAATATAAGCCCTCAAATATCACCTCCACCCAATAGTCCATCGTGAGCCTCACAACTATTTTGCAAAAGCTGAAGCGCTATCCCAAAATGCTGCATTCAGTGCCAACATTCCAGCACTTGTACGATGTGTTAACTTATTTGTCAACCATTTTAGGCCCCAAAACAACAGTCGCAGACTCAGATGAACCATTTCAATTACTTTTTACTCGTATGCTTTGCCAATGAACAGTGAAAAACCTGTGGGAGCCCCCTTGAAAAACACTAATGGTATTCAGTTTGACATTTGAGAGGGTTGCATTTTGTTCTTAAGCAAACGTTCCCAGTTCCTGAGCCGTCATAGTCAAAGGTAGTTTGTTGTTTTGTGTTTATTGATTGATTGATTTATTTTTATGGCATCCATCTATCAACCATATATATTCGTACTGAATGAGAGCTTACCGCAGCTCGTGAAAGATGCGGTATACCCTGGACTGGTCGGCAGTCAACCACAGAAACCACATAAAACCAAGCCTTCAAAACTCATAATCATACCTATGGACAAGACAATTCAGCATCTTGATGTGTGAATGGTTTCATATTTAATGAACCATTAAAAAAAAAAAAAAGTGATTGTACGGAAAAATCATTGCACACAATTGACACCCGAACAAGTCTATTTTATACAGTTACAATCTGAGGGACGATAATATTATCGTCCAGACTAAGCTAATGTCTCCCCTTATCTTCAATGGTCCCAGTGGGCAACTACAAAGTGAGACTATCGTAACTGCACCAAGAGAGGGAGAGGAAAAGCTGTTGAGAAGCTCTCTGGAACAGGAAGTGGCGTAAGAGTTTTTCAAGGGCTGCGTGGTTTTTGACCCACCGCCCCCTCTGAAGCGTGAGAAACAAGTCCTTTAAGACCTTCCCAAAACACGCACGCACACACACACACACACACACACACACACAGTAAAGCCGCAAACAAAGAGGGAAAAAGCACCAAACCAACAAGATTCCGCAAAACATGTGGGAAACCAATCATACTATTCAACTGGAGCGTGTGGACTTATGCCAACTATGCACCCAATAAAGCCCCCCTGCTAAAAATAAGTATCCAAAGTATGTTTTGCTAAAGATTTCATCCTAAGCCTCACTCAATTTCAGGTTGCTTGAAGCCCAGTCCCCTATATGAGTGCATCGCTGGGTGAAAAAGCTGTCTGTGCACTTGAATGCACCTTTAGTTGGAATTAATTACTCTTCAATTGGAGATTATGAGTTCACCCCAGAGAACGTTTTCTCTTCTGTCATTGTGAGAACCCCCCCACCCCCCCACCCCCAGCCCTCCTCCTCCTCCTCTCACCCATAGTTATAACCCATTTGCCCTTGGTCAAGACAACTGCTGTGATGCAGCTTACTGGTGCAGATGCCAGAGAAGAATAGTCAAGGCCTTCTATTCTTGTATTATTCCTGTATAAAGCAAGCGGACGAAAGGAGCCGATACACACCCTCGCACGTTGTTTCACAAGCTGCGTTTCAAATCAGAATTCTCATCGTTTTAATTGACGGCACGTTGAATTTGGTAAATAGCCGAGAACGTTACCTCTGGCTTCCACGCGACGTGAGCTTGCGAGCTCGGCGGCTGGGTCCTCTTCTGGAGCCACCTCCGAGGCGAGAAGAGCGCGCCCGTACTAGCGGGCGGCGTGAACGCGGAGCCTCGCACCAAGACCGCTAAATCCCCGGTCGTGTTCCGTTTGGAACGCTTTCCTACCTCGTAGTCAAATTGAAAGTTGGACGAAGGGGACACGTCCAAAGGTATGGATGGAAACGAGATAGACGGTGCGATGGGTTCTTTGAGTGTTAAAGTCTTGGTGCGCGCAGACGGGTTCGAGGACGCACCTGCGTCCTGCACAGTTGATCCGGACAACTGCGAGCCACTTGCGAATTCGGTCCCGGTGCCGCATTGTCTGATGATAGCGGGGTCCAGACTCCTCGTTTGCCGAAGTCTCTGTTTGGTTGCAGCCTTCGAGGCTGGAGAAGAGCAGGAGAAGACGCTGTTCAAAAGTCCCTGTGCCGCTGACATGACTCCTGTTTTTGACCAGGTACCTACTCAATGCGCTCCGCAATGGTGAGGGTTGCACAAAAAGTCCCAGAAGGTGAACCGAGGAGGAGTCGGACCGTGCCACATTTGATTGCAGAAGACGCGCAAGTGGTGCGAGTTCATCCGCTCGGCGGTCATGCCAAAGCCGAAGTGAAAAACAGACCGTTTGGGAATGCACATGCAGTCGGAAAGGGAGGGGGCCATAACACTTGAACGTTGCATTATGCGTCCCCACCCTCCGTCCTGTCAATCTCACGTTCGCAAAATAGTGTCACTCCCGCAGCCCCCCGATTGGTGGTTCGTGAGCCATTCTTGATATTTTTTGCTGAAAAACGGACCTACAGTATTTGCATTTTAATCTCTTTCAAGAATGATGAAAGTTGGCGCCAAAGCCCTGAAGAAAGTAGTAATTGTCATTCAGGGAAATATGTTGGAATTGATCTCTGCCTGTTCTACGATCTTTATGTTGAGTGTTGTCAATGGGTGAATACTGAGTCTTTGCAAGTCTTGTTCTTCCTTGATATTAGTATTTATTTCACTGATATTTCACTGGTTCCAAAGCGGTGACATTGTACACACCTGCTTTCTCGCATTTCTGATGCTTTTGGACCATAATTTGTAGCATTTTTACAATTTCAGATCATTCAGTTGCAAAATGTTTAGTGGGGCATAAATGAATCATGAGTTTTAACAAAATTGAAGGTGGCTCTCGGTCCCAATTCCTCACAAATGTTTGTTTTTTTCTGCACCAATGCATTGACTCGGAACACAGGTGTCAAACTCAAGGCCCGTGGGCCAGATCTGGCCCCCCACATCAATTTTTGTGGCCCGCAAAAGCAGCTCAAACATGTCAACTACCATGATCCTTTCTAAAATGGCCACCAAGATTTTAAATTCTCATATGTAATAAATAAGAGATATATTCTAAGCATTTTCTTGTTACCAAACCCATCATGATACTAACTTAAACAATAGTTAAATCAACAGTTATTCTTGACTTCTTTATATGGTTTCAGTTATAACGGCCTCCAAGTGAAATGGTAACTAAAATGTGGCCCGTGCCAAAAATGAGTTTGACACCCCTGACTTAGAGTAAGAAAATGGACCCCTCAGGGCAAAATCCCCAAACATTGTTGAACAAAACAATCATGTCATTTGACTCTTTTGAATGTCACACCATTTAGCACTCTTAAAGATTAACACTGTGATTCATGTTCAGCACAGGGGGAGGGGGACAAAACAGGCATGCCTAGTTACATTAGAACCCCCAAAGTACAACTTAATGTCACTTTTTAAATTCTGTACATTGCGCTGAATTAATCAGGTCCAGGGTTACATTTAAATAAAAAAATAAAACCATTATTGACCGACTGTACAGACAATGTACAATTGAAAACTGTCAAACATGTGAAGAAGCTGATCACTCTTATAATAAAACAGGAAAGCATTGAAAAATAAATGATGATGAGATTGTATTTGGCATAATATATATTTTGTTCCTCTTTGAACAACTGTTACCGGTACTCAGGAACTTGATAAATAGTCATCCATCCAGATACCCATTAACTACAGTGCTGTTTCAGGGTTGTCCTGCTTCTTATACCAGCCGACTTTGCGCAAGAGGCGAGGTGACACCCTGGACTGGTCGCCAGACAATTGCAGGGCACAGACGATTGCAGACAAGCACAGACCAACAACCATTAATGCTCATGATCACAGCGAAGAACTATCTTCAGTTAACCTACCATGCACATTTTTGGAATGTGGGAGGAAACCAGAGTACCTTGAGAAAACACATGCAAAAACAGGGAGAACATGCAAACACGGCAGGGCCGGTGCACAGATAGATGAACCCACAACCTCTAAAGTGTGTGGCAGATGTGCTAAACAGTCAGTTACTGTGAAATACGTATTGTAAAAAAATATTGCTGGATGAATTATTTGCAATTCAATAAACTTAAATGGTGTTTAAATAATTGTTTGTGTTACTCTAATTACAGTAACAGGGTTGCAAGTAACAAGGTTGTAAATCACTGCTAATGTGAGAGTTTTTGTCTAACGCATACATCCTAGCTGTGTTATTTGCTATGCTCACTAGTCAAGAACAAACTGAACTATTTAATAATTTTAAAAAATGAAATCATGATGTCAATGTCTTTTTTTATTATAATATTAGTTAGCTTGAGTGACACACTCCATTACTGCTGAAAAATTTTACAAATGAACGATTACAGGGAAGACACTTTAGCAAAATCATACCAAAACAAATTGATTTCAAACTATGTATTGTATTATATTTGATATGCACAGCCTACTATAGCTGACTTGTGTGAGAGGCAGAATACACTCTCGACTCATTTGCAATCAACATCAGAACTGTAACGCAGATGTGCTCACCACTCATATGCTGTTCACCACCTTCTTAAATTCCGTCTGTTGGACTCATAAAAACAACTCTGATCCTCTCCTCCTCAGCTTGGCCCAGCAAAAGAACCGCCTGTATTGGTAGTCATGCTGATGGGGAACTTGATGTTCAAATATGGGGAGAGAGCCATCCATCCATTATCCAAACTGCTTATCCTCATAAGAGTTGCGTATGTGCTGGAGCCAATCTGAGCTGTCTCCCGGCAGCAGGCAGGATACACCCTGAACTGGTTGCCAGCCAATCGCAGTGCACACATATTGTAGACAAACAACCATTCACGCTTACAATCACACTTAGGGACAATTTAGAGTGTTCAATCAATGGACCACGGATGTCTTTGGAATGTGGGAAGAAACCAGAGTACTCGGAGAAAATACACGCAGGCACGGGGAGAACATGCAAACTCCACACGGGAAGCCCGGGGCCCGGATTCAAATCCTGGACCTCTGTACTGTGAGGAGGACATGCTAACCAGTCGACAACCATGTCGTATGGGGAAGGATAAGTCTCAAAATTATTCACATAAATCAGGGGTGTCAAACTAAATTTTGTCGCGGCCTACATTGTAGTTACCATTACCCGTTTTGACTGTCAAACCAAATAAAGAAGTTTAGAATAATGGTTTATTCAATTGTTTAAGTGACTCTCCTGAGTGGTTTGGTAACAAGAACATGCTAACAATATCGCTGTTATTTATTACATATGAGGATTCAAAATTTTGCTAAATGTAGGCAAGCATCTTGGAACTTGACACATTTGGTTTGCTTTTGAGGGCCACATAAAATGATTTGGCAGCCCAGATCTGGCTATGATATATGCGTGATTTTCACATGTTTAATGATGTGTGTGCATGACTTATCATTTGTGGGGTTAAGTCACATATGTGCAAGTCAAAAGCAAATCTGTCCTTCAAGGCCCAAGTTACAGTGGGAAAAATAAATCAAACGAGTGGAGTTGCGTCACCAAATAAGCGAGCCAAGTCGTTCCTTTGTTCACATGAGTCAAAGGCCGAGTCATAAAATCATCCTCGACACATACTGTATGTTGGTTTGATAATAGAATATTTTTTCACTCATCGAGACAAAAAAGTACATTTCTATCTCTAAAAATTAAATTAACACAAAAAAAACGGACACATCCCTAAAAATTAAACAATTGTGCATGAATGTTGACAGCTACCAATATATGTAATATGACTACCGCAATGATGAACATTGACATGATATTCAGTATAATCATTACTCTCTTGGATATTATTATAAGAGCTTAGGTTAAATAAGTGTTATATGATGCACATAATTTGTGTTACTGCAGCGATTTCCAGAAAGTTGTATTCTATTAATCGCAAGATTTTTGATGCATAAACAGATAAATCGGAAGTTCTCCTTAAGAACACGCTGGTATTGCTGTCGTCTGGTCTCCAGGTATCCAGTGCTGTTCGCCAATCTCTTTGACTTCCTGGTAACAAACAAGCAAGGAAATAATACAGGACATCGAAGAGCAGCCCTCACAAACAGTATCATTGGTCATTAAAAAGGAAGGTTTATGAACATTCTAGCCAAAGAGGAGATTTGAAGATATCTCTGGATCCACATTTGGCTGTGGGCAGTCATAACCAGAGATTTCCAGCATCACTCTGTTCCAAAAATCCTCTGACATCACATGCGTAACTTCTGTTTTCATAAGAGACAACATGGATACCTGCAAAAACTGTGTTGGTGATAACCATTCTCCAAGTGCTTTTGGCTCGCTCATTTTTGCTTTTATTCCACCTCTTCGACGACCATACAAATGAACATCTGACACATGAGCTCCTTGCTCTGCACAAAGTATTCATGTGACATCACAGCTTTTAGATTTCTAAATAATTATTATCCCAGCTGTCTTCGGGCAGTACGTGTGGGACACTCTGAACTGGTTGACATCCAATCCCAGATTTATTTCTTTATTTATTGTCTGTTTGTTTGTTATCATTTTCCAATGAGGACAGAAGCTGTCCCACCCTCATTCCAAACTGACAAAGGAAAGCTGACACAGCATCATTCCAAACTGACTAATGAAAAGGCTTCTAAGATCGGTTCAGCAGAGGATCTGCCCACAAGGTTGAAGTTGATTCACAACCAAAAGTAATTAATGAGTTACAAATAAAGCTTCAAGACTTGCAACCAAAATTTCAGAATTTGCAACCCTTCACCCCCCAAAAAATTGCAACCAAAACTTTAGAACATCCATCCGTTTTTACGATCCGCTTTATCCTCACAAGGGCCGCGGGGCATGCTGGAGCCTACCGCAGCTGTCTTCGGGCAGTTGGCGGGGAACACCCTAACTGGTTGCCAGCCAATCACAGGGCACACATAGACATACAACCATCACTCACACTCACACCTAGGGACAATTTATTGTTATTATTATTCGTCATTGTTTTCATGTTTCTTGTGCAGAGCGTGCCTGTGTCGTTGCACGGAAGTGTAATGACAATAAAGCGATTCAACATTCAACATTTGGAGTGTTCTATTAACTTGCCGTGCATGTTTTGGGGAATGTGGGAGGAAACCGGAGTACCCGGACAAAACCCACGCAGGCACGGGGAGAACTCAACACAGGAAGCCCAGAGCCGGAATCAAACCCTGCACCTCTGCACTGTGTGGCCGACGCGCTAACCCGTTGACTACCGGGGCCACCTCCTGAAGAGGGGCACAGGAGTTGCTGGAGCCTATCCCAGATGACTTCGGGCAGAAGGCAGACTACACTCTGAACTGGTGGCCAGTCAGTCGCAAAGCACATGTAGAGACAAACAACCATTCATGCCAACATCCATACTGTCACTGAGTGGGAACCAATGCCACGCTGCCCACATACAAGTCAGGGGAGTGTACCACTACACCATCAGCGACTTGTTTGCAAATACCATTTTTTTCATTTAAAATCCCCTTTTTTGATTGATTACAAATAAAAACACACATTTCTCTCGATAATTGCACAGCTTTTGTGACTAATCAAATTACTTTATTGCAGAATCCAAACTGGCCTTCCAATTTTTTTTGTTGATGAATGGTTTGCATCTTGTGCTATGGCATGCGTATTTCTTTATTGATGATGTAACTCATGATCGTTGCGGCTGAATGAATTCTGAAGTGTATAAAATCATTCCGTCCGGAAATTTCATAATGAGCCGTAACATATTACCAACACAAAAGATGACTTCATCACAGGGGACAAGTAGAAGGTTTTGAACTGCTCAAGTCAATCACTGGACCTTAACTCAACAGAGCATGCATGTTCCTTCCTGAAGAGGAGACTGGAGGGGGAAAACACCAGAAACAAACAAGAACTGAAAGAGGCTGCAGAAAATGCCTGGAGAAGCATTTCACATGAGGAATGCAGCAGTCTAGTGAAGAGAATAGGTTGCTGGCTCTATGCAGTTATTGCAAGTAATGGTTATGCTATTGTTATTCAATTTAAGTTAATTTAATAACGACCATTCCAAAACATTTGCTTTCTTGAAAAGTGGGTGGCGTCAAACAAAAGGTGCTCTGTCCTGAGTCACTCAACACATCGAGACATAAGAACCATGAAATAAAAGCTGGAATTATGAACTTTTGCCTCATCTGCATCTTTTGATCTGAAACCAAAATGTTTTCAGTATACAACAAAAATAAAGGATTTGGCATTGCCTTTCCAAAACTTTTGGAAGGGACACATGTTCCCCAAGTCTAAACAAAACTCTACCTGCTTAGTTCGCTTAGAGTTACTGTCACCCATTAGAGACTTCAACCAAAGTGGCCACCACAATACTAATCTCAAGCGTGCCGAACAACAGTATTTTTTTCTCGTGTTTGTTTCAAGTGCATTAGGAGTTAGTAAATTTGTGTCCTCCAAAAACATGGATTTATTCAAAGCTTACTGCCCCGTCCTTCCGTGTTCACATAGGGGAGTGAACCAACCTATTAATTTGAGAATTTGAATGGCATGCAGGACTAAATAGTATCACATTAAAATCTTTGACTGTTCTGGCACTTAATGGTGGTAAACTGTTCAAGTCAAGTCAACTTTATTTTCAAATATGATCTATGTGAAACATACAGCACAGATGAAATTTCTTTCCTCTCAACCACAGTGCAAACACAGGAGAGAAAGGAGCCGCTGCGGGTGCCTGCGCCGCCATCAACAGAACAGTAAACATAAAATGACAAAATAAGACACCACAACACATAAGACACAGACAGTCATTCAGTCTTAACCACTTTCCTGCATACACTTTGTTGTTTGAAGCAGTTATAGATGGAAGAGGAGAGAATCAGAGTGTCCTTTCACAAGTGGATCAGAGACGTCATGTTGAAAATGTGCACACGTCTGCGACAAGCTGAGTTTGAAAGCAAACAACAAGCTGTAGCGTCCATTGACGAAAAAAGAGATTGCTCACATCTCCTGTCCCAGGTAAATCCGCTTCAATTCCAAGCGGCAACTGCCAGTTCCACATACGCATTGCTCTGTGCTGATGCTCCTTTCTTCTCATCGTTGGCTCCACAAGCTATCCATCCATCCAGCCGCAGACTGTCCAACAGCACCGACATTTCCACTGAACAAAGCGGGGCTGTGAAAATTGCTGCCCATTTCAGGCACCATAAACACAAGCGCCCCGGGCTGTCCTGTAACGGCAGTCAAATGACGCCGACATTCCTCCCAATCAAAATCAGTGCTGAGAAGGCACAGCAGTTTTGCGCCACATTTGAATAAAAATTAGTACCAACTGGTTTGCTTTAATCACTTATGCATGAAGCTTCATGCCAGGCATTATTTAAACAGATGCTTGTGCTTGAGTGCCATCACCTCAGGATTTGTTATGTGAGTCAGGCATGAGTACACTGGTATGTGTTTTATCAGTAGCTAGGTTAGTTGGAGTGGGAGACAACACAAGATGGTTAGAGCATTGGAAAAATGAAAGACTGCAGGGGGCTGTTGGGAGGAAGTTGGCTGACATCTTACAATAGAGGATATGAAGCTGCACTGCATTCCGCGCACACACACACACACACACACACACACACACACACACACACACACACACACACACACACACACACACACACACACACATACACACACAGTATGAAGTGACACACTGATAACAGCTGAGATAGATTCAACCTGTCTAAAAACGGTGAGAAGGGAGGGAGGAGAGCTCTGCGTGCCAAAACCGCAGAATGAAAACAAAGCATGTGGAAATATCAACTAAGCCATTTTGTGAAGACGTTTTAAATCATATTAATAAAGAGAATCTCTCAATGTTGCAACATAATAGTTTAACAACTACATGTTTTGAGTCCAGCTTCTCCGTCTATCCTGCTTTTGACACTAATGTAGTCCTGCTCATCATGAGCGATATGAAAAACATTGAATGCCAAATGTGTGTAAACACATCAGGCATAGACAGTTTGAAGAAAATAAATAATTAGGGCTGCACCTCAAGCCAGTTCTGGCGAGTGTTATATACACACACCATATTTGGTAAACAATAGCAGAGCGCACAGCCTGAAACCACTTAAAGCTGAATGAGTGATTCGCTACAGCTGCACAGACATGCTTTCCTGCCCTGTGGTCAGTGTTACATTGCATTGTCCAAGAACGACTGACAGATTTGAATGTGTAGGGGTCACAAGTTTAGAAACAAAAGAAATGTAATTACTGATTGGCCTACTTTTGGAACATGAAACAGAATACTGGTACTTACGGCCCGCTGCCGAGTTCCATTTGTTAACGCAAACATATTAAGTGGAGTACTGAAAACTGTATGGAATGCACTCCAAAGTCAAAATATTAGGTACACCAGCACGCTCTCAGGATAGCCATGACAAGTGTTTCAGAAATAAGGGAGTGTGTGCGTGTGTGTGTGTGTGTGTGTGTGTGTGTGTGTGTGTGTGTGTGTGTGTGTGTGTGTGTGTGTGTGTGTGTGTTTGATTGGTCTGAATTAAAAATATATATTACAGTATCTATATAATTGTGACATGGTTGTAGTTTGCATTGATGTAGACTTGCTTGAAGCACCATATATCACGTGCCTATTATTTTGTCCATCTCGTGTTTGTTACAGTTGGTTACAAAACCAGATGTGTGCTCAAAACTTTTTTTTTTTCTTCAGAATTCAGTAATTGCAATAAAACTGTATTATATCCCATTGGATCAAATTTGTTGCAAGGTGTGCCGAGTTTTCATGTAGTGCTTGTGCTGCTGGTACTGACTGTAAAAACATAACAGAAGTAGAATTATAAATGGATGGATAAACTGAGACAAAAAATATGTAATGTTGCCCGGAGTGACTTGATTGGATTTTAATCCAACCATAAATTCATTTTATACACTAACCAGCCGCAACAATGACTACTCACGTTCATGTATTACATCACACTAATTGTGTTTTGTAACATTTATGGCAGTCTGTAACTAACCAAAGTAAGCAAACTATTAGCTACTCTTCTGAGGAATTATGATGCCGTATAGATCTACCCACCAATGCAAACCACAACCCCAATGCAAGCACGTTGTTAAATTAAGGCCACATTGTCGGTGTCAATGAAAATTGAACTGTGACGTCTTTGTCAAGGCAACCAAAAGGATCGTATCATATAATATTCTGAAAATTGTCAAAATATTCTGTCTGGTAAGTGAACAGCAGTGACAGGGGTACCAGCAGTAAATCTCCTGTCTCTGCTCCCCTTGCATTGACGTTACGTGACGTTTGTTTACCGGTACGTTAATATTGCTGACGACAATTGGGACCGAACAGCGGGAATGATTGCCTGCTCTGGTTCCATATAATTTAAGATCACTATTATGCTGCCATCTTTCGACCAGTTGGTGGAGCTGCTGCACTAAGGTTAGGGGCGACAGACGTTCCATCATTTCGCACAGTTTCACAAAATAATGTGCAGGCGTAAATGGTGATACCTAGAACGGAAACTGCATCGTGTGCCTCTGTTTATCTCGGTCCCCTAGGCACTTATTTTAACAAAATCGGAGGGCTAGCATTTCTGTATGTGCCTTTTAAATATCCAAACTCCCATTTAGACAGTGCAAATTCCACCAACAGTGGACAATGATTTCAGCCCCCATCATGTTTTATATATAATACAATAATATTGAGCAGGATAAGGTCTATGTTTCGGGAAGACTGAAAAAAAAAACAGGTCTGATACACCATTAATGGATGGGGATGGAAACATACTTAAAATTGGTTATTTTCATGCTAAATATAGCACTAATTGATCCACAGAAGTCTCGAGGAAAGTTACACAGAATATATCATACATTTTTGAACAAAATATTAAACATATTGACACACATGAAATCTGAAAATATAGAATTTGTTCATGAAAAATATAACACCATATTTTTTAAGGTAGCAGGTCTTGGTAAAGATATTCTAACGAGAATTATATGAAAAAGCACACTCACTGTCCTCTGACAAAATAATTATAGCTATCAATTCCCCCAAAGTAAACATAAAGACATACACTTTAAGTCCTGCAGAATTTAATATTCAAATATATTTATAAATTATTTTCTCAGCCCCCTGAATGAATCAGTCAAACTGCTCTTTAGCACCGACAGAGAAAAAAACCTGGGGCAGTCCATGTCTATCAGTATAAACTTCCCAACACAATATTGAATCAGATTCAATATACAGGGTCTTCTAGAAGGCATCAGGGGATGTCAGCACTTTTCTGACCTCAAATTTGTTCAGAGCTGCTCAAGTGGGATTCATTGCTGGAGATGATGAAGCAATTTGGAAAGAGCAATTTGGAAAAAGGGAAAGAAGGTGCAATTTCATCTATTCTAATATATATATATATATATATATATATATATATATATATATATATATATATATATATATATATATAGAGCTGTCAGTTTAGCGCGTTTTATTGGCATTAATTTAAATGAATTTTATCGGGATCAAAAATTTTCTCGCGAGATTAACGCGGCAGACGTCACAGCGGATGTTACGTTGCTCTATAAATAAACCAGAAACAAAACGTCAATCGCTCTGCACAGGTCCACGCACGTTTGTTTTGCCAGCCACGGCAGCGCGAGACACCGAAAACGGATACTTAAATAGTTTATGAATGGAAAGTTTACTTTTAAAAAGTTGCCGGATTGTTCCAATGACAAGACCAAAGTTACCTGTATGTTTTGCAGTCGTAAACTGAGCTATCATCATAGCACGTCGAGTCTGAAATACCACTTAATGGCCAAGCACTCAGCTGACGTCCGTACTCCGCCCCCTCTCTCAGACCGACAACTATGGATCATTTCAAAGCAAACAGCGTGGGCTAAAATGTTGCTAGAACAGGGGTGTCTTTATTTAGTTCATTTTTGCATAGTTGTCATGTTTGTCCGTCTGCAATCTGACGTTTAAACGAAGTAAATTGCGCTTCAGTTTGGGATAATCAAGCCGGCGCTCCACTTCCGGGATTGAGTATTGGGACTTGTAGTTCTTTTGTTCGATTCGACTTTATGTTTGTGTTGTATGGTTTCTTACGTTTAAAACAATGAATAATGATGACGATAATGATACATAGTGAAATCAGGGTTGATTACATTATTTATTAAACGTATTGTTAAATAAAGGTATTAATTAATGTCAATTATATACATATTTACATTGTGATGCAGAAAGATAGATATATATTTTATATTTATATATATATATTTCTGTTACAACTACTACTACTACTACTTCTGCTGCAAAGTGCTCCAATAAATGATCAAAAAAGTACAGAACGAGAGATCCTTCCATGCTGACCGACAATCCCTATTCAGGGGGCCGTGAAAAATTATAGGCTAAGTACTAGTTTACCTTAGATGTGCACTTTATATTGCGCTGTTTTGATTCCATAAAAAGAGCTGTTCAAGCAGCTGTTGTGTGACAAAATATTTTTTGCACTGTTGTTGATGGACAGTAATATTGTGTGAGAGATAATGTGTGAATAACTGCTCCAAGTGAAAAATGTTCATGTAAAATAAAAAATCAAAATTATTTCAGTAAATATTTGCATTTTGCACATAGAAAACTGATTCATGATTCCATGTTGATGAGAGCATTAAAATGGTGGAAAATGGGACAAAAAATATAAAAGGAAATTCAGAAACGATAAAAAATACGTGAGTAATCATGATTAATTTTTAGTTAATTTGAGTTAATTATGACAGTTGAGTTTTTAATTAGATTAAATATTTTAATCGTTTGACAGCTCTAATATATATATATATATATATATATATATATATATATATATATATATATATATATATATATATATATATATATATATATATTAGAGCTGTCAGTTTAGCGCGTTTTTATCGACATTAATTTAAATGAATTTTATCGGGATCAAAAATGTTCTCGCGAGATTAACGCGGCAGACGTCACAGCGGATGTGACGTTGCTCTATAAATAAACCAGAAACAAAACATCAAGCGCGCTGCACAAGTCCACGCACGTTTGTTTTGCCAGCCACGGCAGCGCAAGACACCGAAAACGGATATTTAAATAGTTTATGAATGGAAAGTTTACTTTTAAAAGTTGCCAGATTGTTCCACTGACAAGACCAAAATGACCTGGATGTTTTGCAGTCGTAAACTGAGCTATCATCATAGCACGTCGAGTCTGAAATACCACTTAATTAATGGCCAAGCACACCGCTGACGTGAGTAGTCCGCCCCCCTCCTCTCAGACAGACGGCTATGGATCATTTCAAAGCGAAGGAAATGGATGACACGACAAAGAACAAAGTTGCTGAAGCAATCGGCAATTTAAACAGCGTGGGCTAAAATGATGCTAGAACAGGGGTGTCTTTATTTAGCTCATTTGTGCATAGTTGTCATGTTTGTCCGTCTGCAATCTGACGTTTAAAGAAGTAAATTGCGTTGCAGCCGGCGCTCCACTTCCGGGTTGGACCTTTGGGACTTGTAGTTCTTTTGTTCGATTCGACTTGATATGTTCATACCGGCGCTCCACTTCCGGGATTGAGTATTGGGACTTGTAGTTCTTTTGTTCGATTCGACTTGATATGTTTGTGTTGTATGGTTTCTTACGTTTAAAACAATGAATAATGATGACGATAATGATACATAGTGAAATCAGGGTTGATTACATTATTTATTAAACGTATTGTTAGATAAAGGTATTCATTAATGTCAATTATATACATATTTACATTGCGATGCAGAAAGATAGATATATTAATTTTTTACTGCATTTATGTGTAGCTTAGGTTATTACCTGCTTCTGATACTTCTGTTACAACTACTACTACTTCTGCTGCAAAGTGCTCCAATAAATGATCCAAAAAGTACAGAACGAGAGATCCTTCCATGCTGACCGGCAATCCCTAACCGAACAACCATTACTGATTGCCAGCGAGAGCCTCCATTACAAGAATCCGAAATGATGTCGACACAAAACCGTAGAGAGACTTCCGAACAAGAAGGACCAACAGAGTCAGCATAGCCTGACTGCTGTGTTCAAAGCAAATTTGAGAAAAACGAAGTATGCAACCATGGCTTAAATCCATTATAGGCTGAGTACTAGTTTACCTTAGATGTGCACTTTATAATGTTATATTGCGCTGTTTTGATTCCCTAAAAAGAGCTGTTCAAGCAGCTGTTGTGTGACAAAATATTGTTTTCACTGTTGTTGATGGACAGTAATATTGTGTGAGAGATAATGTGTGAATAACTGCTCCAAGTGAAAAATGTTCATGTAAAATTGAAAATCAAAATTGTTATTTCAGTAAATATTTGCATTTTGCACATAGAAAACTGATTCATGATTCCATGTTGATGAGAGCATTAAAATGGGGAAAATAGGACAAAAAAATATAAAAGGAAATTCAGAAGCGATAAAAAATGAGTGAGCAATCATGATTAATTTTTAGTTAATTTGAGTTAATTATGACAGTTGAGTTTTTAATTAGATTAAAAATTTTAATCGTTTGACAGCTCTAATATATATATATATATATATATATATATATAGAAAAGAAAGAATTGGATGTGTTGGATTTATAGATATATATATTTATATATATATATAGAATTGGATGTGTTGGATTGGATGTGTGGATAAGTTGGAAAAAGTAATGAAAGGCTAAAGTCCATCCATCCATCCATCTTCAACAGCGCTCATCCGAAACAGGGTTGATGGGAGTTGTTGGGCCTATCCAAATACGGGCGGAAGGCAGACTGCACTTTGAACTGGTCGCCAGTCAGTCTCAGGGCATATATAGAGTCAAACACCCATTCACACCCACATCCACACCATCACTGAGTGGGAACCGCTCTGGCGCTGCCCACTCACACTGCACCACTACACCATCAGCAACTGGGTAACTATACAGTATGTGCATATTCACAAGGTAATGATGAAATGTCAACACTAAATGAGGTATTTAGTAGGCAGTGAATAAGGAACAGGCAGAGTATCGTATTGTGGACTAATAAATTAATCAATGTTGGATTATAGTAGTGTCCTATATGGATCAGCAGCAAATACATTTCTCCAAATGTTAGCTGGTATTCAATATCAGCAGCAGCATTTTGGACCAACTGGAGATGCTTAATGGAGGATTGGTTAACTCCAAACCTGACGGGTTAGGGTTTAGGCCTATCCCAGCTGTCTTCAGGCAGTAGGCGGGGTACACCCTGAACTGGTTGCCAGCCAATCACAGGCATTTCTCAGTTCAGAATTTAATATATAGGTAGCAAAAAGGCTTCATGAGGGAATTTCTGTCTATACTGGGAAAATGCTGACAATAGTGTTTCGCATTGCAATTGATAGAGGAAACTAGTCCATTCAAGCCGATTGACTGCTGTGATTCCAGCTCATTATTATCCACTTTGAAGATAAGAAGAAAATCAAAAGGATAGAACAAGAAATCTTTAAAATCCAAATGGTGCATGTGTCGATGGTGTTTTTATGAGTGCCAACATAGTGGAATAAGAGGGGTTGAGTTCGCAGACAAAGTGGCTAAGGAAGGTGCAAGGTATGTTGACAATGAGTTACGTATTAAACTTCCTAAAACAGAAATACAAGGTAAGATTAAACAGAAGATTAAGGTGCCAAAAGCAATGGGACGCAGACAGGAGAGAAAGATGGCATAACAGAACACAAAGCAAAGTAGGAGCATTGAGGAAAGCAGGGAAAACAGAAAAGAAGAAAATAATAGCATCCAGATTTGTAAACAGCACACTATTCAGGGTGGGCAAGTGTGCAACAGGCAACTATAGCTGTGGGGAATTCGAAACTGTTGAGCATGTCTTATTTGGGTGTGAAAACTGAGGTTGGGAAAATAAATTATATTAGATTATAAATATATTAATGGCAGAATGAAAAGTCAATTTAGTTTTGAAATTCTGAGACTGAGTTCAGCAAGGAAAGAATATCAGTCGTTATTGCACAATTTGAGGAAATCGATGTGATTCGGAGGATAAAGTTTTCCCCACTATCTTCTGTATTCCTTGAGAATGAGTAAATCCTTATTGTAGGAGACTATTTATGTTATTCACTTGATTTTCTGTTTTGTTGCACTGTTTTTGCTTTTCTGAGTGTCTTTGAAGTAATCGTTAATTTACGTTTTTTCTGAGGCGGTCTTCGAACGCCTCTCAAGTCGAGTGGCTGTTGAGAACTAAGGCGCGTCGTCCAACATCGATGTGTCTGTATTTGCTTCAGTGTGAAACGAATTAATAAAGTATATGTTTTTAAAATAAAACAACACGACAGCTGTCTTTGTTTCGGAGCTGCAACATTATGTAAGTTGAGAGGTTCGTAGTTTTGTAGTGGATAACTGTATTTTAAAAATGGGCAAAAGGAGAGATTGAAACCCTTTGAAGGCAGCTTTTTATTTTTCCCCATTCTGCACCTCCGAACGAACGAACGAGAACACACCTCTTTGGTAACACACAAGACTTCCTGGTTTCCTTAACCAATCAGATAATATCAACATAAACTTGTTGAAGTAATTATTAAACGGAATATAACCTAGGTAACTGTAACACAAAAGAATATAATGCTCAAATATAAAATGAAAATAATTAATAAATTAACATAAGCTTACAATTATCTTTGGTCTTTGGCCAACTGTCGGTAGCATTGCTTGGAAAGTCCCTTAGCGATCTCCTGTACTGTAGATGGCGGTATTCACCAAAACATGCAATATGCCAAAAACTAAAAGAAGAAGGCGGAGGGGAAGTTGCGTAAATCTTTGAATTCGATGTTTGAGGCTTTGCAACAGTGTTGTCTCTCGTTTGTTTGTTTTTTGTGTGTGAAGAAAAACCAAGGAGTGTTCCCTCGTAGCAGTGTGTTTGGAATAGATTCAGTTGATAATTATGTTGGATTGTGCATTGATACCTCCTCTCTCACACGGAGCCATGAACAAATGAATTCGCGGGGCATTAAATTTAGATTCCAAAAAGGAGAACGAGTGCTGTGCTTCGAACCTGACCCAACCAAGGCTCAGGTCTTGTATGACGCAAAGGTATGAGACACCGTATATACATTTTTAATACATTTAGTTCTATAACACAATGTAGGGCTGAAACCTCGAAGATAAAGCTCCACTTATGTCCTGGTGCTCTTAGCCAGGATACTTGCGAACACCAAACACGTATCCTGCAGCATGTTGGCGACATTGCATCTCCAACAGTACGAACGTTTTACACGGACTAATTTGGACTTGCTGCCGTTTTACATGATGTAGTGACTCAATTTAAACTTAACGTGTTTGCCTACATCGCGACAGTCTGTTTGTTTTTCTTTTACGTCACCCCTGACCCTCGTAGGTAGGCGTGATCGGTTACAAATACAGTACAGTATAGGCATCTGGTCTTTCACAAATTCGATACCGAAACCTTGGGCTTGCTGTTATTGCTGCCCAGGTTGGCACAACAGATTACAAGATTCGGGGGCAATTACTTTTTCACCGAGCGTCAGAAATGTTTAGATTGTTTTTTTGGGTGCCTCAATTAATTGAATTTGAAAACTGCATTGTGTATTTCCTTGGTGTGATGAATTGAAATCCTTGTGTGTGATTAATATGCAAAGAACACAGTCGTCAGGCACTGTTATATTGTTTTAAATGTACAGTAGCTTGAAAAGGTTTTCATGTCACACAACCACAATGGTACATTATTCGACTGGGGTTTTCTCATGTGATAGACGACCACAAAGTAGGGCACAGTTGTGATGTGGAAAAGTATCCGGGTTTCATTATCTTATACGAATAAATATTGACAAATGTGACCTGCAAAAAATATTCAGCTCTGACACCCCTGAATAAAATCCAGTGCAACCAATTGCTTTAGGAGATCACACTTAGTAAACACCCCTTCTGTGTGTGTAATCTCATGACAGTAAGCATACTGCTGTTTTGTGAAGCCCTCATTTGTGAACACACGGCACTATGAAGCCAAAGAACACACCAGACTGATCAGGGAGAAAGTGTTAGGATCTAAGAAAATATCTCAAGCTTTGAACATTTTAAGGAAGACTCTTCAGTCACTCATTGAAAAATGGAAAGAGAGTAGCACAACTGCAAACCTCCTAAGAAATGGTCGCCACCTAAACAGATTGGCCGACCAAGGAGAGCATTAGTCAGAGAAGCACCCAAAAGGTCCATGTTAACTCTGGAGGAGCTGCACGCAGCCACAGCTCAGGTGGGCGAATCTGTCCACAGGACAGCTATACTGTATAGTCATCCACTTAAAAAAATCTGGCCTTTATGAAAGAGCAGTCAGACAAAAGCCGTTATAGAAAAAGATTCATAAGGGGTGACAGTCCCCTGAACTGTTTTCCAATAGCGAATAGTGTAGTGGACACTGCGTGCATGTGGAATCACGTGCCCCGGTCATATGAGACCAAAATTGAAGTTAGTGTAAATGCAGGATGCCATTTGTGGCTTAAAGCAAACCCTGCACATCATGGTGAATGTAACTGCGGATGGCAGAGTTATAATCATTTTCCAAATACAATATGAGACAGTCTTGGGCAAAACATGTTGGGAGTCCTCAACTTGAGACTGGGGTGGCCAACCCACTTCCAGCAGGACGACCCTAAATATACAACCAGAGCTGTATTGAAATTGTTTAGGTAAATGCCTATTTATGTGTTTGAATACCACGGAGAAGGGCAAAGCCCTCAAATACCCCAAAAGTCTTGAGCTTTAATTATGAATCCTTCCGTTTTCCAATTATGTGTCACTTTGCATGGGTTTATCACATGAAATCCCAATAAAGTAAGCTCATGTGGTTGTAATGGGACAACATTTAGAAAAGTTAAAGGGATATGAATACTTTTGCCAGCCACTGTATCTTCAGAGCTTCAAATGCCAAAAGCCATGCTCATTGTGGAGTAAGGTCAAGGCTTCTCCAAACATAACTCTTCTAAATATATTTCATATTTACAGGTCCTTGACATAGTCATAGGCAAGGATGAACATGGAAGGCGAATCCCAAAGTACTTAATTCACTTTAACGGTTGGAGCAGAAGGTAACCATGTTGCACAGCATTGCACCCTTAGTTGCAACCTAACTAATTGTGTTTCCATGAAAATGTGTGTGTTTGTGTTTAGCTGGGATCGTTGGGCTGCAGATGATCATGTCCTAAGGGACACCAAGGAAAGCCGCAAATTGCAGCGTAAACTGGCACGTGAAGCACTTGGTCGCATGTAAGTTTAGGAACTTCCATTTTATCACTTGAAGGCTTGTGCCGTAGTTGATCCATTTGACTCAATGAACAGTTGAGAACATGCTCATAGTCTTATTTCCCGGTGGTAGGAAGAAAAAAGGATGGGCGAAGAGGCGACATCCTTCTGGTACTAAACCCTCGCTTAAGACACTACCGAAGGAGGACGACAGTGATGACACGTGTGAGAAGGCTCACTTAGCTCCCCCTTTTACTTGCACTCAGTCTCCCGCTGCAATCATATTCATTCCATCTCGCTATTCTGTGCCCAGGCCTGATTTCATCTTCTGGCAGCAGTGAGGGCGACGGTTCTGAAGCAGAATCTTCGAATAGTGGCGACACTACCTTCTCTGCGGACATTAACAAAATGGTGAATAACAATCTCAGGCTGAGAGAGCTTGGTTTTGTTAACCATGCCAGATCTTCCTTGACTTCAGCTGCACTAGTTTATAAACGTTTCTGCATATGATCGACAGTGGGCACAATATGGAGGCCAACCTTTCAGTGTCTGCTAGTAAAATTTCATCCACAGTGCCAGTGCATATTTTCATGCTCCTACTGGTACAGTACTTGGTTTGGGGCGGGGGGGCATTGAATATAGGCAAGGCCCTCCAACTCGTCAGTCTGTCAGGCTTGTGCGCACAAGGCAGAGGCCTGTCTATGTTGCCCGTCATTTTAAATCATTCCTCTACAAATTAAATAAATATCTCAGTCCAGATCTGTAACGGCCACCTAACGTGACGAGCACGACTTGCTTAATAAACGACGGCTTTCCATTCAGCTCGCTCGACATGAACATTGACACCTCTTGCATTCGGCGAGACACGAGGTGCATTCAAATACAGTCAGACATTTCAAACTCCCTCAATGCAGTAAAGGTTTATAGCGACAAATATCTAAATTATGTGGGATTTCCATCAAGATATAAAAGCTGACATATATCAAGTAGAATGATGGGAGTGCAATCTCTTTGCTATTTTATTGAATTACAATCAATTGTACATCTCGTACTTGCTGTATGTTACAATACCTAAACAAGTCACGAGGCTTCCATCCTTCAGTCTAGTGGTTGGGATGTTAAACGTGAAATATTCAATGAGATTTTATACTCTCCACAGGCTTAAATAATAAACAACAAACTTTTGTTAATTTCTTGGCATAAATAGAAATATCAGTACTGTATTATGTAAAATAAACGTTTTTCATGTTCAATTGTTTAAAAATTAATTTTTTTAAAGATGCAAAATGTTAATGTTATCACAAGTATTCTAATTGGTATCCTTCGCGTATTTTGTTGACATAATACAAGTAAAATGAAATTGAAGTTGTTTAGCTTTCAGCTATTATTTCACTGCTTTTATGGTTTAAATTTTTTTGCCCTGCCCATTTCTGTTTTTTCTTTCTTTTAAAGTCATAAAATAGCTGGCCTGTTTTGTCAGCTGTTGCTTGTTGCAGACAAAAGTTCTGAGTACCTCCAAATATTTTGCAAATATATTGTTTCAATCTTTGCATAATGTGAAACAATTGTATGCGAAAAGAGATTATACATGAGTAAATCTGGTCACGATGTACCTCCCCAAAAATGGGCGTGACCAAATCCTGCGCCGTGCGACCAACTGAAAAAGTTGGGAGCACCAGTGCGACAAGAGCAAAAGTTGGGAGCACCAGTGCGACAAGAGCAAAAGTTCATGTCGAGCCCTGCCCAGGGAACCTTCTCTTCATCACTTGAAAAAAAATGTACTTTTCCCCCCCAGAAAGTTGAACCTGATATCAATATCAAGAAGGAAAGTGAGGAGAGAACTGTCCATGTTGACATCAATATTCCAGATATCCTCAAGAAAAAATTAGAGGACGACTGCTTTTACATCAATAAGAGGAAAAAGGTATGACAAGATAAACTTTTAATTTATTTGTTGCTTCTCATAAGAGATAATTGATGGGTCGCATTTTATTTTACTGAAATACCAATTTAAATGTTGCATCTTGATTTGAAAATTAATTTGAAATGATCGCCGCTGATATCGTTGAACTTCAAGGTTCACTTCTTTTATGTAGAAAAATCAAGCATGAAGATTTGATTTGGTTTATTGCTTGTGGTAATATGATAATGTTTAGAGTGTGTTAGATATTTTTTGGGACAATAACAAAAAATTCATTTTTTCCTTTGTAGTTGGTGATGGTGCCTTGTCAGACGAATGTTGTGCAAATCTTGGAGTCTTACGTTAAGCACTTTGCTATCAACAAGGCATTCATGGCCAATGAGCGGTACCGGCGGCAGCAACAGCAGAATACGACACAGAGCAGCAGCCCACAGCCAATCCCTCCAGAGAAGAAGTATGTTGAGAGAGAGCAAGTGTGAGAGAAAAAGAGAGACTGGTTGACTTTACTGCCGTACAAATACAATGAGTGATAACTTGTTTTTGTATTATGAAAGTGAGGAGCTGTGTAAGGAAATGGTTGATGGGCTGAGGATCACATTTGACTTCACCCTACCCATGATCCTCCTCTATCCGTGTGAGCAAGCTCAGTTCAAAAAGGTCAGCTCGTCTCGGCTTTTCTTGGCCGTGAACGAAGGATCACCCTGCCCTGGCAAGTAAGTGCCATTGGCTCTCAATCTAATTGAGGAGCGACAGGCTCAGCGTCGTGTCTTTTGTCGTGTCCTTCAAGCACCCAGCGAGAACGCAGTCCCAGCCCAGCCGGTCACAACCCCCCCACGCCTCAGTCGACGGACAGTCAGCCAGCCCTGAGTGACGTTTCCACCACGACGCCCACCGCGCCCACCCCAAAGCGGCGTCGCCACCCCGACATGGACTGTATCTCGTACCAGTCCCAGTCACTCAGGCGTTCCACCAGGAACACGCCTGGGGGAGAACGACCAGCTGAAGGGAGCAGTGGCGGTAAATACATTTAAGTGGATGTCTCGTGGTCTGAGGTTGCATTTATTCCTGAACATTTCCTCTCAAATGATTGCTTTTGGTTACAAAATGACACAGGAGGCGGCAGTTCCACAGCATCTCCTCAACTCAAACGCCGCTTGATCGACAACTCGTTGCAGTCAAAATTCATCCTCAATCTTGACAGAAGTAAGGGAACAGCCTCTGAGAATATTTTTCAAGACAAATAGTGAGCTTTCAGCTGTTTAACTGAAAACCTTCCACCAGTTTTGGAAAACGAAGTGATTGCGTGAATCTATTTTAAAATGTACCGCTAGTTGAATTTGTTGTTGTAGTAACATATTTTGACCAGTAAGAGGAGCAAGACCACTTTTGTTGCCACATAACTGCTGCTGCTTCTCATGAAAGCTGTACTGCTTTTTTTGGCGAGTGGGGGGGTCACCTGAATTTAGTTTTGTTTAGATCACTTACTTTATTTTAGGTGAGATCCACAAAAGTATGTTTTCCTTTTTCTGCAGAAACTCCAGTCCACAGTGGTTCATCCTCCCCATTGCCCTTGACTCCAAGCAAAGAACGAAGCGGACCTTTTCACGGCCTTGAGAGCAGACGAAATAATGAGCTCAATGAGGTGACTAAGCGATTTTGCTGTTGTGAAAGCTAAGGAACCGGATACAGTCGACCACCGGACGTTCATGGTTTGGCCATGGCGACTTAACCCTGAGGCAGATTTTTTTTTTCCATAATCGCGATATTCTATGATGGGGCAAAACAATCTAACCTATGGATGGCCAAACTTTTTTGACTAAAGATCGACTTTTGAAGCGACCAACCTCCCACGATCGATCTGATCGCGCACGTGCACACATATATACACACGCACGCACGCGGGCGCCCAACCATGCATATACGCGCAGATACACGCACGTACACCACGATGAGCAACAGCCGGAACAGCCCCTAACATGAACAAAAACGAAAGGCACAGACACATTTCCTCCTCCCGCCCCTTGTGGTCGACTTGCGACCAGTCCACTTGCGACCAGTCCACTGGCTCCCGGTTGATCGCGATCGACGTATTGGGCACCCCTGGTTTAACCATTACAGGGGTTCTTCACAAGTCTGGAATTTGATAAAATTCCATTCCAGATCTCAATAAAGTGTGGGAAGTAGAAACTGTTGTATGGACAAATATTCCACTTTCAAAACTGTTCCAACAGCTTTTCTAAAACAAAAAAATCTGAATGTTTTTATTTTATATATATATATATATATATATATATATATATATAGAGAGAGAGAGAGAGAGAGAGAGAGAGAGAGAGAGAGAGAGAGAGAGAGAGAGAGAGAGAGAGAGAGAGAGAGAGAGAGAGAGAGAGAGAGAGAGAGAGAGAGAGAGAGAGAGAGAGAGAGAGAGAGAGAGAGAGAGAGAGAGAGAGAGAGAGAGAGAGAGAGAGAGAGAGAGAGAGAGAGAGAGAGAGAGAGAGAGAGAGAGAGAGAGAGAGAGAGAGAGAGAGAGAGAGAGAGAGAGAGAGAGAGAGAGAGAGAGAGAGAGAGAGAGAGAGAGAGAGACGGCCCGGTAGTCCAGTGGTTAGCACGTCGGCTTCACAGAGCAGAGGTACCGGGTTCGATTCCAGCTCCGGCCTCCCTGTGTGGAGTTTGCATGTTCTCCCCGGGCTTGCGTGGGTTTTCTCCGGGTGCTCCGGTTTCCTCCCACATTCCAAATGGCAGGCTGATTGAGCACTCTAAATTGTCCATAGGTATGAGTGCGTGGATGGTT